>OU612043.1:163959399-164276047 GCA_914767935.1 Coremacera marginata | reverse complement strand
TCTGATAAATTATATATTTTTTTCAAAGGACAAGTGGCGTAAGTCCATTCATTTTATATCACCCTTAACAATGAAGATAATCACTAGTAGGAAGTTTTGTTCGACTTATGGAACTGAATGCTATCATTCCTCATCAAAACATTCTTAAAAATATCTCGTTTTATATGTTTACAGCGGAAATGAAAAATTTCAAAAAAGTTCAGAGGACAAGTTGCGTAAGTCCATTAATTTCATATTTCCCTTAATAATGAAGATAATCACTAGGGGAAAGTTTTGTTCGACTTCGTGCACTAAATGCTATCGTTCCTCATCAAAACATTTTTAAAATATCTCACATTAGATTTCTACAGCGGAAATAAGAAATTTCAAATATATGTTCAATATAGTTTGCAATATTCTTCATTATTTTTTTGTATTATTAAGTTAATTTTTTACGATATGAATAGCTCTTTTTATTGTATTGACATAGCTAGTATGCAAAACTGAGTTCTTTATACATAGAATTTCTAATAAGAATTTTTCTAAATTTTCCACTTTTCAAAACTACCAAAAGTGGACTTACGCCACTTGTGCTCTGAGCAGCTCATATTTCATATCCTTTAGAAAAATGGCACCAAAAACTGTCTTTCTCTTGTCCTTTAGAGTATTAGTGGTTGAAAATTTTATCTTAAAAGTGTGATATCTCAGAAAGTTTAAATGTTACTATACTTAGTAGGGACTTAAATACTGTTACAACATTGAACGCACTCATTCCAATAGAAAAGTTGAACATACACCGTTATTACCAAATATTACAAATGAAATATAACCTGCAAGTCGTTAGTCTGTGCCGGGAATTCAAAATTTATTTATCTTTCACCATGTAATCGTCAGATAACAAGAACCATATGTCTATTATAGCGCTATTTAACCTTCATTTGCTCGGAATTTTAGCTTCAAAGTCGTCAACTGTAACTGTTTTACTAGCATAGACGAGTGACTTGATAATTGGAATAGGCATCCAATTGACTGGGCCATTTCTTCAGATGATTCGATCACCAAATGTTTATCCCAATGTAGAGATGATGTGGCCCTCTCTACGGTACGTTGAGAGGGTTTGCGGAAACGCGAACTCAGGTTGCACATAAGTGCTTTTTTCACATAATGTCCATATTGGAGTCGACATTTTGAAAATGTAGGTACCTGATTGCATATAGATAGTAACAACACCGTATTCTAATTTTGGCCACTTTTTCCTGCCATTTTTACTAATATACCTTGATAGCGACCCCTAAATATCATTTAAAAATTTAAAAAAAAGAAAATTCATTATGAAAGTAAAGAAAGAAATTAAAGAAAAAAAAATATTTTTTTTAGGAATAAGGACCACCCTTATATATAGTAAATAATTTTCTTATCATTTTGTTGTTAAGCGAAAAAATAACAACTTCACACATCCATATGGATATCTCCCAAAAAAGGTCAACCACGAGTGAAAAATTCGAATTTCTCAGTTAAACTTTTTATTATCCAATAATAAAGCTTAAATACCTATATTTTATAAATTTTAATTCTTTAAACTTTTTGAAAAAATATACTACTGTAAAATAAAGAAATTTTTTTCTGAGCGTTTTGACGAATTTTACCCACATTTTTTCATTGTGTTTTTAGCTTAATCAAGTAATATATTGTTGCTGTGATTTAAACGATTTCTACTAACAACAAGCTTATGCATTAGAAAAAGCGAGAGAAAGCGGAGTTCGAATAACGGAAGTTTTTGAGTTAGCTTCTTCCTGCATCCTAATGTCGCGTCCGTGTGCAAAAAACATTATTGATTGTTGTCATCAGTGAACAAACGTTTCAAATGCCAGTAGCACTCAGTTTTTAAACAAGTACATTGTTCTACTGCATTCATTCATTGTAGTTAAGAATATATAATAATTGGATCCCGGTAAAATCGAGAAAAAAAATGTATGGGTGTCGCGTCCGTAACCGGTTGGTAAATTTTGACCAATATATACATATAACATACGTTTGTGTATTTGCCTATACACTGGGTTTTCACTGAGTTATATTTGCTTTGGTCATTTGTGATTTGGGCACTTTTAATTTTAGTCGTTTTTCATAAAAACCGACGTGCTGCAAGAATTGTTGAAAGTTGCTGACCACAACTGACTATAGAAATTGACACAGTGAAGCCAGGCTTTATAAAAAAAGGTTAACCCTTTATTTTTTTTTTTTTTTAATAAGACATTGCTTTCAATTTCATAATTTCGTTTCATGATGGACGCTAAAACAATCAGAACGAAATTTTTTCAATATTCAATGCCCTTAAAAAACATTCCATTAAGGGAGTATTACTGGTTGGCAAACATTTTTTTCGATTTTTTATAGGTTTTTGCATATTTTTATAGCTTGGATATTTGAAAATATCGTCCTAAAAGAGTTTTTTGAAATTCGAAATACTGTAGGAGATATAGCCTTTTTTGTACAGCAACGTTTTCGCCAAAATGCGATTTGCTTAATTTGGCTACTTTTTGAATGCAACGGTTTGAAGCAACCACCGAATTTCATTCAACGCTTTCTTTAGTAGGTAATAACTTGTTTGTATACGCATTTAAAAAAAAAAATTAATACATATTTTAAAGCTTAGGTATTCGACTGTTGGCAGCGTTTAGTTCACTTTGAATTGAGTTATAAACCGGACGCGCTCGCGCATCAATTTTGAAAAGTACAGTTTTGTAAATAATTGTTATTTGTGCTAAAGACAATGGATAGAAAAACTAATAGAAATAAAAATAAAAGAAACACTGGAAGCAATCGAAAAACTCGTCCCTCGAAATGCCAGTTTCGTGGTAACCAACAGGAAGAAATGAGGACACGCTCTATTGAGATTGCCAATTATATTGCAACTGTCATATTTTACGAAGATTTTTTGCCAATACTTCAAATAATGAATCTAATGAGCATTCCGATTGGCAACGTCTCATATGATTTCGCCATGTTTCGGAACGAAGAACGTTTGAAAAAAACCGAAGACAGAGCTCTGTCTGCATCAAAAGATGGTAGAACTGCCCGAAGAGCACAAAGAGACGCTGAGTCCTGATTTTTTGAAGAAGAGGAGGGAGTCAATTATGGGACTGACATTGCAGATTGATATATGTATTTCACAAGAAAAAAAATGTTTTATTGCCTAAAATTTTCTTTGATTTTTTTCAAAATCACGTTTTTGAACTTCGAAGTCACTTTTCTCCGCTTCTACAGTACCGATTTTGATGAAACAAAGTGCAATCGACGCGAAATTGTCACCATTCTAGTCCCCATGTTAATCACAATTTTAAATAAGTTTTTACCAATTTTTTTTTACACTAAACTACAAAAAAAAGACCCAAAATCGGTTTTTCATTTTTCAATGACCGCAATTTTGTAAAAAATAATCGCAAAATAATGTTTGAGGTAGGGACTAGAATTACATCTGTACTTAATCTAACGCCGTTTACTTTTTTCATTCCAGGTGATCCTAAGTCGAGTTATCCGGGCCGCAAGCAGCATACCTTTTTTTCGACGCCCAACTTTGACGGCCGACAACTTTTTGAACAGCCCTCATACAATGGAAAAAAAATTTTTATTTAATTTAATATGTTCTTAATACAATTAAAAAAACAGAATTTAAATAACTCTTTGCGTTTTCATATGAGAAGTTTTTCAAAAAGGGTACAAAAACAGCCTCCCAACTAGGAATACTCCCTTAATTAAAAAAATGCAATTACAGCTATGCTGCTGTTATAAAAAGTCAGTTAGCCACTTAACCATCCATCCACTCATTACTTCATTTATTCATTCATTTATTCTATTGCGCCCATGTGGTTATAAGATTCATAGTAGGAAGCCTTGAAAAAGCATCGCAGTTTTCATAGCGGAAGCACGCAAGCTTATAAAACTGTTTACCCGCTGGCAAGAATGCGAAGAGTCTATGTTTCTTGGTTACAATGGTTGCTACTTGAACGGTTTTGTTGACGCTAATTAATTAAGAAAAGTAAACAAATGATAATTTTTTTTTTTTGCTCAAAATTTTTATTTGATTATTTTTTATCTAAATGTTGAGAATAAACAAGAGAAATGACAAGGAAACATTTAGCAGGAATAAATAGGAACTAAAACAATATTTGCACACAGACCTTACTGTATACCTTTATTCAAACGTTTTATTGTTGTTGTTACAATTTCCTAGCTGACTTCATGTCGTCAAGTGGAAGCTTATTTGGTTAGGAAAGGAAAAAACAAAATGACGGCAGCGCAAAAAATTATGAAAAATTGTAACAAATGGTGCTGAAAATGAGCGCTCAGAAAGGTGATGGGAAAGAGGGGCTGTTATTAGTTTATTATTTGAAAGGTGGAGTAGTCTGTCTCTCACGAAAACAATTTGCAGGAACAGGAAACAGAATGATTTATTAAGTAATTTTCAAGTGGTGAATAATGCAGGATGCTGCAAAGTCCAAATTGATGCAGGTGAGTGGTTTGTGGGCGGAATGTGGTTTTTATTACTAAAAATTCAAAATACCTGCTGGTTATGCAAATAATTTTTACATTTTAATTTTTATCGTACTGATGCTCAGGAAAAATCTTGTAAAAATGTTTGCATTTTGTAAGTTGTAAGAAATATTTTAGAGAAAATAATAGTTTAAGAAATCTCGATGAACAATTCAATAAAAATTTGAAAATGTTTAAAGTATTGGAAGAAATGTTTGTGTGAAAGTCACACTGTGCGGCCAAAAATTAACCAAGGCCAAGAAAGCTGCCTGAGTAAACTTGAAAGATAAATGAGATAAATGAGTTGGTAAAGCTTTCTTTATATGTGCAATATGTATTTAACTTTGATCAAGAATTTCAATTTTAAAATCCAATTTTCGTTAAGTTTGGCTTAATGATTCTTTGCTTAATAGTTCTATAGCCTACAGCATAGAACGTCAGACGTCATTGTGGGTCATGAGTTCAAATCTTGTGCTAGCGGATTTTTTTTTTAATTTTTTCCGCTGGTTTTTTTTTTCTAATTTTGATGAAAAAAAACCCTAACTAGCAGATGCTCTGCGTGGTCGCAAAATAATTGTTTTCGCATATTATTACATGTTTGAACAAACGTTCTGTCAGCGAAGTTTTTATTTTATGATTGATTTACACAAAAAAAAAACGAAATGCCCATTTTAGCCCTGGGTTCTCTGGCGAATGAGCCACACACTCTACCCACTACGCCACGGCCACCACGTGTTTTTTTTTAAATTACAATTAAATTACACAACTGTTCGATAACCACTGAGCTGGTGCGTAGGAAAATCAACAGACTTGCTCGCGAGCGGCCCGAGTTCACTTTCCACTATAGTTACCATTCAAATTGAATACAAATGGTAATTTTTAAACTTTTACTTAAAAATTCACTTATATCTCAAGTTTACAGGAACACAACACAACATAGCACTTGCTTAAGGCCCGAAGTCGGTTCATCGGAAAAAAAATACTTTATTTCATGAGTAAATTTAAGGTAGAAAAAAAATTAGAGTATTGAAATTTAAGCATTTCTTTGCCCATTAGATACAGAATTTAAAAATATTTTTTTTCCAAAATGACGGGTTTTCTGACATCCTCAATTTAGGCATTACTTTTGACCACGTACAAGAGTGCGTGTGCTACATCCATCTGAAACATATCAAAAGGGGGAAAAAATAGTTTTTAATTATTTTTCACTGATATGAGTGAAGCAGAATTGAAAAAAATTTTCGAATGAGATATGAATAAGAAAAAGTAAATTTTTTGCACGTTTTGTTTAATAACCGGCTTCTGAAAAAATATTTCGAAAAATTATTTCACTCATATTGTAGATTATTGGTGTCTAAGAATCTCCTGAAAATGTAAGACCAATTGGTTAAGTAGTTTTGATATGTGATTGTACGCGCTTTTTGAAAAAGTAGGTTTGAGATAAAAGCTGTTTTATTCAATTTCTGATTGTATTACTACTCAAAAAAACCACTTTGAGCAGCTAAAATAATAAAATAATAGTAAAGAAGGAGTGCGCTATATAATCCTGAAATAAGGATAAAAAGATATACCTGGTTTCTCAACTATAAGGCGCTATAACTTTCTTATTATTTAAAATATCTTTATACATTTTCTACGTTCTTTTGATTTTATATAAACGTTTGAAAAAAAAACTAATGAAAAATTTTTTCATGAACCGACCTTACACTCGAATGGAATTTTCTCAAATTTTCTAGAATACTCATATTTGTTTTAAAAATAATTTTATTCATTTCTTCAAACAAAATTTTAATTTTTACAAAAAAATTTCGTAACGGTGATTTTATATCAAAACGCCCAAGTTTCTGACATCTTACTTACTTACTTAGGTGGCCGTAACAACCCGTGTCCGGACTTCGACCGACCTCATCAGCTCTCGCCAGGCGCCTCTGCTTTGCGCGCGCCTTCTCCAATCGGATACACCAAGTGCGGTTAGGGCTTCCTCAGCCTGGTCCATCCATCGGAGGCATGGTCTCCCTCGTATCTGACATAACTATTTTTTAAAATTTTGAAACTCTCTGGGTTGATAGTTATCCTGAAACGTACTATATCTGCATACTTCTTTTTTATTTTTTGTTTCTTTTTAAAAGATGTACACTGTAAGAAATTGGGAAATATCTCCATATATACAATTAGTGCATGTATTCAAAAAGCTGTAACTTCGAAACCGTAAGTCGTACAGAAAAAAAATCTGCATTTATTTTAGAGACCTTGAATGGGTCTTTCTTGTGGTGTCCTTATTTTGGACTGTTTTTATGAAATTTTGTAAAATATTTTAGACTGAAGTTATTTGTTACGTTTTTGTAATGGTCGCAGTAAATTTTTCAGCTTTTGAATTTTATTTTTTTTAACGAATTTTTAAAAAAATGCCTACAAAAGATTTCTTACTTTTATACCGAGAATTCCATATCTTTATACAGGGTGCCCCGCAATTGAGTGCAACTATTTACGGAGGTGAAAGGTTATGTCGAGATGAGAAAAAAAATCGTATGGGAGGGAGGGAGGGTCTATTTTCACATTCTTAGGAGCTACAGGGTTAACTAATATGTCACGACTTTGATTCACTTTGATTATTGAAAAGAAATAAATTACAAAATTGATTATAAAAAAATTTCATTTATTACGCGAAATTTTGAGAAACTTGCATTCAAAGTTGAATTTTGGAAGTTTCAACCAATTGATTTAATCTTTGAACGAGCACAGCTTGGTAACGGTTATGTTGGTGCTGTTTGTTGATATACCGTTGAAAATGTGATTTTATTGCCTTTGCAATGAGCTATCAAAAAAAGTTTTCCGTAACTTAGTTTTTGTAGTTCATGTTTATCGCAATTATTTGATACGTTTCCGCGCGGTGGTTATAAGCCCGAAGCGGGAACTTAACAGGTCCTATCGACCTTTAACGTTTCAGTACGTTCAACCTTCTCACGTTAGATCGCTTCCAAACGGATGTCCATAGGCTACCCAGGGAACTCCTGGCCATAAGGGCAGGAGGAGCTGCTTAATTCATTCAGGGAGAAGGAATCACTTCTGACCACTCCCAAGTGAATGGTGGTCAGAAGCTTTATACACAAAGGCCAGCCTAAGTGCACCTCCTATGAACAAACTTGTCCCCCAAATGATATTATACACACTTACAAAAAGTGACAAGATTTAACTACTTACAATAATTCTTAGAAACAGATTTCCTACGATAATTGTAGGACATTTCAAAGCATAACAATAAAAATATTTCACGCTAAAAATGCGTGAAATCTTTCTCTCATACAATTAATTGTCTCGCGTTCTTTTGAGTTTAGTGCATTTAACAAATTCTTCAAATGCGCTTATTTCTATCGTTGTTTTTTTTAATGCAATATAACTGTTGGAGATAATTAAACACTTCCAGCGTGGTATATTTTTTAGTTTTGGTTAATTAATTAAAACTTATAAAATTTTTTTTGAAAGAAACATAACTATGGAATAGAATACAAAAACATTGACACTTTTCCATCTGCTGCTCAAAACAAACTGGCGAATGTTATGTTCCAGAAAAATGCGGTAGATTGTATAACTGTATGAACAATCTAACAGCGGACCCTAAATGAATGCGCGCTGGATTGCGTTTCTGTCAAAATTGAATCATGCACATACATTTTGTGTGAAGCCTATCGAAATGCGCAACTCGTCTTGATTTCCTAATTTTGACAGTGCGTTCGGATGCGAATTTGGCTACAAAGAAGAAAAAAAAATTATAATCAAGCCAATCAGAATAAGCAACCATATGAAATGGAGGTAAAAATAAAATGGGCATTTCAGCCCTTGAAAGGACTTTGACCTAGCTTCTTATGATCAATTGTGTTGTGTGTGTTTTGAAATGTTTGAACACAAATGATCGAGAGCTGAACCTACATGATTTATGCCGACTCCGAACGGCTTATGTTCTCAAGAAGCTTTTCATGGTAGTTTTTTAGTCTCTGAGGTTTGCCATTTTCTGCAGAGAGGTGACGGCCGAACAGAAAAATTTATTCAATTGAATTAACACTTTGAAACTTTCTGTGTAAGGTGGGATTTGAACAAGGGTTCTCTGGCGTATGGGCCACACACTCTACTCACTGCGCCACTGCCGCAATGAAATGAAATGGAGGTAAGTATTTGAAAATACAATAATAAGCAAAGAACAAGCGCCAAAACAAAACATAGATTACATATAAGGAATGTTCGGTGATCATCGATTTTCGATGTTAATCGCATCCTCCATGATCGCAAAATCGCATATTAAATGGTTTGTTCTGCATGTCAAGCGTCTGTTATGGAACTTACTACAGTCAGTAAGAGCTGCTATGAATTATACTAATAAATTTTTTCTTTAGAAAAATATTATTCATTGTTAACCGAATCATTGAGAGGGAAAAATGGTTAAAATGGGCTATATGAAAATCAATTATTGGATGTGTGTTTGTTGTATGGGGGTTGCCACGCCCACTTGTACGATTGCGTATACATTTTGGAAATTATTTAGTAGTCATATAATTGGCGTCTGCCCTTGATTTCGTTGTTGTAGCTTTCTTCATTTCGAAGATATAGCGCAAAATGTGTTTAAGTTATATGGGGCTGCCCCACCCACTTGTCCAATTGCGTCAAAATTTTGGAAATTGTTAAGCAATCATATAATTGGCGTTTATCTTTGATTTTGCTCTTGTAACTTTCTTCATTTCAAAAATATAGCGCAGAATATGTTTTGGTTGTATGAAAGCTGCCACGCCTACTTGTCCGATTGCGTCTAAATTTTGGAAATTGTTTAGTAGGTATAAAATAGGCGTCTACCTTTCATTTCGTTGTTGTAGCATTTTTCATTTCGAAGATATAGTGCAAAATGTGCTTAAGTCGTATGGGGGCTGCCACGCTCACTTGTCCAAAATTTTTGAAATACTTTTTTTTAACTGTCCTCTACCTTAAACATGGAAAGCGAAAAAAAAATCATTAAAATGACTTTCTCTGTCTAACTTTTACGAAACGCAACACTGTGCACCTTTTCGGATTGAACTCGTACTCATTGATTAATAGTTCAATACACTATCCACCAGGCCACAAAGCCTTGTTAAAAAGAGTTGTTAATTCAATGTTAAGTATAATAGAAGCCATCTATATCAATATATCACCAATATCATCAATAGTCACCATCTATCAAAAGATAGAGGATTGTGTATTTGCTATACTACAACAGCAAACAAAAATTTGCTTCTACTTGTGAATGCGTTTGTAGTATTGTTGGTACAAGGAAATATTAGCAATGCCCAAAATTGCGTTGACAAGTGCGTTGACAAGTGCGTTTTTTAAGTGTTAAAAACAAAATATGATATCAATTAATATTGCATTAACTAACGCATGCATAACATCGAAAACATCATAAATGTTTGTGAAATTTTGTTTCGCGTGTGTTCTTTAATATATAATTAACTTTATTTTATATTATTTTAAGTTTTTTAATTTGAAAGTTATCAAATCTATGAAACTGCGAAAAAGCTTTGATTCTCTCGTGTGTCCAACGACGCAAATGTTTTTTTTTTTTTATTGAACCTATATTATTTGTACTAATGAACGCACCTCCAACAATGTTGAATAAAAACTTTGAATAAAAGTTTGGAGTTCCATTTCACTTAGTTAATAAATTAAATAAGCTTATATTATTTATGTTTTAAGTATATTTCATAAATAATTTAAAAAAAAAACAAAACAGGAATAATCTGAGTGCCAATGGTTATGTCTCTACTACGAGTGGCATAACATCGTATGCTCAAAAAACACCCATTTATTGCCAATTTCTTTCTTGCAGTTTATTAATTTTTATGTTTTGAGATTAAATTTAAGCATAAGTTGCTTTGGTTATGCGAATGCGTTTTATCAATGAACTATGCGCCAAAAGTGTTCGAGATAGCCTATTTATCTAAACGGATGGTTTCACTTTTCTATTGGCAGGTCGCAAGTTTAATAACTGGCTTGTATTTAATTTTATTTTTAGAATTAATCCTTCATTGCATTGTGATAGCAAATTCCAACAGTTCAAAACAAAAATCCCCGAAAGACCAATTCGTGGTGATGATTTTGTGCTTGAGTCAACTTTTACAAAAAAAAAAAAAAAAAAAAAAAAAAACAAAATCATGCAATGAAGGGTTAGAGATATACATTTCTTTTTTTATTATATTACATTTGAGAATTTCCTTAATAAAAAAATTAGAAAAATGATGAAGAAAAAACATTACATAATCTATTACAATATTTGCAATAAGTATATGGGTATAAATATGCATTCACTCTTTTGTTGGTTAAAATGTGGTTGGCAACTATAAGCAGCCAATTCTTTTTTTAAAATGCTTATTAAAAGCCTAAAGTTTAAGATTTGTATAGTAAGAAACCGTCAATAATTGTCGATAACTTAGTTCTGGTTCACCAAACTTTGGACTCTGGGAAAAAACAAGGTCTTAATAAAATTATTAAAAAAAAGAAATATTTATCATTAAAAAAATGTATTTTAGCTTCATCAAAATATTGTATTTAAAAAGATTCAAGTGAATACAAGCAACTATGTCGGATCAGTTCCTACCGGAAACCGACTTAAAATCATGATAGTTTTTGAGAGAAAAAATTTTGCCGACATTCACTCCTCGTCCACAAAAATTGAGAAGACTTATCTTAGATTTTTTATAAATATGTTACTGAAACATTTCTAAACTTAAATAAAGAAAAAAAACGAGCAAAAATTACAACACGAAAAAAAATAATTTTATTCCACTTTGAAACCACTGTGCGCTGTTAGAGATATCATCACGCTTTTAGCTGTTCATTTCTGTTGCATTGTACAGCATTGATTATGCCGTGGCTATGCTAGGCATATGTTTAGTGAGCTTTTTTAATTACCGAGACAATTACCAACCGATTACCGAACCAATTACCGAACCAATTACCGAAGCGATTACTAACCAATTACCGAACCAATTACCAATTATCGAAACGCTTACCAACCGATTACCGAAGCGATTACCAAATATCAACTTTCTTACAAATGGTCGAGCAACCAGTTTTTTGTCAGTTGATTTGAACTGACTCTATGGTGATTTTTTTAATCAGTTTTTTTTATTTTTAAAAAAATTTTAGGGAATTTTAGGTGTTAAAACCCCCCCTTATGGTCCAGAAGGTATAAGAAAATAACACAAATGAAACTATTAAATTCAAAATGTGATTTTTTTTTTTGATAAACTGTGATAATGAACATCATTAATTCAAATCAATTTTCTTGAAAACTTCACTTATTGAAAAATTTTTTGGCCAAGTGAAAGATTAATTTTGCTTATAAGAGTCATAATCATTATATTGAAATTCATCTCCAAAGAGTTTGTGTCCCTAATATCCAGTAAAATATATGTATGTAATTATACCTAGATAAATGTTTGTTACGATTTCGTTAAGAATATTTGGCAATCTTTCCGATTTCGGAATCCCATTTCATTACGAAATCATAAAAAATATGGTATGAAGCGGTTGACACGACTTCGTAACGAAATGTCGTAACGATTTCGTAACGAGTCTTAACGAAAACGTTACGAAAAAGTGACGATTTCGTTCAGACAGTTCCAAAGAAAGGAAAGTTTACTCTGTTTGCATTTCAATATGTTTTACAAAAAGTCGCATAACGAAACTCTTTATAAATTCGTATAGAAAGTGAAACTGTTCCGATATTTGCATAACGAAATTGTAACGATTTCTTTAAGAGAGCTCGAAATAGTTATTGGTGTAATAAATTGGGTATAAGATACTGGTGCTGTGCAAAACCCAGTTTTCGAATTACGGTTTTTGAAAAATAGTCTGAAATTTAAATATGACTTCTTTGGAGTCGATTCCTCTGCTCAAAAAATTTTATTAAAAAAAAAATATATACATATATAGTAATTGTTATTGGAATTGAATCATGAGAAAATGAAACTGTTAAATTTTTAAAGATCTTAAAATATTTTCTTTTGACTTTATTTAAATTGTCGATATCGTTTTCGAGAACAATTGATTTTAAGATTAACAAGTGCGCCTGCCGTTAGGCTTAAGCAACATGGGTTATCTAAAACCTAGGGTAATAGTTCATGAAACAGACAACCACGAACTTTGTGTTGAACCACAACACGGACCCGTTTACGTTTTAACAAGTAAAACATACGGCGCATCCGGTGTGGTAACACGAACATGGAAGCTGTTTCACAAACACAAAGCATCACCCAGTTCCCTGCTGATTAGGAGCATTATGAATAATTACATACTGCCCGTAATAGCAGTACCAGTTTAGACTTCCGTAGCGACGTACTTCCATCGATCTACTGGTGGAGACGAGACCTACCCAATCTCTTGCATATTAAGACAGATATGCCAGCCCGGTCGTACCATTGCGCGACCCCGCCGGTCAATCTAGACCTGTGTAGCATTCACACAACCACAACCAGTACGAGACTCTCCGAAGGGCCAGCCCACGACAGTCATCTGGGCAACTCGATCCCGACAGATGAGGATCCACAACATCCCCGCAAGAAGACGAAGAAGACACAAATGCAATTATGAAAAAGTGCCTTCTTATGCATGACTGTGCTCAATGAGCACTTAGAGGCTAGTCTAACTGTTTGCAGGTGCCGACTCAGCTGGAAACTATTGCACATGACTGGTACCTACTTTGGAGGACCTTTGCAATTGCCACTCTCACTCTGGCAGTTCGGAAAGTCAACATCCAGACACAGAGTATTGGCCACTGTTCTCAGGGACTGCCGTGCTCAGTATGAGAACCCTTAGTTTAAAACAACCAACAAACAACACTTCCCTCAGTGACTGCCGTGCCAGTTTGAGGGTGCGAGTCAAACACTTGACAAGCAACACTTCGGAAAGCCGAAGAGTTGACACTTTGATGCACGCATGCCAACACTTCACATCCAGATTTTCCAGCCGAATTAAGGTCTCCATGCGGTGGATAGATAGGGTCAACCCCATCCGACGGGTAAAGACTGTCCCCGTACTAGCAAGTTTTAAGGTCAAAACCTTCGCAGGCTTGTTTCATATCGATATACCGAATATGACCTGCTACCAAGATGGGCGCCACCCCAAGCTCTTGGTTGGCTTTATCAGTTTTTACGTTTGCAGGACGTATCCTACAAACAACCCTCCTCCTTTATCTTGGCTTGGGACAGGCAGGCCGAAACCTGGCGGAGTTCGTTTTCGAGAACAGTAATATTTTAGCCCTTAACGATAACTCGAACTCACACACAGGAACAGGAACATTTGAACACAGGTTCAAATAGTTGTACACAAGCTGCGGATCAATAAAAGCGTAAGATAGCCAAAAAGAAACCAAATCTAAAGACTAAAATTTTTTTTTCTCCCGTTTATATGAAATGTCCATAAAAGTTGTGAATATAGCTTCACCAGCTGAACTTATTAAAAAATGTTTGCATTTTCCATAGCTGATTTTAATTTTGATTTTAATAATTTTCACATTGATATTGTTGAATTAGTAAAATTTTTACTTTAGACATTTTTACTTTTTGTGCTAATTTTCGGAATAATACTTTTTAAAAGAAATTAAAAATTTTCCATTTTTCAACAAACCATAGGCAAAACTCGAAAAAATTAGCACTCAAAATTGATTTGAAAAAAAAAAAATTAACTAAATTCTTCTCATTTCTCTTATGGTCATTTAAAAACAGGCATATTCACAAATAGTCTTAAAAGAAAACAGATTTGTTTAAAAATTTTTCACAACCTTTCTTTCAGTTATTACTGGTATCTACTTATAGATTTTGTATCAAAACCCCCCTAAGGTAAATCATAGCTACGGGCATGTGTAGGCTATTTATAAAATTTATATTTTCATTTCATTACATTTTTTTAAATAGAACGCAGAAGATACTTAAAACTGAATAAGTTGTAAACATGAAATGGAATAAAATTGCTTGATGGAATATGTATAATATTTAATTATTATACATTAATAGCAAAGAATATCTACGTCGACCTTCTGTGGAAAATTTAAACTTAATGAAACAAAACAAGCAATAAGGAAATGAAAATCAGAAGAAAGAAATAAAAATTTCATGAAAAACGTTTCCTTAATTACCAGCATCAAGTGTTTTAAAATACCTATTGGCCATAATTATGGTCCAGCTAAGAGCTTGGGATGTGGTAAATGTGATGTTTAGTTGGCGCGAGTGGGCTGCTCGATGGGTCGCAAGACTGACTCTTAAAAGTGCTTTAATCTGCGGCTCGTAACGGCTTAAATGGCTTTGTAAGAAAAACTTTGTGTTAAAACAGCATGCTGCCAGCTATTCACTGTTTTTTCTATAGATTTTCATCAACAAACTCATTTGTATGGGCTGTTGAAGGAATTTGTTACTTTAGCTGAGTTTTTATTTAATTTAATAAAATATGAAATTGAGTTATATATAATTTTAAACTATTTTTCATTATTTTAAAGCCGATATTATATTTTAAATAAGTTTAAAAAAAAAATTATTAATAATAAATTTAAACGGTTAATGAACTGCAGCTACTTCCTACCAACCCATACATTTCTTGACGCATGATTACTTGATTGTCTAATAAAATGCCAACGACTTGCTCCCACCAGTGCATCTCTAACGCATACAGATGCAGCTGCATTTAAAACCATCCAGCTAGTCAGCCACCCCATTTTTCACTTCCACCAGCACATGTTATAATGTTGCGTAATCTTTTTCATGCTGCAGTACTTCAAAAACCACTTAATTACTATGATGCAGATGAGCAGCTCCAGCCGGATCATTATAGTTGTGCTGGCAATGTAAGGTAGCGCACAATCCTTTTGAAGCTAATATAGAGCATCTTTTTGTGTTTATTAATATGTCTGCCTAATGTACAGTGGTAGTCGGTTTCAGTTGCTTATCACTGTAATTCTATTCATTTCTCCTCTTAACAGAGTACCTGAAACTATTTTAAGTTTTAAAATACTTGAAATTGTATCGTTTATGCTAAACTTTATGCTTTTCGTTTTATGTTAATGTTTAGTTTTTTTTTTTTTTTAATTAATCTTTCATTCATAAATGTTTCTAAAAGAGTTTTCTTAATCATTTCAATTATGTTGCTCGAGTTAATGGTTGGATTCATAAAAAATTATGCGTTTTAATGCATTTAGATATGTAATTTTTTACCGCAGCTGCAGTTGTTGAAATTAAATGGAAATTAAATGAAATGGGGGTGTAAGCCCCCTCAGGAGGGTTTCGAACTATACTTTTGAAATTCACTGAACTCCCGTATTATGGATAATTTGAATGAAGCAAAGCTTGAAGCAAATTCGCTCTGGAGGTAAGAAATCTTCTAGAAATACATATAGCGCGTGCTAAATCCATACTCGATTCACATACTAGATTCCGCCCAGATCAGCCAGGACAGACAGAATGTGTTTACATACTAAAACATACCTCCCGTTGGCGATTATAGATTTCCGCTAAGCACATTATTGGCTTTCCTGCGGAGTTAACACGGAATTTAAAATTAACGCGAGTTTTTTAATTCCAATATTATTTATGATAACCAAAAACCGAACGACCAGTATGTCCAAAATAATGAAAAATAGTCAATAGGTATCCAAAATTATACCCTGAGTTCAAAACAAAGAATAACCAAAAATCCATATTTTTATTGCTATAAGTTGGTTTGCGGCTGCTGTCCAACCCAAAAACCTAACGTGGAAAGAGATTGATCTCTTATTCACCAAACTAAATTCAAACATTATTCAGATATATAAGTATATATATGCACAGGCATAAAAATATAACAAACTATATATTCGGGACGCTGAACAATTTAGGAGTATCGTGCTTATGTTATTATTTGGACAAGTATTTAGGCCAACGCAGGCAAAAATTTGTGAGGAAAAGAGATCTACTCTGGCACACAAATATCGCACACTGGCAGAAAAATATTTGGTGGAACTTTAAACACAGGGAGTAACCTGGACACACAAAACCCAACTGATTATAAAATTAAGAAAAATTATGTCGAAACCATAACCAGCTTATAACTTCACAAAACGTAACATATAAAAGAAAGAACCGATAAATCTGAATTTTTTAAAGCCAGCATTTGACCGATATAACATTATAATTAATCACATAAACTATTTTTGAGATAGAAATTAAATGAAATCAAGTGTTAAATGTAAAATTATTTGACGTTTTAATAGATTCACCGAATCACAAAAATTTACCAAATTATAGTTAATATTTAAATCACTACACATCAACATTGCCAGTCAAAATTAGGAACAATTCCCACGGAAATTACCTTTTTCCCACAGTACCATAAATTAAATAGCACCAACATTAACACGGTTAAAATAAACAAAAAAATTCCCACCGCAATTAAAAAATATAACAAAAAATCCCGCGATCATTACAAATTACCACAAAAATACAACGCTTTTTAAAAATACCACAAAAAATCCCATATGCATTTAAAAATCCCAA
The DNA here is from genome assembly GCA_914767935.1 of Coremacera marginata. NCBI lineage: Eukaryota > Metazoa > Arthropoda > Insecta > Diptera > Sciomyzidae > Coremacera > Coremacera marginata. The sequence continues at coordinate 164,258,993 of OU612043.1, read as the reverse complement.
AAAAAAAAATCCCATACGCATTAAAATATACCACAATAAATCAAAATTTTTGGAAAATCTGGAGATGTTCAGAAAGCATTTTGTTCAGAAAGAAATAGAAAACGTACGAACAAGGTTGTAACACTTCGTTTACTCTAATCCTTTACAGCTAAAAAACCAAAGATATAATAGTGGTATTCAATGAACGCCGTATTTATGATGTTATGATGAAAAAAAATTCCCAAATTCCCACGGCAATTAAAAAATACCACACTGAACTCCCACGCTAATTAAAAAATACCACGCTGAATTAAAAAATACTATGGGAATTCCCAAAAAAAAAAACCCCCAAGGGCAATTATAAAATTACCACGAATGGGATTTTTCCCACAAGACTGGCAAACTTGCTACACATACAATGTAAAGGGTCGCGAAGAGCGTAATTTGAACTAATTTGCACTGACTTAACTTGAAAAAAAGAAAGGTTTGGATCCTCTCCTCGGAATGTTAAAGTTTATAGATGAGAGGAGATTTGGCATTCGATCTCAAAACAAAGTAATTTATATATAAAGGTGACAGCATTAGGCCTAATTCTCCTGTTTCTTAGGGAAGGCAGTAAAATTAGCCCAAGTCGGGTCTCATACGAAGGAAGAACAACATTAGAGTTCCAATGTTGATGACGCAAAGCGAAAAGTATCAACTGTTTTTGAAGCGATTCTATTGCATCAATGTGGACATTATATTGTGGATTCCATATTACACACGCATATTTGAGAATTGTTCTTACGAGAGATGTATATAGTGATTTAGTAGTAAAGGGATTATTGAATTCTTTACTCCATCTTTTAATGAATCCAAGGACACCTCTAGCCTTATTTACCACCATATTAATGTGGAGATTAAAGCATAGTTGTGGATCCATGATAACACCAAGATCGAAAAAAGTATGTACAATTTCTAAGCTAGTATGATTAATAGATTAATTTATGCTATGAGCAGTTCTGCGTGAGAATGTCATTTTGCTTACATTTTTGTAAGTTTAGGTATAAAATGTTAAAGTTACACCAGTCCACAAGACTATTTAAATCAGATTGTAAACGATGTTATTCATTGGTTGATTTGAAAGTAAGAAAAAGTTTCACGTCGTCAGCATACATTAACACGTCGCTGTGTTTGATTACCGAAGGAAGGAAATTGTTTTGTTTTTTATGATCCTCCAAGGTAGCGCTAATCGGTTTAAAAATATAATATTTTTTAAAAAATCGGCCACAGCGCCACCTAAAAAACAAATAGGTGGATAGTTTCAGTGGTTCAGTCGTGATGGTCAAGAATACATACGCACCTACGCACAGTGTTTCGATTAGAACAAACCAGCTGAACAAATTTATTTTATGACATTTTTGGACATATGGAATCAAAAACAGAAAAAAATTTTTCAAGACGGGGAGTCGGATATGTACCGTTCGCCAGATACTGACCCTAAAAGGGATAATTGCATTTTTTCCACTTTTTAAAATGAAGCATTGAAATTATGCATCTAGAAACATTATGTTGCAAAATAATTAGTTAAAAATAATTTCAAGTTTGAATATAAGCGAAATCGGAAGAAAACCACTCCTACCTCCCTTGCTAAATGACGATTAGAATATACTAAAAATGTCAAAAATATCACAAAACTGTTTTATCAAGTTTTTGGGGTAATGTAGAAGAAAGAATAAAAGTTTTACTAGAGGCAGGTGGGATATGTACTGTTAATACCCTAAAGGGTTAATTTAATGTTTTTCAACTTTACGAAATTAGCCGAAGTACTAGGAATTTCATCTAAAATATCTGGTTCTGAATAATATCAGTGTATTGAAAATAAAACCTATATAGTGAGGACTAAATACTCTAACAAGTTGTACATTACCTTCTATCTTCTTAAATGTAACGTCTTCCTCTTTTAACCAGTTCTCATGTCGGGATAAAAAACTTTCCTTTCTGCCTTTCAAAGGTGTATTTGTTTTTTTCAATTTTCATACAGAAGTCTTTTACTTTTTGCTTAAAAATATTCTTTTGTTCCATCAAACTATTCTGGACATTCAATTTTGTAACTAAAAAATCAAAAACAGCTTGCTTTTTGGATGCTTTGGGATGCTGGAAAAAATTTTTTAGAAACTCATACCGAGTTAAACGATAACAGGTATCTACAAAAAAGTGGAAAAACTAGAAGTTGTGGGGCGTTGCAAAGCTTAAGACTATATATTTTAAAATCTACTTTAAATTCTACAAATAGAAAAGAAGAACCCATGAGGGCCCACGACGGCCCTCATAGAAATATACCCTCTACACTACACACTCTACACTAAAAAAAACTACAAATTTAATATTTTCTTTTAAATTTATATATTTTAAATTCCTTGAGTTGTGTTCTACATAAGGATAGCAAGAAAAATGTACAGAAGTATTTCTTTTCAGACTTTTATTTAACTAGATAGAAATTCTCAGACTGATTGTTTTTTCAATAATTTGAGATAACTCTTCTTTTAGCGTCTCTCTCCCATTTTCAGTGCTGCCAGGTATGATAAAAGCAAGTGTTTTATGCTAATTAAAATATTTGCAAACAAATGACACACAACATTTTTTGGAATTCCATTTCGAATTTTGTCCCTCTAGAATGCCTTTTCGAAACATTATGCTACGTTAAAATTATGCCTTGCATTTTCTGAATTTTTTTTTTAATGATTTTTTTACGATAAATTTTTGTATAAAAATGTATAAATGTGAGGGTTAGTACAGTCATTTGGGGGAAAAAGGCGAGCTTACCTGAAAAGTTTCCCGGGAGTTTTGAAAATCGGTTCTTTTATAGATTTCGATGTGCTCTTTCCGAATTTCAACTTTGCCACCTCGCTTTGTTGCCGCTCACGCCACTATATTTATAAAATGGCGTATGAATTGGTACTATCATAGATTTCAATGTGCTCTTTCCGAATTTCAATTTCATCACCATATTGACAAAATGGCGGCTAAAAACAGTTTTTTGCTAATATCTCCTTTCCGACTCATTTCACGATAAAAACATATATGTACCAAATAACACTAGAGAAATTCCCTACAATTAGTGTCATAACCTTTTTTTTTCTGCAAAGTGTATTTCAAATAAAATAAAAATTGTTTATATTAAATATAAATTTATATACTGTATTAGACTGCGTTAGATTTGAATTTAAAATGCTTAAATATTTGGGATCAGGCGTGCGCTCCGGAATTGTAAGCGATGGTTGCGAATGAAATAATTTGAGCTATTAAAATAAAAGCTATTAAAAATTGTCGAAACCGGCCCGGTTCTGCTCGGAAATACGTTTTTTTCTCTTGGAGTTTTTTATAAGATATTTTTAAAATAGAATTATGCATTTGGGGTTTGCGGAGAAAAAACACAAAATATCTATTTTGATGTTAAATTTGGTGAAAAATCTAATTCTGAACTTGGAATTACCGAATAACTTTGTCCGGTGCCACCAAACTCACTGCAAAATTCACATTTTCGATTATTTTCATACTATTTTTTTTCATGCTTACCCATTAAGTCGATCCTGATGATTTTTCAAAGACTTTTAATGCAATATTAAAGGCCATTTTGTGTACACAGTAACTAAAATAAAAAGTTTTTGAAAAATCAACCTAAAACTTCCAGGAAAATGCACCTTCATCAGAACTTGCATCCACTCCTCCAAGTTTTCTGCCATGGTTCCATCCGTTTTTCGAATCAGTCCAACTTTGGAGAATGGATCTTTTGAAACCATTTCCATTTTCTTCTCTCCACGACTGCCATTTACGGTGTCGTATGAGGTTATTCAGTTCCCTTTTCCGTACCTTGTAGTATGCCCATGTTTCTGGGGTACCCCCTCTCATGTGCAGATTGAAGGACTTCCTAACCTACTTCTTCAGGGATTCAAGTTCCGTGCACCACTATGACGTCGGATCACCCTAGTCCACTGAAGATAAAGGACATGCCACCTCGTAAGCTTCGCCCATGGCCGAACTAAGATGTTTGACATGACTTTCCAGCTGTGTTATTACCGAATACTGGTTACTGGTACTGGTACTGGTTCTTTTATAGCTTTTTGGGTCAGTGTTTCCCTCAACTTCGCCTTATATTTCACAGGATCTGTATTCCTAGGAGTCCTGACCTTCTTGCTATTCCGTTGGCGTCGGAGTTCATACTTGAATTCAAACTGAATGGATATGTGGTCAGACATGATTAGCATATCTACGCCCCTCCAGTTTTCAATTCTGCTCAGAATTCTTCTGCAAATAAGGGTTACATCCTCATTTCATGACTTCCGCTCACCTCGCGTCAACGAAAGTTGTCTGTGCTGCTCTATTTGCTACCAACAGATTATACCTCTCTACAAATTCAAGCAGTTGCTCTCCTCTGCCATTCTTCTTGGTGCTTCCCCAAACAGTACTGTGCGCGTTGGCATCACATCCTATTATCACTCCAATGTTCCTTTCCTCACAGTACTTTACCAAATTCTCCATCTCTTTTGAAGGTGGTTGGTCCGGAGAATCGTAGAAGATACGCTGAAGCTACCATAAGAGCACCTGCACCATCCCCGATTGTCACAACGGTGAGATCCGGGGAACATAGGTGTGGCATATGTACCGCTAGTATACCATGGCTCACCAAGATACAAGTCCTCCGCCTGCCATCTGTTACCGGTTGGTACAGCGTGGCATTTCGCTCTGAGAGACTTTTAATTCTATTGTGAAGAATCCAAGGTTCTTGTAGCATTGCTATGTCAATTTCATCCTCCTCCATTCAACGCATCATCATTGCGGATGCTGCCCTACTATGGTGTAGATTGAGCTGACACACCACAAGGTTTTCCTGGTACTGGCTATCGACTTTTGAGGGTCGTCCACAAGCTTCCATCGTCTTTTCTCTATGTGGAATGCTATCAACATTTACAGGATGTCCACCTTGCCCATCTTTAGCCGAAGAGCTAACAGCCGCTTCGGACTTAGCGTTCCCTGGCGCTGCATCTTCGACAGGTCTGGCTGACAACTCCACTCCTTTCGGAGTTTTATTGTCCACCAGGCCCGGCAGGTTACCTTGCGGCTTCCCGCACCCTTCCACGTCTAAATCCTTGTGGGATTCCACCGCTTCGGTACTCGTCCCCTCAGCGAACCTTTCCTTTTTTGTTGTTTCTTGTAATTTTCCGTATTACTTCACCTGTATTTTGTTTTTATGAGAGAAATCAATAAATTGTACAAAATATAAATCATACACATCCCAGTTTTTACATTCTATATTTTAACCACTCCTTTCAAAGATACAAACACACATACACACACAAAAGCACATATAAATTGACTATACAATACCTGTAGAAATTATATACACTCACACCTTTCTAATCTCAACTTAATTATATATGGTCTAGTCAGACCATTCCGTCACTACATGTTTTTTGGGCAAAGAGACCACAAGGGTTAAATTAATTGAAGTTATATTAAAGGAGGGCCAACAATTTTTATGATTTTCGAGCTATACATCACTATTGATTATATTATAATTAAGTAAGCCTTTTTGGATCATATCGTTATTTTAAGATAAATGCTAAAAACTGGTATTGCTCAGGCGATTTTTTTCGTTTTTAAACTAAAAATTGTTAAATCTTTTACGTTAGGTACAAAGAATTAATGTCAAAAAATGGAAGTTTGAGTTTTTCATTGGGTTCTTATCAGTTATTTTTTTTCATTTTTCGATTGCTGTCAACAACTTTGGTGTCATAGAGTGATAGATTTTCATGTTCTTCAAAAAGAATATAAAATTTAAGAATTTATCTAATCGACCTGTTTTCGCTCAAAGATGAACAATTACTTCTACTTACATTTCCAAGAGCGGGGAATTGGGGAATTTTTCGTTTTGTCTTTGATTTTAAGCCTCTAAGAAATCTAAAAAAAAAATTAAATAAATTATTCTTATACGATCGTTTTTTTAAGGCTTTATATTTAACTTTTGTACATTTTTATGAAGTTTGGCTGACATACGTGGCTCCCGCGGGTTGACACAACGCTGGTCTTTAACGAAATACGTTCTTGTATATTTTGTCTTGTTTTGTAGAAATTCTTGAGATCAACATTTGTGCAAAATGCTCGACTTTGCTTGTAGAATATCGTTTAATAGTGATCAATTTAAAAATTAAAAATCTCGAGGTGGCAACTCCATTTTAACATTTTTTCTTTTAAGTTTTATGATTTTTTTTTCTAAGTTAGACCAAATTAATATTTTTGGGAAGTTTCATCATTCTAGCTCAACGGGAACACGGGTCAATCCATAATGGGTTAAGTCAAAAAAATTAAGTTTGTGAAATGAAATTTTTTTTTATGATCAATTTTGTTTTCAATGGCAAAAAAACATAAACATAAAAAAAATTATACTTATTAGAAAACAATTATATTTCTACCGCATAACTAATTATAATGGCATTGTGTATCATTATTTTCTAATAAGTATAATTTCTAAGTACAGCCAACTTTTTCATTTTTAAAGATATGTTTATGTTTTTGTTGTCATTGAAAAAAGAATTGAATATGTTACAAAATCGAACATAAAAAAATATCATTTATTACTCAAAATTCGGAGAAATTCGCACTCAAATTTGAAATTTAATAGTTTCAACCGATTGATTTTATCTTCACATGATCACAGCTCGGTAACGGTTCAGTCGGTAGGATTTGTTGATATACCGTTTGAAAGGTGATTTAATTTTTTGGAATGAGCTTTCAAAATAAGCTTACTGCTAGCGAAAATAACGTGAACCAAAATTGTGAAATATTAATGACTCCAATAGCTCATAAGATTGTGGAAATAGACCCTCTCCATATCCATAAGATTTTGTGCTCAGCTCGACATAACCTTTCACCTCCGTAAATAGTTGCACTCAATTGCGGGACACCCTGGACTTAAATATTTTATTTAAAATTATTCTGCAGTGTGATAACTCTATACAGGGTGTTGTCCTCATTGGCAGTGTTCTCCAGAAAAATTACTAAGAACTAGAGATACATACATTTAGGTTAAATCATGTAGTTCAGTTGAGTTTTTTTACATAATAGGAGCCATAATAATTGAAAAATTATAAGAGTTATAAACACTTTGCATAAAAAATACTTAAAGGATCTTGAAAAATATAAACAAAAGTGGAGAGCTTTTCTTTCAGCAATATGCCATTGTTCACAATTGTGTTGTTTGTCTATGAAAATGGCCGTTAGTTAGTGTTGCTGCTTACATGTCATTTATTCGCTTCAAAATTGTGAACCATTTCCTCCTATTTTCTTGTTTTGCTCAAACGTGTTTTATTCCTGCAATCGATGATTTTGTATGATTTCGCAGTTTTCAATGCGTTGTCATGCGATATCAATATTGCTATTGATGATTGTTGTTATTTATTGTTGCTCTTGCTGTCATTGCTGTATTGTTGGTCAGTTGTTATTGTTTGTTTTCCTTTTCACTACCTGTTCCTATTGTATTTTCTATTCGCTGCAATGCTTATTGCATGCTTACTAAAAGTTCAAACTTTTCACTTGCAAATAATGGACCAAATGTATTGCGGCAATAGAAATAGAGCAACATGGAAGCATCCACAGCAAAAGGCTAAACAGGATTTCGTGTTGAGAGTGAATTTGCTTTGTTAAGCACCTGTGATTGGCAAAAAGACTGTTGTTATTAGAGTCCTTTATTGTGTACGTGCGTGCGGGTAAAAGATTATATTTAAACACAATGATTTCTTTTTTAAGTATCGTTGGGGAATTACAAGGTTTTATGTATTGTTAGAATTAACGCAGTAAAGAATTTATACCTATAATAATATTGAAATAAAGCTTTCAGTAGTGAAAGTAACTTTATTTGAGTAATTTTTTGTTTAATTGCTTGCTATTTATTGGTCTTAAAAATGTCAAAAAACAGGCCTTATGGTGTATTTGCAACAATAAGAAACACTTTACGGTAGAAATACAAACAATTATGTGATTCTTTGGGGATTAAATATTGAAGCTTGCAAATGATAATATTACATTATACTATTTAATGCAAAATTAGCTGTGATAACAATTCGCATTACTTTTATCGTGTTGTTAACATTTTTCCTATTATCGGCTATAATGAAAAATTAATAATAATCACACTAACAATAGCAAATTTATTTAATTAAACTAAGTAATTAGCCTCATAAATATCAGCCAAACTTAACGCATTTTCAAAAAAGTTTCAGTTTTATTTTCCACTACTGAGGAAATTTTACGAAATTAAAACACATAAAATCCATCCTCGCAAGTAAAATCTTCACATCAGCTCCGTGTGCGTTTCAGCTCCGACGCGTGACTAGAGTTTACTCCTCTAGATCGATAACCTTCGAGTTTGAGATATACATAAAAGGCAAGAGGGATGAATCAAGGCATCTCTTATATTTCTAAAAGAATTGTATAGTTTTTGAATTTTTAAATATATTACTTACATATATTGCATAAATTCATTATGATGTAAATTAATGTATTTAATTAATAGTAAGGTCATTATTAAATACTGTAACAAAAGGTTTGTGGTAGCTAAAATATGACACATGAACATCAGAAGTTATATGATTTATGAATCGTAAAAACATCGCATCAATGGTCTTACCATATCTAGTAGTTCCCAGTGTTCTAGTAGAAACTAGATCTAAATTAACTCGTGTGATTGTATGATGAAATAATCAAAAATTTCCTCATATTTTTCATATTTTTTCAATTTGAGATCAATTCGTTATCATATTTTGTACTAAATGTCCCGTTATGTAGAAGCAAAAAAAAATCTAGCTCATTCTTAATCCAGCAAGTTTCATTTAATTGAAATCGGTGGAGAATTCCTCGATTTTTAATTCACTACAAAACCTCCAAAATAACGATATTCTGCTTGGTCTTACTTAAAAAAAACTCCGGATCAGGCAAAACAGCATGAAAATCCACGATTTTGTGCTGTTTTTAACATAAACAATAATGTTGTTTGTAATGAGGTTTGTCATTGTCTGCAGAGAGGTGACGGCCGAAAAGAAAAATTAATTCAATTGAAAAAACTTTCCGTGTCAGATGGGAATTGAACTAGGGTTCTCTGGCGTATGGGTCACACACTCTACCCACTATGCCACGGCCGCCACAATAAAAGGGCCCTTTAATACAAGCTATGAACAACGGCTACGATGCGAATGCGCACATATTCAAACACGCAAGAACAACAACATTTTTTTGTGCTGTGCTAGCTGAGCACAGAGAGTAGAGAGCAGCACTGAGTTAATGAAACTCTCGCAACACAAGCTCGTGAAAAGAAAGCGATCAAGCAATGCGTGGCATCGGGGATGATTTCAAACAAATCTTTACATTTTAATTAAATATACTCACTACATTTTGAATTTTTGAAAGGAAAATACTCCTATACTGTGCTGTAGCACAACAGTGTTATTTTTAAACTTATTTCATAAAAATCGGCTCACTACTTTTGGAGTTTTATAAAAATGTTCGCTTCAATTTTTTATAATAATATAGATTGCTGCTGTGTATATTTTGTTGGTTTCTCTTTGTTGTTGGTATTATGCTGCGCAAATGAAAAGCCATGGTAATATAGGTTAAGTCACTAGAGACAATATTACTCTTTTTTTCGCCTTTGCTCGAACTGTCAAAGTAGCTGTTAGCTAAAAATTGTACAGATTTAGGCTTTTTTTCTTGATTTTCTTTCATCCATTCTGACAGTTTGACCGAGCTTCTCTCAAGTGATTTAACCTCAATTAATGAACCTTGATCATGGTTGATTAAATGAAGGTAATCACAAGACTGAGAGCCGAGTAACCATAACTGTCAAAACAAAATTTCTACCAGTGACATAAAACGTAACGCTTGAGTTTTTATTATACGCTTGATTTTACTGCCTATATAATTTTCATACCGCGGTCTATCGATTCTAAAGGAGTTACTTCTAAAAAAATAATTATAAATTACTTTTCATTTCCAATTTCCTATCTATTTATTTATTTTTTTAACTTCTTCTTCGCCGTACTCCCTGCTAATACTAATGCCAATTCGTGTTTTCGAAAAGTACAAACTAAACAGAGACCGTTTAAAAAATATATCAGACCGTATAGAAATTTTATTGCTAATAAAATCACAGTGTTGGGTCTAGAATACTTCACTAATAAGTAAACTCAACTCTTTTTTTACACGGTAGATACGTTCCTAAGTAAAATGTAAAAAAAATTCGTGTAAAAATAATAAGGAATGGAGCTCCAGGGCAGGGCGTCGAGGCTAAAATACCCCCCGCGGCAGTATTGAAGTATATCCGAAGTCTTTAGCCACGACAGACACGATGACATTCAGTTTAATATATTTACGAAAGTTTTCCTATTTTAATGATATCACTTTGTATGGGAAAGAGGCGTGGTTTTCAACTGATTTTGCCAAATATCAAGTTTATATTGAATGGTTTATATTAATTATCCAAGCTTATGTGCAAAATTTGAAGATATTTCTTTATTTTTTGTGGATTTTTAAGAGATTTTACCGTTAAAATAAAGTCACTTTCAGAACTCATTCAGAACTTGATCTCTAGTTTTAAAAAGAAGGATTATATGTTGAATTTCATAGCGATAGCTTTAAAATTACGGGTATAATCGTTATCACAGACGGGCAGACAGACGGGCACACGGAAATCAACTCAGGAGTTGATGCTGATCAAAAATATATGCAGTTTTCTATACCTGCCACGCCTCCTTATATGCGTTACAAACGGAATGACAACTTTAATAATCCTCTACGCAGTTCACGTTGGGGTATAAAAATACAAGCGACATAGGGTAAATTTAGGGATGTGTTCCATTACTTTGAAAAATCATATAAAACCATGTTCTCACTATCGTAATTTACGGCTCATTCTTGATTAACTCGTAAATCATGTTCAAATTAAGTAAGTTCGCCATGGGAAATCTGTCAATGAATTCACTTTGAAATTAAGTAATTTATCATTAAAAAGGCTTCTTCGTTATTTACGGACTCTTTTGGTTTTGTTGTTGTAAAAAGTCACTAGCATACACGTGTAGGCATTAACCGATCATATCAAATACAACATTAAAATTGTTGGTGAAAAAAATTTTGTTTTAATCGTGCAAAAACGAAAATTTCAGGTACAAAAATTTGTTGGTGAACCATGTTATTTCAAAATCGTGAACAAAAAGAGAACGTGCAAAAAGAGAGCTGAATGTATATTGTTTTTATCCTTAAGTCAGTACCTATGATTTGAGTACATACAAAATTTAATTATTTGATGTATTCGTAAAGCCGCTCGTATCCATACCTCAAAATCCATTTGCAGTATAACGACTGTTATTTCAAAATTCGTATATAAATCAACAGTCACTCTGATACCTACATTAGTTCTCATTTAAATGAGAATATGAAATCATACTTAGAGTACGAAATTATGAATATAAAATACTTAGAATACATAAATTAAATACCTAATTAAAATATTAAGTCTCGAAATCGAAATCAATTTTAATAGTTTTGTCACCATTCATATCTAAATCATCTGCAACTTTATATTTTGTGGGAGTATTTAACTCTCCAATAACAATTATATATAATTACTTAATTAATGTAATTAATAGTTAATGAGTTATAGAAAATAAAATGTCTGACTTGATTCCAATAATTGACCTTTTACGTCCTTTAGAATGCACGTACCTAATATCAATATGTAATTGTGTGATGAGATTACTGTAAATAGGTACAACAAACTATTTACGTTTAGTACCATCATAATATATGTATTATAATAACACCGTTCAACAAACGAAGATTATTTTTTCGCAACATTTATATTTTTGAAAGAGGACATTATATTGATCATTTCTGCTAAACATAGATATTATCACGCAGTCTGTGTCGTTTTGTATTTTAGAGCTGCGTCTTTCATGAATATAATTATGTTAGTTCACGAACTTCTTTTAAGGTTTAAGATGGTGTAGTGAATTTGCATTACATTGGGCTGCTTCCGAATGCTACTAATAGTTTTCCTAGTCAAAATCTAGTATTATCTTTTTAGTGGTGACTCTGGTCAATTGAACACAGAGTAACCAAGCATGGATGAAGGTTAGGTCAGATAACAGACAAAACAGATTTTCGATTAGCAACAGAGTTTTTGAAATCGGGGTTATATGGTCACCCCACAAAAAGCTCTAGCTATAAAACACAAACTAAGGCTTCGAAAAATAATGATTCATTAGCTAACAATTTTTGGCTATTGTATAAGCGCAAAGATTAAATACTGGAACGAATCGCCCCCTGGTCGATTTTTCGACCACTAACTTTCAAATTAATTTCTGGAAAAAATAAAAAAAAGATTTTTTGAAACTCTTTCCGAGTATTTATATATCAGAATCAGTTGGTTTTGGACATCACAGGTTAATTTACCTATGTGTTACCTGTGTGATAAAACACAGATGGTCGATTTTTTGACAAATGGCTCTATATGTATACTTTTATTATAATATTTTCACGTCACTTTAACATTTAATAAAAATAATGATATTTTATTTAAAATTTTTGAATTTTTGTACACAGATTGGGCTATTTTTTGATTTTTCGACCACTTCGTAGCCGAAAAATTTTAGTTTGAAAAAGTCTTCAGCTTTGGAATTTCTTAATTTGATCAGTAATAACAAAATCTGTTGATCCGATGCTTTTAGATGCAGTTAGAACACGAGTTCGAACAATATCAAATCGACTTCTTTGGACCAGCGGCATAGTTAGAAGCTTTATCTATCCTCAGTTTGGCGCCCCTCTTACAAACATTTTTTCTGGAGAAAAATTAATTGCATATTAAATTGCAAAACCTTTTCTGATTCGTATGATCGCTAGAAAATATGAAAAAAACCGTTGAGAGAGTTAGTATTTTGGAATTTTCAGCTCAATATCCTTACAGCTGAGATAGCTCAAAGCGAAACCTCCATTTCAGGCAAAAATTTATAAGACTTTTTGTTGTGTATATTTTAAAGGTATATTACATAGAATCAAATAATATAACCTTGTCAAGCGTTTCCCATACAAAATGTGCCGCCAAAGTTTATGCCAGCATCAGGGTTTGCAAAATTGCATTATTGAACTTACAGCTCCAAGTCAATGAATATTATTTTTTCTAGTTTTTTATTTTCAGAGATTCTAACGAACTAAACGACTGCAATTCCGTTTTGGTTAGGCAGAAGTTGTGTCTATTAGATTTTCAAAGTTAATGGACTGCATAAGCCACAGAAGATTGCTGATGAGTTGTTATAGCGGCCAACGAAACAGCTGTCTAGTCTACTGGTGGTTTGTTCTGTTAAATACATTGTTGTTGTGGCGACTTGTTGGTTCATGAATTACTTGAATAAAAAAAAACTTAAATAAAAAATGCCACAATATAATTTTCATTTAAACTACATCAGCTTAGAAGGATTTTTAATTTATTAATTCTTAATAATTAAAAAAAAAAAATAAATGTCCATACTGTTGCATTGAATAAAGAAATAATGTATTCCCATGAGAAGTATTTGTTTATGAAAAAATATGTTGGTATATATATACAGAAAAACCTCAGAGGAAATCCAACTGAGACACAAATTTAAAAAAAATATGTGTGTGTAGCCACCACGCACGGTAGAAGTGAAACTTTCACCCAAATATGGAATTTCTGGGAAGATTGCTAATTTATTTTATTAACATTCCCTCCTTTATTGCAATCGAATGGTTAAATAGCAGTCTGCCTTTATATCAGTAGTAGTTCAAGAACTGTATTTCTTCACACAGCCAACTAGTATTTTCAACATGGCGATATCATGGGAAATATCAATTGTCTCTTTTGTTTATAGACAGTTACTGAAAAGTTCAATATTCACATAGAGAATTAGATCACAGTTTTTTTTTAATTTCGTGACACAGTTGGTTATCAAGTGGATTAATTGTTTTAGATTGATGACGTAAGTAGTACACAGGTTCGATCCTCATAGAAAAGACTGCAGATCTTGCTGTTTTATTTTGTTGTTAATTATATTTTTATTTATATATATTAAAAAGAAAAAATTTATCGAAAAACTTGTGTCAGAAATACTGCACTTTTCCCTTTCCGCACTCGCATCGAACCGCGTACAATTCGTTTGCAAGTTGAACGTGCTACCATCGCACCATTGCCTCTCTTGCATCAATGCGAACAAAATACGAACAAACCTGAAAACAAGCATAGTATACATCTTCCAATTTATTCCATAAGATTGATGCCAAAAAGAAGTTATTTTTTATCCAAAATAATCATCAAACGATTATATATTTTGGGCTTTATTTATACAATTATTTTCAATTTTTCTTAAAAAAAAAAAACAAAACTGCCGGTATGATTCTAAATATTTTTAATATAAGAAAAGCACAAAAGGTCAACTGCAGTTAGGACCACTAAACCTTTGCTTCGTGGTCGGAAGCTTTGACCTTATGCTTGTTAGGGTTTTTTTTACCGTGCCTACACAGTTAAAAATATTGATGCGTTTTTTGGTACACGACTTGCATCGTATTTTATGTTGCACTTGCGACGATATTTAATGCTAAATGATGCAGACATGTGTATACATAGAAGAAACTAAAGCATAATCACAAAAATTGTGCTATTTCCCACACGGTGCAAATAGTTCGCGATGATAACAATCGAATTCGATATCGATTACGATTCGAAAAAGATAAGTTTGGCGGATGTAACGGTTACTTCGTAAACAAAGGTTTGCTTATGTTTCGAAAAATTATGCGCTTACAATTCGAATGCAATTAATTCTTCAACAAAAATGCGAAGATAATTATATTTTCTACTTCTTAACTGTACTTTGCACTTTCAGACTTCCTTTTATTATTACTGGAGCTATAACACTGGTGTGATAACACTGTGGTGTTATGTGGGTTACATATGCATTGACAAGTTAATTTTCGGCACAATATTTTAGTAATACAACCTTCTCATGTTTTACTTTCGACCAAAGTAGCGTAAGCAGCTTGGTAGCTTAGTTGGTAATGCAAGAACTCGTAATCAGTATTTTGTGTGTTCAAATACCGCAACATGCAAATATTTTTTTATTTCGATATAAATGTTTAAAACTTCATTTGAATTATATGAAAGATACAATATTTATATGGACATTCACAGATCTAAGAATAACACAAATTATAGATTCAAAGTTGCATTCGCTAATATAGCGGCATGTGCTGTTTCCAAATCAATCAATGCAAGGCCTACTTCGAAAATTGCTCAAAACTCAATTTGAGAAATACCTAACAGTATGCGAATGTTGAAATGAAAATGAAAACAAGTTACTCTCAGATTCAAATTTGTAGACCGTAATGTACGTTCAAAGTGTTGAACAAAAGACTCAATTCATCATAAAAGAGAGAAATGAACTACTGATTGTAAAATTTAACATAAGTATGAGCTACTTAAATAAATATGTCTCCATGGCCCAGTTGGTAGAACAGCCGCCAATGGATTCATCAATAGTGTGTTCAATCCTCGGTGAAAGCAAAAATATGAAAAGTTTTCAGATAGACATTTTTTCGCTTTTACACAACCAGTGCGGCGAATTGCTGTGTTGTTGTTTCCATAAGAACCATTTCGTTACATTGGTTTTACCCCCCATCTAGCTCGCTGTATTGTATACGCCGCGTATATAAAAGTTTCACTTCAAAAATTCAAGTTTTGAAAGGATTTTGCCCTAATTACTTTAAAAAATTTAGTAGGTTTACGATAAAGTGAACGAGAAACTAAAGACGCATTTTTTCCAATTGAAGATTATTTTTTAATATATGTCTTTGCGGTGATCCAGATATCTCAAAAACTGCTTGCTCGATCTAATTCATAAGTGGTACATCTATTTTTCAATAGCTAGAGATAAGGCAAAGAAAACTATTTTCGGCTTATGACCAACTTTCATATGAATTTTAATTAGTCGTAATGAAATCTTACTTTGTTTAGCAAATATCGTAAAAATAACGTCCTCTAATGGAAATAAACTCTGGTGCAGAAATTCTTTTGGACTGTGTTATTATGATGATATTTAGTAAATTACCTTGGAGGTCAAATTAATAGCTGAGAGACATAAGTAGTCACGTCTGCTCTCAAAGCATTTTTAATGCGTAATTCACTGTGCAAACTAACAATTTAATTTCTTTTAACACAACCACTTTTAACATTCTTCCTACTAATTGGTCATAATTAAATAATTAAAAAAATTATGGTCATTAGGAGGAAAATATGAAAATAATTTCATTCTTACTGCAGACAAAATACCGTAAAATATTAAAATAAATTTGAACAAATTGAATAATAATCTTGGTGCATAAAAAGTATAAAAGTAAATCGAACTTTTGAAAAATTCGTAGTTGTCTTAGATCCTCTCAACTCAACATGGTTGTCGTTAAACATCACCAAGTCAAGCCGGAAATTTTCGATAATCCTATATTTAGCATCCAACTCAAAGCAATACGTTTGTTTGGCTATATTATTGGAACTAATCAGCGCTATCCGTTATGGCACTTTATACGCTGCACTTTCTTCACCTTTTCTTTTGTAGTCTTTGTTGTCTTAATGGTGAGTATTGAATTCAGAAAAGTGGAACTTGGAAAACGACTGAGAAGTGCTCACTTTGCAAATAGTTCATCAGAGTCTTACGCGGTATTCATATACTGGAGGCTGATTTCATACTTAGGCCAACAACAATTTGTGGACTCTCCAATGCTATACATGTTGTAAATGCTTATTTTCAAAGAAAACGTAAGTGAGGGTTTCAACCTCTTTGAAATGATGTGGAATCAATAGCGGACTATAACCAATTATCATATTAACTCTGTTTAAGGTGTTGTCAGGCTAGTTACCTTTCTGCACGAAGATTTGCTTTGTATGCGCTCCTGTAGTGATGATTTGGAGGACGAAATTTTCATCAAAACTGTTAAATATTTGCGTCGTCTTTCATATGTGTTTATTATTCCAGTGCTAATGGATGCTTTCCTTGCATGTTTGGACTGCTTGGCTCAAACCATTCTTTATCCAGACGTTATTTATACGCAGGTCTTATCACCACAAGTAATATACTAAGGGCTGTATTGTTTACCTCTGGATATTTAAGCACTATCCAGCTGATAGCATTTTCAGGGCATTAAATTAAACCAAAGGTTAAAATCCCTGGATAAAATTCATATTATTCACTTTTTGTATACTCTGGACTTTCAAACTTTTCACTCGGGGCGTGTAAAAATAAGCTAATCATGTGCCGATATTAGAAATTGAAATAGAATATGTGAGCTCACCGGAAGTTGAAAATAAAGGCGAAATCATAATTATTGAAGAAATGGATAAGGAAACCAGTGAGCTTTAATAACCCGAAACACAAAATTTAAACTTTCCTATTTCTAAAACGTAAGGATTTCAGCAAACATACTCCTACTACTTTGAGAATACTGATTAGAACCACTTTGAAATGTCCTGTGCTCCGTTATGATGACATTAAGAAAATAAAATTATGATCTGGACGTGACAGAGGAAAAACAAACTTTCTTGCTTAGGTGGCCATAACAACCCGTGTTCAGGTTTCGGTCAACCTCTTTAGCTCTTGCCAGGTGCCTCTGCTTTGCGCGCACCTTCTCCAATCGGATACACCAAGTGCGGTTAGGGCTTCCTCCTCGGTCTGGTCCATACATCGGAGGCATGGTTTCCCCCGTCATCGTCGATTAACGACCATCACCTCGAGCACCTTTTTCGCTGGAGATGACTCAGCCAGCGAAGTCGCTGCACAGTTATACGCTGAACAACGTCAATGTCTTTGTAGAGCACCTTCGAACACCTCCATAGCGAAGCAAACTCAGCGCCATAAAGAAGCACAGGTAGAACGGGTGTCATGTAGAGTGTTAGACTTGTCGATCGAGAGAGGGCTCTGGAACTTAGTTGCTTACTGTTAGTTGCTTTATCTCCAGGCTGACATGATTGCTATTAATGGCAGTTAATGGCAGTGCCAAGGTATATAAACTCCTTGACTACTTCAAAGTTATAGCTGGGAGATGAAAAGTATTATCATTACAGTGATAACTTGAGACTAATTGGTATTTCCAAAGTATATGGAGTATGCTTGCTCCAATCCTTGCTAAGCCTAAAATATAGTATACAAGTAATCTCGTCTGGTGTTAAAACGCCAAAATAAAAAATAATGATAGGTAATAGGTAATTTTGTTTTAATATTAAGTACTATTTTTTGTTCGAACCAAGGATTTCATAGGAACGTTCTGTTTCTGTTGAATTGTTTAGTAACCCAGGTATTACTTATCACAGCATTATAATAAAAATCTATCACATACTCTTAGGCATCTTACAAAAATTTGGTTTATTTCATAGAAAAAAGCTTTTTTTTGAAAAAAACACAATATTTAAGAAAAACTTAGGCCTTATTGCACATCTACATAGCAAAACCTTTCAATGGCTACCCTATTTATGAAAATCGCGTGTTCAGTATAGATTTGATTGTCATCACAAAAAATGCGCTTGCGTAATAATAATATAGAT
This sequence comes from Coremacera marginata, assembly GCA_914767935.1. NCBI lineage: Eukaryota > Metazoa > Arthropoda > Insecta > Diptera > Sciomyzidae > Coremacera > Coremacera marginata. The sequence goes on along the minus strand of OU612043.1, from coordinate 164,240,389 downwards.
TTTTATTGTTTTCTTAAGAACTGTATTTGTTTTTCTTACTATCCATATTTATTTTAAATTAAAACTGAACTGTATTCCGAAGTTTAAGTTTCCCGTTTTGAAAGCTCCGATGGTTCTATCCTCAGCTTCTATTCACTCTGCTTCTGTTTGTGGCACTTGGATGAAATCTGGAGCCTGCGCTGAAATTGCCGCAGTAACTCCCTTCAGAATGATGCTAACATATATTTGGTATACACCATCAAAATTAGCAATGGCGACTTGAATGGAACCAAGAATACAAAATCACAATGCAATTAATAATTAAGCAAATGGCTTGATCTAGCGTGAATTGAGAAATATGAGTTGTAAATTAGGAAATATTTCCTTTTTTTTTGAGTTTTAAAAATTCTGTTTAACTTCTGTTTTGACAATCGGAATTTACTCAAAACCTAATTGGTTTAATTTGTTTTTTTATCAAATATTAAATTTCTTTCTTGTAGATTTGAAAAATATATCCGGGTTGACAAAAACGCTTTATGGTATATATTAGAAGTCCTCACAACATCTTTGCTGCCAAAACGCAAGCAATTGCTTTAGATTTCTATGAAAAACATGGACTACCAGGTGTTATGGGGTGTATAGATGGGACGCACGTCTGAATAATTGCACATGCTGTAAATAAGCACTTATTTTTCATGCAATAACAATTGAGTTCAGCTACTATAGCTATTTCGCACTTCCTTAGCATTAACCCATCTAAAGCCACGACCAAGAAATCATTGGAAAATATCAGTTTAATGGATACCAGTCACCACAAACACTTGAATGTGGGAACAATTTACTCATCAATGAATGATTTGGGCTCAGGAACAACACAAAACGTAACAATACATAGATATTATTATAGATCTAATGACTTTTGCTTTTAACATGCTTTTGAGTTGACCTTTTGACAAATTAACATAAAAAATCCTAAAATTGCTAACAAAGGTACTTATGCAGCTTGAAAGAACTTTTTTTGACTTAAACAACGCTCAGGGGATGACCCCTTTAAATACGAAAGCATTGCGTTGATTCGGAAGACGGGTGATATTTAGTTAGAGGGTGGAAAGAAAGAGTAGTGTCGGTGAAGAATTGCTTAAAACTTACACAGTGCAAAACTGCCGGGGATAATGCGAGGTTCTATGGGGCACCGATGTAATAGTAAAGTGATAGGCTTGAAAAGCTGCCCGAGTAGACCTAGGAAATATACCTGATGGCGTCAGGCCATGTACCTCCTTTGAACACTTCCCATGATAGAACCAATACAAAAGGCTTAGGCAACCAACATTGCTCCGATGACCAAGAGAACTGAGAGCAAATTAAATATTTTCATATCCTATCATATATATATTGCACGACGTTGAATTCGGTCCAGAAGCTCCAAATAAGATCTCGAAGCTTCTGCCCAAATGTGCGAATTGTACTCCATTTTAGGCTTTGTACATGAGGTATAGATCATTCGAAGATCAGATGGGATGAAATATCGCTTGCGCCTTTTTAAGAAACCTAGGCACTTGGCCGCTTCTTTCGACACATGGAAAATGTGATCATTCCAAAGAAGGTCTGATTGTATCGATATGCCCAGAAAGTCAAGAGCAACTGACTCCAAAAGATCTACACCATTCATATTCAGGGAAGCTAAAGGACAGTTTATTCGCTTGTGGGCTAACAGGCAACACTGGGTCTACAAAAAAAAAAACGAAATGGCAATTTCAGCCCTTGAAAAGGACTTTGACCGAGCTTCTTATGATCAATTGTGTTGTGTGTGTTGTGAAAATGTTCGAACACAAATCGAGAACTGGACCTACATGTTTTATGCCGACTTCGAACGGCTTATATTCTCAAAAAGCTTTTCATGGCAGTTTTTACTCTTTGAATTTTTGCCATTGTCTGCAGAGAGGTGACAGCCGAAATTAATTCAATTTAAAAAACTTTTTGTGTCAGACGGAACATGAAACAGGGTTTTCTGGCGTATGAACCACACACTCTATCGACTACGCCACGGCCGCCACACTGGGTCTTGTTTGCATTAATCTCTACTCAATTAGCAAGCCCCACTCAGAGATTTTTTTCAAGATATTAAGAAGTGTGTCATTCATATTTTGCCTCTATCTCTTAATCTCCAAAGAACTTGGACTTTTTTTTTTATATGTGAATGACAAATGCTGCTGTAGTCCGCAAACGAATGAATTCGGTTGTAAGTCAACAACAGAAGATCGTTGATAAAAACCAAAAACAAAGTTGGCGATAGTACTGAATCCTGCAGTACTCCTGCGTTGATGACGTGATCACTGGACGAAATGCCATCGATTACGATACGGATAGTTCTGTCCTTAAGGAAGCACGTGATCCACCGAGTTAAGTTACCACCGACACCGTATGCAATTATTTTTGAGACGAGTGCTTTAACCACACTCAGTCAAACGCCTTTGAAATATCCAGAGCAACAACCCTGCTCTCATCGAACAGGTGAACGCGTTTGTTCCATTTTCCTGTAAGATACTCCATAAGGTCACCAGTAGAGCGGGCCCTACGAAAACCATATTGGCGGTCACTTAGCAATTCGTTAAGCTCCAGATAGTTCATTATGTGGAAGTTTATTACGCTCTACGTATCTTTGGAATGCATAGAGCATATCGCAATGGATCGGTAGTTTGCAGGATTTGTGGCATCGCGCTTTTTAGATAAAGGCTGAACATTAGCGAACATCCAACAAGATTGAAATACTTCTGTCTTGTAGTAGATGTTGAAAAGGTTACGCAAAGGCCGAGCCAGAGTAGAAGCACACGTTTTAAGCACAATTGGTGGCCGACTCCGAACGGCTTATGTTCTCAAGAAGCTTTTCATGGCATTTTTTTACTCTCCGAGGTTTGCCATTGTCTGCAGAGAGGTTCAATTGAAAAAGCTTTCTGTGTCGGATGGAGGATTCGAACCTGGGTTCTCTGGCGTAAGAGTCACACACTCTACCCACTACGCCACGGCCGCCACTCTTAATATGTTTACCTCTTATCTTTTAAAATAAACGAAAAATTAATGCAGATATGTGACAACAATCTCCGGATTCGATACGTCGATGCAACTCATCCTGAAACATGCCACGATTCGTTTATTTAGAAAATAAGCGAGATCAGAGCGGACTTGAAACAGGAGTATTAACGTGGAGTAGAGAACTTGTTACCTACATTTTTGATTTGTGTATTCTTTTTGTTTATTTTAAACTAATTGTATTTTTCCTCCCTAACAATTTCTTTGGGAACAAAAATTTAAAAAAACAAAAATTAAAAAACTCACGTTTTTTTTTTTTTTTTTTGTTCAAAATACCTTCTTTTCTCTCAAAAATGTTTTTTGACAACTTCGAAAGTGTTTTAAATAGGGGACTGGGAGATGGGAACAAATTCTCCTGGGAGAAATTTTTTAGAATTGGCTGAATATGCATACACACAATATTTTTTGACAAGCACAATAAAAAAAATGAACAATACGAAATATGTCAAAACTCATAATAAATCTCTGAATATCTGTGATAACCTACCAAATATTTTACTGGTTTACTTTTTCTCTGGATTACTTCATCCGCTGGTTATATACTCATTGGAACTCGAAATAAATATGCTTTCCAGAGTTGAACAATATCAGACTACTGTAAAATTGAAATATTCTTTTATTAAAGATATCAAGAGGCGAACAATACGGCTCTAAATAAAAAATAAAATTTATAATTGAATTTTAAACAATTTCATAACCTATATTATAGAAAATAAATTTTACCGCGCGGCCCATTATGCTCTTTGATGCCTATCCATTTGGTGAAGTTTTGAACATTTTTGTAATGGGTTATTTTGGACCTTACTACGCCATGCTACTTAACTGTTCTACTGTTTCAGTGCTGCATACCTTCAACGCTAGTCTGTTGAAATTTGTGATCTTCAAAATTGAACTTCTTAGCAAACGCTTAAGTGAAATGGATGTAAGTGCAAGCAGTTGCGTTAATCAGAGTAAAAAATGTTAAGGAACTATTTTTCAAAGATTTCGAAGATAGATCCCACCTGCAAGAGTAAAATGGAAAATAATCAGCTGAACGAACATGAGAATAGCTCAATGCACCGAACATTGTGTAAATATTTTGTGCAAGAACAAATTAAAATACGTTGGTGAGTCAGTTCCTTAAAACATAATTTGCGCTATGCCATCTGTATCGACATCACAGAAGATGCTTTCACGTGACAACGTTAAAGATTATAAAAAGTTATGATTTTGAGAAAAAACGTGTTATACACAACTTTTCAATAGTATCAGTTCACTTGAAGAAAGGTTAATATTTCTCAGTGGAATTTATTTTTGATGAATCTTTACTTTTACCTTATTACGCTATTTAAATCACATATAACACACTGTTTAACAAATATGAGTATTTTAAGTGAATTTTTTTTTTTCATTTGAAAAATATAAGATCAATAGCTATTTTAACCGAATTTCTTTAAAATATCTTAGTTTATCGAGCAGGTTCTGCATTTCACTTACGAGTGAAAGTGAAATCAGATCACTATGAATTCGATAGTTGGTATCACTTTTTACGCTTCATCTTAATTTTTATTCGAACTTGAATCGAAATACGAATCGAAAAAAAAATTAAATTAAAACGTAAAAGGTGATACCAAAGGTCGAATTCAGAGTGATTTGATTTCACTTTCACTCGGAAGTGAAATGCAGAAACAGCCCGTATATTATTTTTGGTCAAATTTTGCTGTATTATAAAAATAATGCTTATACATGCACTGCTGAGAGTTCGACTCAAATATAATTCCCTATTTGCATAATTAGTGCGCTGGATTTATTTATTATATACTGGATTTATAAATATTTGAAAACGCCCAACGTCTTTTAGCGGCCTACTCTATCATAACTTTGCTTTAGAATTAATTAGAGTTGGGTCGTTCCGGACCTGCATAGTTCATGGAACTATGTTCACTCCCGGACATAGTTCCAATCGTTCCTTCTGCACAATTTAAGCATTAAGACGATATGATATATCATCATTCTTGTCCGCAGAGCTATCAGATAATTTTTATATTTTCTTGTGCTACAACTTTAATATTTGAACTACATGAAATTTTTTAAACAAACTTTTAAAATTTCTTTTTTAAATTTATTATGAATATTTTCCTTAGTATCTTTATTTTGAAATAAAAACACTAAGACAAACAAAAATTGTGTTCAATTTGGTTTAAGACTAGTGTAGAAATTTGAAATTATACTTGGAGTATTACATATTTTGTCTACAGTTCAAAAACAACCAGCTCAAACAGATCAAATAAAGAGAGGAACTAGATAGTTATGCGGACATGTTTCCCTGAATAAGTTCCGTTCTATAAAAGAGACGTCCAACAAACACACAACTCAAGCAGATCAAATAAACAACGGAACTAGATTGTTTCGTGGACATGTTTAAATGAACTAGTTCCGCTATCTAAAGGAAACTTTCCATGTTCTTTCCGTCTCCGGAACTATTTAGCACAAGCCTATAATGAATAAGTTTGGAGTGCAACAATTTATTTGAAGAATATGATAACTTTTTTAGAGACATTACTATGTTAATCGTACAAAAACAATCAGCAAATCCTTATGGTTTAAATGCAATCGAGAACCAATGGGGAGCCCACTGAAATAATGCTTGATAATAACTCTCTGGAAAAGTTATGTAATAAGAGAATAAGAGATTTAATGTCTGGAAAATAAATGGAAATCAAATAAATTCTTGGTTGAAAAAAACACAAATAATTTTTTTATATTTTTGTTACCGACTTTATACTTTTTTGAAACGTGGAAAAATGCGAATAAAAATAATTATTGAATGGTTAGATGCAACTTTATTAGAGTTATGAGGTGATAATATAGCGTCTTTAAAAACTATTTCCTCTGAAAAATAATTACCTTTCGTATAGTGATCTTACACTTCCATATAACGGTGTGTTCGTTGGTAGACCGGTTTTCCCCATACAATTTTGCTATCGAATATTTTTTGTACTTCGAATTTTCGTAGTGTATCATTTTTAAACCTGAGTCGAATAATTTTCTCAGTCATCGTCAATCGCTACGTTGTCACCTAAAAGTACAAATTACGTAAAGAAAACTTAAAAAAAATGTATATATCTTAGGTTCACTAGAGAATTGGAACAATTCTTTCGTATTCCAATATTCATGGATTTCCTTATATTTTCTGTACTTATTTGTACGCTTTTATACACAATTTTAACAGCAGTAAGTATTGAAAAGACTATTAGAATTTTACTTTTGTTCTTCAAATGTATAACATTTGAACAACTGACAATATTTCACAGCATCTCAGCATAACGGAGTACCTCTTCTCGGTCGTCTTCATATTTGTCATGGCTGGTTATCAATTACTCTATCATTGGCATGCAACCATTTTGACAAAAAGTGTATGAATAGAAGTCACTTTACTTGAACTTTTATTAAATTTATATAATATTTTTTTCTAAAGCATGAAGCTATGTGCTATGCTGTCTATTCCTGTGATTGGTACAACTATCCGTTGAAGGCGCAGAAATCTATACGTTTCATGATGATGGATTCCAAGAGACCTCTTGTCATGTGCGCCTTCATCTTTGAATTGAAATTAGAAACTGTATTGGATGTAAGTTGAATATACAAACAAATCAATTAATAACATTTAATGTTTTTATATATTACTAGATTTTTCGAGGTGCCTTCAGCTATTTTAGTATTTTGAGAAATTTAAATACACACGATTAAAATTTTAACAGAAAATACTTTATGGGTATTTTGAATAGAATGAATTGTTAGTTGATGCTAAATTATTTTATACTTACACTATTTGGTTTTGTTCGTAACCTTAATACAATTTTAACCTTTACGGTACCATAAGGTTTCCAAGACTAATTATAAGATTTTATTTTAATCTGTTTTGGGTGTAAAATATACAAAAATTATATAAAAATAATAAGGAGGAGTTTGCAGTTTTTTTGGAATTATATGGGAACATTTTCACAGAGGGCTATAAAGGTAACTAAAGTAATAGCTTGGTTTGATGGAAATCGACGGAAATAAGCTTGATGAGTCTAAACGAAAAGTGGATGCATTTCTTTCCAAGGCAAAAATCCTTGCTATGAATAGGCAAAAAACTTCATGCATACTTTAAATGATTCACAATTTGATCAACTTTACTAGAACGGGGGCCTGGGTAGTAGGTACACCTTCTTAGACACTTTCTAAATAAATCGCAATAAATACAATTGCCCTTATATTGCGGATTTTTGATATTTGTAGTAAATTTACAAAAACAAAACACACAGTGTTCAAAATACAGCCCTGTAGCAAAAATACAACGACAAAACCCTTTTTATTGTATTCTTCGTAAAAGCATTTCTACTCAACATCGAGGAAGCTACCGGCTACGATGTGAGAGTATTTAAAAAATTTAATACTCGTATTATTAGTGTTTCGTTGAAATTTTGCCATTATTTTGTAGGCATTTCAATTCATATTTCCAAACAAAAGTTTATACACAAATTAGCTGATTTTAAAAATACAAGACTTTATTGAAGGTTCGCTCACAACAAGTTGTAAATATTGTAAATTTTGTAAATATTGTAATCAATCAATCAAAAAATAATGTATGCATTGTTTGTAGAGAATTTTATGAGCTTTAATTTGATTTATCATTTGCTTAATTGCTAATGTTGGTTGTGGAGATATATGCAATTCAGTGCAACCAACTTTCTTTTTTTAGACAAAACTACAGTGGGCAATATCTCGAAAACGCAGTGACAAAATAGAAGAAAAATATTTTCGGAATTAGCGACCGATTTAACATGAGAAATGGATATAGGCATTCATTGTATAAACAACTTTGCGTAATTTGTGAACCAGTGATATTATTGAAAAATCATAGGATATGCCAGCATATGTAATTTGTCAGAAAGGGTTCCCTACATGCTTCCTATATGGAAGGGGCTAACTTTGCCATCAGGACAATTTTTTCTACTTCAATTAATTCACAATAGTATACGTAACAACTTCATTTTTAGTAAAGCGCATATAAAGAAAATTGCATAAAATTTGTTTATAGTTTATCTTTGAAATGAAGGAAAGGCACAAAATTTTGTATATGTTATTCGCCAGCGTTACCTTAATGCAACACCTCGTAGCGGCTAAACGAAAGATCGGAAAATGTTTTTTTTTGCAGAAATGTCATAATGAAGTTCAAAATAGGCTATCATGCAAAAATTTTCAAAATCGGTTCACGGATACTGGTTGCGGTAAAAGATGGGTTAACCAAACTAAAATAGTTATAAAAATTTAATTGAATAAAAAGCGGAATATGGTGAATACCAGCAGCAGATATTGAAAAAGCAGATTCAGATTCATTATAATTTAAATTGTTATTAATAAAAACCAGATCCAATAATCTATTTAACATATTAAGGCAATTATTTATCTGAAAAAGGCCAATACTAAAGAAATTATCAATACAATTATACAAATCAATATCACTCTTAACATTTGATGGCGTAAGATAGTTGTCATCAGATTTAATTAATTTTCATACGATTTTTAAGTTTATTAAATTTAAAACCTCATTTTAAAGAACAACTAAACAAAAAACTAAGTGCATGCCAGATTTTTAAAAAAATATGCTTCACGTTTTGTTTTTATTACTTCGTTGATTAAATACAAGAAAAAATTCATAAAAAAACAATTCTTCAACTTTCGGGCTCTTGAGCGAGTTCTAAAAGTTCATCAATCGGCACGAAACTTTATAGATTTTAGTTTTATAGCAAATCGAATATTTTTCGCCAATGCCAACAACATAAATAAAACTTTTATAAATAGGGGTCAACCTAATCCATGTGTATATATAAAATTGTAAAAAAAAATCTTTACATGAAATGTAAAGAAATCTGTACATAGAAAGTCCGAAAATCGCATTTATAAAATTGTTGTCTGTCTGTCTGGTAAAGCGTCACGCGGAAACTACTGGATGGATTTAAATTAAACTTGACATCTAGGTTCCTTATATTCGTGGTCAACATATAAAAAAAAACAACGAAATGGCCATCTCAGCCCTTGAAAGGGCTTTGACCGCGCTTCTTATGATCAATTGTGTTGTGTGTGTGATGTGAAAATGTTTGGACCTACATGGACCTACAGGTTTTACGCAGACTCTGAACGGCTTATGTTCTCAAAAAGCTTTTCATGGCAGTTTTTACTCTCTGAGGTTTGCCTTTGTCTACAGAGAGGTGACGGCCGAACAGAAAAATTAATTCAATTCAAAAAATTTTCTGTGTCAGATGGAGGATGGAGGTGGTCAACATATCGGCTACTTTTTATCCAGTAAGCAAGGTTGAACCCGGTAGGTGGCGCAGCGTTTGGGTTCCAGGCATTTATTTTATAGTTTATCTCCGAAACCGTTTATCCGATTTGCATGAAAATTTGTATGTAGAGGTTGACACGTTGAGTTTTTATAACGTATCTACTTTGTTATATAGTGAACACCAGAGGGCGCTGTAGTAAAAATATTTTAAAAAAACCTTGAAAAACTTTTAAGCCGTACATCCGCCTTGCATGAACATTTTTACGTAGAGGTTTTCGGATACGGTGAGTATTTTGAATTTTTTTTTTGCTTTCTTGAACACCAGAGGGCGCTGTACTACAAATCTCTTAAGAAATGGTAAAACACTTCAAAGCCGCTCATCTGATTGAGATGAAAATTTGTATTTAGGGATTATCGAGTATGAAAAGTGCTTTTGCCTTATTTTTTTTTTTGTTCTATCTCTTAAACCAGAGGGCGCGGTTGTACAAATACCACAAAAAAAGCTCCAAACCACTCATCAGATAAGTATGATTTTTATAAGAGGTTTTTGGGTATGGAGAGTTTTTTGCGCTATGTATTTTGCTATATCGTGAACGCCAGAGGGCGCTGTACTACAAAATAGAGTAAGGCGTAGCAATGCGCAAAGGATGATTAATATCTTCTTTTCTTCTTTATGTGTGTTTATATTCGACATTATTATTTTCGCATATCAGGACAGCTGAAGCCGAATTCTGTTTCATTCGAGTTCTCATCAACACATGTGCAAGTCAGTTGCGTCGTACGTTAGCGTTGTTTTGACATTTCAATTTCTATTTTCAGTGCATATTTAATAGAGCCCTGCATGAATATATTCCTCAAGTGAATATACCCTGATTCTCTGCTGTAGCAGTCACTGCAAGCAAAGCTGCAAGCGAATGAATGTAAACATTAGGTTGTGTAGCGACAGGTCGTGTAGCGCAAGAGAATAACTTTTTATCTGTTCTCTCTTTTCATACACTCTTGCATTGAGGTGAGCTTGCGATCACGCGTTGTTTCACTTTTTTCTCTGAACACTTAATAAAATACACGAATACTCAGGTATCTGCTGCAGTGACCTGAATAAGAGTTAATATGTTGGGTTTTCCCCGCAATAAGTTTTTTGTTATTCTTAATGCATATTTGTGTTATTTTTTGTTGCTTTATTAGCTACCTTCCATACAAAAAACACAAACACTGTCGAAAATAGCTTATATCGGCCGTAGCTGAACTCCTAGAGGTGTCAAATATATGAGTTGGTCCTATTATTTTTTGACCCTCAACATTTCTTCCCAACACACCTATCCCCTATCTGCCACTCTTCTTTGGGTCCTCATACAAAAACACAAAAGCTGTCGAAAATAGTTTATACCGGCCGTAGCTGAACTCCTAGAGGGGTCAAATATATAAGTAGGTTCTATTGGTTTTTGCCCCTCAACATTTCTTCCAAACACACCTACCCACTATCTGCCACCCTACTTTGGGTCCCAATACAAAAAACATCTATTTTCTACGAACGAACGAATAAAAAAATATTTGCTTTATATTCAGGGTATGAACACTGATATTATTGTTATTTTTTATTGCTTTATTTGCTACCTGCTGGGGTTAGTAAAGCATCGTCCTCTTATTCTCTTCGTTTCTAATATCTGAATAAAAAAAAAAAAAAGTGTATGAGCAGGTAAGAACACAGCCGAAAAGGTATAGAGGACATTTTTATTCTATGGCAAGAGAATATATTCAGGGAGGTGAAAAAGCATACTCATGCAGGGCTTACAAAATAATGGCAAAAAACTGAGAAGAAAATTGTCAAAAACCTGGTAAAAGTTGAATATAACGTACATAAAAAATATAAGGTATGAAAGAATTCTTGACCATAAATATATCTGCAAATATGACCTAAGCTAACATAGGCATTCTCTACCGAACAGGCTTAGACTTGCATTTTTCTATTTAATAAATGTCAATATTTAGTACACATTTATTTTCAAAATTTCTTAAGGATAATTAATTTTAAAAATTTACCGTTAACCACTCATAGCATTAATTTCAAAACGATAGAAAATCTTAGAAAAATGAATTTTTGAACATATCAATGTCACCTGAAGCAAGTAAAAATGATCAGAAATTTAAAGTTTTGACTTTCGATGCAAGTTGCTCTGCTGTTTTTGAATACATTTAACTCAATTCTTTTTTGTCTGAAACTTCAATAAAATAACTTTATTAACATAATAATAGCAGTTAGTTAGGCATTTATAATCTTTGTTTTTTGTTTTCATGAACGGTCCATAATATTAAATGTTTTCTTAAAAAATTGCAACAAAAGTTTATGTTGCAAAACTGTCTGTACTATCTACATTAACAAAAATTATTTTCTATTTAAAATCCCCTATTTCGAGCACCCGACTACCCTCTTTTACCTATTGTGCAAATCTTTGTGTCCATTCGTTCTTTTAACTTATTTTTAGTTTATTTAAAAAGTTTTGATTTAATCTTAAGAAATACTTAGAATATTTGGTTTTTTTTTTATATGTATATTAATTTCTTTAGGAAGGACATTTTTTAATAACATAACTATATAAAATTAATTTAATTTTGATAACAAAAAAAAAGCTATTTCAATTTAAATTTTTTATTTGTCTACCGTTATATTTTGAAATTTGTTCGCACAAAAAACAATGTCATTTATAATAGTTTAATTTTCTTTTTGGATTTCACTAACAACTTTCCAAATATCACTTTTAGCGTTACTTTTCATTTTTAGTTGATAAAAGAATATTGACAAATTTTGTTATATTCATTGAATGTCGTCGAATTCAATTACGAAGGTCATAAACATCAGATAAAAAAGATTCAGCAGCACATAATCGGTTTTTCCAATTTTTTCCCAATAAGCCATGCAATTTACAACGCGCACAACATAATTAATCATAAGAAGCTCAGTCAAAGTCCTTTCAAGGTCTGAAATGACCATTTCATTTTTTTTATATATGTAACAATAACTATTGGTGCAAAAAAAAAAAATTAAACAAAATTGCTTATTTAAGATTTAACACAAAATAAAAAAAAAAATTATTTCGATATTTAATAATATAAAAAAAAAAATAGAGTAATTTAAAAATGCCCGATTTTTTACTCAAAAAAAGCAACTGGGCTATAATATCACTGTAGAGAAGGTGTCTGGCATGCTCCGTGCGCTCTGGATAACCCAGTACTTTACGCCGCTCAATATTCGATTTCTACTTGCTACCTTGTTCCAACGTTGCTTTATGGCTGTGAAATTGTTGCCAACTGTGACAGTTGCGATAAACGGAAATAAAACGTTTTGTTCAATAAAATCGCCCGATATGTCAATAGATTAAAACGTAGAGATCATGTTTCACTTTATGCCAAAAAAACTATATGATAAGACATTTGATAGTCTATTAAGCTACCGCACACTCTTGTTCTTGCATAAAATTGTCAATACTCATGAACCTAATTTTCTGTGGTCAGACGTGTCTAACGTCTGAAAGACAATTTTATGTGATATCTGTTCGGTTTTGGAACGTAATTCCTAATAGTTTGAAATGTTGTGGTAACGCACTGCAGTTCAAATTATATATGTTATAACTTCCTTTTTAAACATGTTCACAAACTTTTGTTAGAATTAAGAGGTAATATGCACCATGCTTTTTTAAGGGGTTACATGACATTGGCAGTTTTTTTAAATCGATCTTTTTTTTAACAGTTTTGTATTTTAGTAAATATTCTTAAGATTCTAAGAAAAAAAAAATTCATGGAAAAATTCCTACGGGTTCAAAAGTTGCAGCCCGATTAATGAGAGCGCATTTTTAATTTTTTGCGCTACATACGTACGGCAGCTGGTATATACTTGTTTTACTTGCTACCTGACTTTTGGTGGTTGTTATTTCGTACCTACTTGAAGGGTGAAGCCCGAATTGCTAAACGATTGCAAAAAACTATAAGAAACAGCACCACACAAGATAACGAAGGCATACAGTACGAAGCAGGCATGTCAGATTGAAGGTAACCTTTTTCTTCTTTGTTCACAAACTTTGAACGCGTTTATATCGAAACCATGTTTTTTGTACTGGTTGCGGCACTAGTGGGTTCATTTTTTGACGAAATTTTTTAATGTATTTTTTTAAACTTGATTCGCTATCGTATGACACGAGGAACATCACCAAAAATTGAAAAAAACTTTTAAAAAAAAAGCTCGTGTCATACGACAACTAATTTTGTTAAGATTTAAAAAAGTCATTTTTTTTCCAGATCGGACAATTTTTGCAACTCCCAGCGCTGCAACCACGAGGCCCCGTTTTTTTTCTCTGCCGCCAGTTTGGAGCTCTATAAAACCATGTTGGAGTGAAAAATATATATTTTTGAATATTTTTTCTTGTAATTTGTTCAATTCTCTACAATAATAAAAAGAAAATTTGGAAAAATGTTTGTTTTTGACTGAGTTATGAATTTTTAAAACAAGGTCTGTTTTCTCTGCCGCGAATGTCATGTCCCGCCTTAATATTTAAATTTTGAAATTTTTATCGTTTTTTTTCCTTTACTTTTATAATAAGATTATAATATAAGATAAATAAATTGTGTTCTGTACTTTTCACTGCTGCTACTGTCCATAAAACTACCTTTCTTGTTGTACCAGTAGTTCGCATAATAAAATAAATAAATAAAATAAAAAATAAATAATGGAACAAAGTGGCCAGGCCTTTGATAAAATATACCAATCCATGTTTGGATTTAATTGCGAATAAATTATTTGCATGGTGTTAGGGCAAAAATTAGTACAAATTTGTTATCCAAAACTCAGTATCTACCATTTGAGAACCACATATGCATCGAAAATATATTTTTATTTTTGGGTGTCCACGAAGCACCACGGATTCCCATATTAAAATACCATTGCAGATATATTGACAGTTATTTTTATTTTAATTTCAAGCATTCCTTGTTGAAATCTAAACAGTTTATAGATTTGGCCTTTGGGTCATATTGCGTAGATATGGTAAGTGAGTGATGGTAATTATGTTGTTTGGGTGATGAATTTTTTTCTAAATATATTATATCACATTTCTTAATGGCTTACAGAATGAAGTGATGTTACAAAAAAAATTTTTGAATATCGTCATAATAAGGGCAAAAAGAGGGTGAGGGCTTCAAGTATGAAAGAAGTTTTTTGCTGTTTATAAAAAATATATTTGCTTTGAACAAAAAATGCGTACCACCTTTCGCTTCGACGCTTCAATGTGATTTCTGCTGGGTTAGTTATTTAAGCTAAAATCAAAATTTACTCACAGTCCTGACGTGATAGAAACATTTGGGTGGCAGATTCTTGATAAGGCGCCCTAAGATTATTAAAAACCTTTATCAGTATCTTACTCACATTCTGGCTGTCACACTGCGTAATTGATTTGACTTGGTCGAGATACGTACAAATAACAAAATAATGTCTTAATTAACCTGAACTCCAAAAACTAATTCTAAGGCTGGCAGCTTCTACCCAGCCTCATACAAAATCGAGAATAGTTTGACCGGAAATAAATATAGCACAATATCACTAACAATAATAACAACTACATAACCGGAAGGCAGTAAAATGAAGTCAAATTGAAGCACGAAATCAACACATTAACGAGTATAAAACAAATTAAGAACTTCAAGGCACACAAGCAGAAGTAATAATCCTGTTACCAAAAGAAAAAAAACAAAACGAAAAATCCCAGCGAAAATGCGACGAAAAGGAAGAAAAGTATATAAATATATTTTTATACATATACCTATATATAAATCAACTCAATTTGTTCACACCTACACATAAACATACGCAGTTTAGTTTTATTCGAGTTATTTTTTTGCTATAAAACATATTTTCCTGACAGTTAAGGGTTGAGGGTCTAATAATAAACAAAATAAATGAAACAAAACTTTTCTTGGAATAAGACATCCTAGCTGTCATAAAATAAGGTGTTTCTTAATAAATCATGGCAAATAACTTCTAATACTTTAAACTTTATTAATAAGAAATATGAAAATGAATACAAAAAATAGTAAGGAATGGATCTCCGATAAGGCCGGAACTAAAAGCGCCCCTCCCCCCACTGCTGTTGTATGTAAGTATATTCGAAGTCTAAAGCCGTCTATGAAATCTCTATGTTTAATCTGCAAAAATATTTCTGTTCTGAGGGGAGAACAAAGTCTACGTGGAAAGTTAACGTATTTGGGAACTATTCTGGAATGCTCGTTACAAAAGATGACCTATGAAATTCTATTTTCAGAGATGTTTGGTGGAAATTTTGTGAAGATCATCGTGAGGTTTGACCGAACTTATAGGACAAAATTTAAAATTTTTGTAAGATAATTAAAAAAAAATTGCTCTTCTGTTCAAAAGGTTTTAAAATCACATTGGATTTTCTGAAAAATTCACTCTTAAATATAAAGTCATCATTTTGTTTTTTAAATTTTCAACTTTGTAAATCAAAATTTTTGTTTGTTTTGTTTTCAAGTTTTGTTTTCAAATAAAAATGCAACAATTTTCCGATTTTAAGCAATATACTTTATGATTTCAAACATACAATATGTAGTTTAGACCTGTGAAAGCTCATCTTAAATTATATCGTCGATCACCTATTTTAATGGGCTCAGTTTTCGCTATTTCGCCTTTTTTTTTTTTTGAGAATGCATTCATGTGACTGGAATATTCTATAATAATCAGGTAAGGCGAGAATCAAAAGATGTGAGGAGAAGAGGCTTGACAATGCAACCCTAAAGAGTGAAATATTCACGGCTCGTATATTAAAATGAATATATCATTTCGGCAGGGTACCGAAATATATTCCAAGTCTTTTACTACTTACTTAGATGGCGCCTACAACCGTAAGTCGGTTTCCGCCTGTCGTAAGAAATTGCGCCAGCCATTTCTGTTTTGCGCTTGCTGGCGCCAGTTGGAAGCTCCAAGTTTCGTCAGGTTGTCCTCCACTTGATCCCTCCAACGGAGATGCGGTCGTCCTCTTCTGCGTTGTCCGCCGCTGGGTACCGAATCGAATATTATCTTCGCTGGAGCGTCGTCTTCCATCCGCTCAACATGACCTAGCCAGCGTAGCCGCTCGATTTTTATGCGCTTTACTATGTCGATGTCGGCGTATAGCTCATACAGCTCATCGTTCCATCGCATTCGGTACTCGCCATTGACGCAGATTGGTCCGTAGATTCTACGAAGGATCTTTCTCTCGAATGCTCCTAAAATAAATTCCAAGTCTTTTAGCAGTCTAAAAATTTTTTATGTACAATCTTCATACCAACGCACAGTGTGTCGACCCCATACAAGCAAGGGACAATAACAGAAGGAGTGCTTTCATGACAATAAAATTTTGTATACTTCTTCAGTTTAAACCAATTAAGAAAAATTTCAAAAATTGTTAAAATTGGTTGGTCCCTTGGGGTACCTCCCTTGGACCTATATTAAT
The DNA here is from genome assembly GCA_914767935.1 of Coremacera marginata. Taxonomy (NCBI): domain Eukaryota; kingdom Metazoa; phylum Arthropoda; class Insecta; order Diptera; family Sciomyzidae; genus Coremacera; species Coremacera marginata. The sequence goes on along the minus strand of OU612043.1, from coordinate 164,223,520 downwards.
TTTGTACATGATTTTGTTCCCATACAAACAAAGCTTGGCCGAATTTAATAAATCTTGGTCAAACAGTAAAGCAAATGTGTATAGATGTGTAGTGAAAATGGTTGAAATCGGTTGGATCCTAGGGGTACTTCTCTTGAACCTATATTAATTTTTCACATGATTTTGTATCGGAGGTACATATAAAAATTACTATCTATCTTAACAGAACTGTCTTAAGAAACTCGGCCAAAATATTAAAAAAAAATACAGTTATAGATGCGCACTAAGAACGGTTGAAATCGGTAAGACTCTAGGGCCACTGACCCTGGGCCTATATTAATTCTTTACATGATTTTGTATGGGAGGTATATACAAAAGTTGATCGATCTAAAAGAAACTCGGTCAAAATACTAAAACAAATATAGTTAAAGATTGGTACAAAAAAGTGAAAAGATAACAAAATGCTGAAAATTGACTTATTCAAAAATTATTGCTTAATTTTAGGCCTAATTTAATTCTGATGCGGAGAAGAAATGGCTTGATAGAGCATTTTTAAAAAGTTAATATAATAAAAAAGCGGAGTATATTTTATATGCTTCAAAGACTTAGAGGTAAATATTTAATGGCCCTGTATATACTTTTAGTGCAGTTATGGGCGACTTATTTACCATTAAAAATTGTCAAATTTTATATATTTTGCAAAAAAAAACTTCTCTGTTTATCGATATATAACATTTTTGTTTTTTATTTTTTTCCAACTAAATACAAAACACAAAAAAATGTAATTGTTAAAAATGTTATTGTTTTCTCTTATATGAATAATTTCCTTTAAAAGGATATCAAACATATTGGGTTTCTTTTCCACGAACTTTTTGATTTTTGTCCAAGGAACGGAGCACTGTGCAACGGTGTAAAATAATTTAGATTACAATTTTATAAACAACGGACTGCTCCTTACAGAAAAGAATATATTTGCAAAGTTTTGTTAAAATCGGACAAAGGGTATACAGGCAGTTTGATTAGAACTAAATTGACACGCACCTCGTCCAATCTCACTCACTTTTGTAGGCTTAAAACTTGTCATCACACTGAAGAATATACATATGTGTGAAATGTGGTTGAAATCGGAGAAGAGGTGTAGATAGATAAGGATTAAAAATAAAGTGCCACGCAACTGTCCAGTACCGCCCACTTTTTAACCGACTTCAAAAAGGAGGAGGTTCTCAAGTTCGTCGCTTTCTCTTTTTTTATTTTTTTTTTTTTTTTTAATTGTATGTACATCGATAACTCCTAAGCCATATGCCTGATTGCCATAATTTTTGGTGACCAGATAGATATCATAAACACGGAAGGGCCCGTAAAACAGTGGGTGGTATTCGAGAACTGGGCGTGGCAATACTAGATCTCGCAATACTAAATACTACTGAATCTCGAATAATATTGACACGAGGGCACTGAAATTTATTATAGTACAGGGGTAGGCAGAATTATTAAAAACTACTATTAAATACTAGATAAACACTATCTCAGTTAATATTGACGCTGGGGTACTGAAATGAAGTACAAGGGTAGGCCCAATTATTACAAATAACGCTTAAGAAAGTGGGCGCTTATGTAACAAAGAGGCGTGACAATATTAGAAAATGGGTATAATTATTTATTTATTTATTAAGAGACAGATATTTAAAATAACCAACAAACTTTCAGAATTTAATAGAACAAATTTTTTCAAAACAATTGTATTTATGTTGTTTATACACTTTTTCGAAAATTTATCATGTTCTCTAAAAAGGAAGAAATAAAAACTTTTTAAAAAAAAAAAAACCGACTACAAAATCACAACAAAGTAAAAAATAATTTTAAAATTACTTTTGCTTTCAATTTCTTGGTCATATTTGATCTAAACATATTATTACATATGAAACATATTATTACATATGAAATCTTATTATATTAATTTGTTTTCTTATTTGTTTTATTATCATAAATATATTAATTTCTTCATGAATACAAATGCTTTGAAGTTGGCGGTTCTGATTAAAAGTCTGATAGAATGCATATTTTTTAAAAAATAAAAGCAAAACGAATTTTTGCAAATTCGACAAAATTTAAAGACAAAAATTAAATAAGCATTGAAAATAGAAATTGAAATGTCAAAACAACGCCAACTTACGACGCAACTGACTTGCGCTTGTATGCGTACTCAAAAAGCACAGAATTCGGCATCAGCTGTCCTGATTTACGAAAAGAGAAAGTGGATTATAAATACACATAAAGAAGAAAAGAAGAAATTTATCACCCTTCACGATTTCCTAAGCCTTACTGTATTTTAGCAAACTACATAGCAAACTACATAGCGCCAAAAGACTCACCGCACCCGAAAACCACTTTTAAAAATCATACTTATCGGATGAGTATTTGTACAACAGCGCCCCTGGTTTTCGAGGTAGAATAAAAAAATAACGCCAAAGCCCTTTGCATACTCGATATCAAATCCTATATATCACATATTCAAATTTTCAACTAAATCGGATGAGCGGTTTTTAATTATATCACGATTCCTTAAGTGATTGGTACTAAAGCACCATCTGGTGTTTAAGATAGCGCAGACAAAAAGTGCAAGATACCTACCGGATCCGAAAACTTCAATGAAAAAATTTTCACGCAAATCGGATGTACCAGCTAGGAGTTTTTGGACATTTTTAAAACATTTGTACTGCAGTGCTCTCTGGTGTTGATTATAGAACAAAAAAGATAAGTCATAAACACTATCGTACCCGAAAACCCCTAGATACAAATTTTCATGTAAATCGGAGGAATGGTTTCGGAAATAAGCTATAAAAACAAAATCCGCGGAACCCGATCACAGCTCCACCTACCGGGTCCAATTGCGAATCTGAACCATCCACGGATCCAATCAAACACAAACAAAAAATTTCATCAAAATCTGTGCAGCCATTAAGGAACAGTTTAATAACATACACACGCACAAATTGTTTAACAGCGCCCTCTAGTTTCGAGAAAGAGCAAAAAAGATAGCACCAAACCCTTTCCATACTCGAAAATCGCTATTTACAAATTTTCATCCAAATCGGATGAGCAGTTTTGGAGTTTTTCACGATTTCCTAAGATTTGTACTAAAGCGCCCTCTGGTATTCGAGATAGCACAAAAAAGATAAGTTCAAAACACTCACCGTATCAAAAAACCACTATTTTTCAATTTGCATACAAACCGGATGCACGGCATAGGAGTTTTTCGAGGTTTTCAACATATTTGTGCTACAGCGCCCTCTTGTGTTCGAGATAGAACAGAGTAGATAAATCAAAAAACTCAGCGGGTCCGAAAACCTCTACATACAAATTTTCATGCAAATCGGATGAAGGGTTTTGGACTTATTCGACGTTTTGTAAAATATTTGAACTACAGCGCCCTCTGGTGTTCAAGATACAAAAGAGTAGATAAGTCATAAAAACTCACCGCATCCGAAAACCTCTATTTACAAATTTTTAATGCAAATCGGGTAAACGGTTTTGGACTTTTTCGACGTGTTTTTAAAATATTTGTACTACAGCGCCTTCTGGTGTTCAAGATAGCGCAAAAAGATAAGTCCAAAACACTCACCGTATTGGAAAACCTCTAAATACCAATTTTTTTTTTTATTTCAAAATATTTGTACTACGTCCCCTCTGGTGTTCGAGATAGAACAGAGTAAATACGTCATAAAAACTCATGGTATTCGAAGAACTCAACTTGCAAATTTTTATGCAAATGGATGAACGGTTTCGGAGATAAGCTAAAAAAAAGAATGCCTGGTACCCGATCGCAGCGCCCCCTACAAGGCGTACAACCTTTTTTACTGGCTAAAAAGTACCCTATTTTATGACCGGGGATATGAGGAACCTAGATGTCAAATTTCATTTAAATCCATTTAGTGGTTTTCGCGTGATGCTTTAGCAGATAGACAGACAGACAAAAATTTTAAAAATGCGATTTTTGGACTCAGCGTTATCCAAAATGTCAAACGCAGAAAGAATTTCAAAAAAATATTTCATGTACAGATATTTTTATTTTACACTTTTATATATAAATCTATAAATATAAATGTATAAATTTATATATAAATCTAAATTTAGATAGATTTAATATATAACCCTGTAGGAAAATCAACTAATTTAAAAGTAGTTGAAAAAGTAGCTTTTTGTCAATTGACTTTCGTCTGCATATATTTTCAACTACTTGTTAAATTTGTTAAATTTAAATTATTTTTAAACTACTTTAAAATAAATTAATTGAAAACTAGTTAATATGTCACTTACTGAAGATTAATATAAAAGCATAAAAATTTTAAGTTTTTATACATCAAAGAGATCACATATTTGGCTGTGTATATATTAAAAATATATACATAAATTCATTACGTGAATGGAGTTTACGGAAGCAGTTTCCAAAAACCGGCACGGGCGCGCGTCTTTACTACTGAAGTAATGAGGTGTTTGTTGAATGGTTAAGCAATGCATCAATTTCCGTACGGAGTCCAAATTGTCCAATGTTTGCTAAACACTACCAGTTTGTAATTTGAATATCTTAAATAATAAAGAATTTTTAATCGTTTCATAAGGTTTTGAGGCAGTCTATCAGTTTTAAAGTGTGTTTACCACGTCTGTCTTGCAGCTCAATGTCGTAAATAAAAAAAATACGTCTTTTTGAAACAAAATGTTAGTGAAGCCTCAAGTTAATAATATTTGATGAAATAACAAAACAATATCAAATAATAAACTTGTAATCTAATAAAAATTTGCAATTAAAAGATGTCAAAATCAGAGTATTTGCCGCCTTAATATATTCAAAGTAGTTTAATTACCACTTGTTTTTAAGTAGTATTTCAATTACTTCATATATAATGCAATAAGAACTATTTATAATTGAAGTGGATGCCGCCTTAATAAAATTCAAAGTAGTTCATATACTAGTTTATTTTAAACTAGTTCTTTAATTGGTTGTTTTTAAAAACAAGTTAGTTTGTTCCTATAGGGTATATAGATTAGAAGATCCTATGGTTTTTGTGTGTATGTATGTGTTTTTCTTTTGGCACAACACAAAGCTCATGATGGGAGCTCATGATGAGTCATGATGGAAAAAAATTTGTATGGTGGGCAACGCGGTCCAGATGGGCTACTGGATGATCGTGTTTGGCTTACAGTAATGAATATCAAATTCAAATATATCAATTTAGACAAAAAAGAAATTCAAAATAATTTTGAATTTTGTTTCCATTATTTTTTCCACCACTGTATACATATTCAATACATAATTAGTTCCTCAGGCATCTTACTGGGTATTAAAGCTTTAATGTCTTTCTTCTTTTGGGGTCCCCCAGGGTCCCAGGGTCCCCCAGGGGTCTGTTCTTGGCCCTCTTCTATTTTCTGTGTTCATAAATGACATTTTTCTTAATTGCAAGTATTCCAGAATGCACGCATATGCTGATGATGTACAACTTTACTTATCTAGTAGGACTAGTCTTTTAGAAGACTTGGTATGCAGAATGAATGAGGACTTGCTTTGTATAAACCAATGGGCTCAGAGAAATGGTCTCCAGTTAAATGCACTAAAATCTTATGTGTTGCCCATTTGCAAAAATGAAATTTGCTTTGAGGATATCCCTAAACTATTTATAGGTGACATGAACATAAAAATAGTTAGACGTGTGTGTAACCTAGGTTTTAACATTAATTGTACTCTCACATGTACTGACCACATAAACAGCGTTGTTCGTAAAGTATATTATATCTTGCGTAATCTAAGGATGTCGGCTGAGTATACACCTGTTGATACAAGGAGAAAACTGGTTATTCAACTAGTTCTTCCCGTGATCACGTACTCTGAACATGTATATAGCAAGCTGGACTCACGGTCTCGGCTTAAATTAGAAATTGCATTTAATCATGCTACCCGTTATGTTTATGGACTACGGAAATTCGATCACTTGGCTCAATTCAGGAATAGTATACTTGGTTGTGATATAATTAGTTATCTTAATGCCAGAAATTGCATCTTTCTTCACAAATTAATCAAATTAAAAAAACCATCATACCTATATGATAAATTACAGTTTAGTCAGTCGCGCAGAAGTCATATGCTCAATTTGCCGAATTTTAACTTCTTAAACTCTACAAGGCTATTTTTTATTAATGCTGTCAGGCAATGGAATGCGTTACCAACAAACTTAAAATCAATTGTCGGATATGAACGCTTTAAGAATGCCACAATTGCACATTTCTCACAGAGCATATTGTAAATTATCAGTTTATTTGCCTCTATATCTATATCTATCTCTTTAATAATACCTTTCTTCAATTCTCTCTTAATTTTGTCTTCTTAATTTTTTTTCCTTTTTGCAAAACTCATTCTTTCTAATTTAATTCTCCAAAATTTTTACTTATAATAATAAATCCTTTGATTTTCCTTTTCTTTAAATTCAAATGTCAATTTTTCATGTGATTTAACTTACAATTATGTTTGATTTACAATTTTAGAATATATATATTGTTTCTTATTTATTTATATAATGTAATTGCTCTGTTATTAAGCCTTTGTACTTTAAAAGAACATAGTTCTTAATGTACTTATACCATGTATCAATAAATTACAAATTACAAATTACAAAATTCTTGAACCACTCAAATTTTTCAAGTAAAATAAATGTCAGTGGAATTTTGTGAAAATGTTGGGCGTTCCACGTTTGCCTCACAAAAGCTTTGCAACTTTTTCAGTCCCCAGACGATTGTTCCTACAATTATTGTGTATTTGTATCAGCGTCAGCATGTGTATGTTTGCGTGATGGTGCATGTGTGCTGCATTATAAAAGAAATTATTTTGTGTCCAAAAAAAATAAAATAAAAATAATAGACAAAAGTTGTTTTTATTATTATTTTAGCTATTTTTTTTTTTTCTTGATAAAATGTCGAACCGAACAGTAGCAACAAATAACACCCAATCAACACACCCACCCACTAGAAAACTTCAGCATTTATTTTACTTTAATATAGATTTTGACCTCATTTATCTTTGTGGTCAGTCAGCGTAACTTCGTTTTGTATGCTTCAATTGATGCTGCTGACTGTGTGTGTATTTCTGGGGGAATATATGCGAATATGTGTATGTGTGTGTGTGTGTGTGTGTGTAGAAGTGCGCTTAGGTCTCTCGGTTACATAAGGTTAAAATAGTTTCTTGAGCATTCGATAAATTGTGTTTTATCCGCAATAATTTGTTCCATTTTATACTCGGATGGCATCAATTATTTGTTTCCATCTTCTTATTTATAGAAATGTGTGTTTATATTTATTTAAGCATAAAATGACGCTAAGGGGATCTTTGAAAAGTAAATTTCGACGACAACATTTCAAGCCATAATGACCAGCTTGTGACAAAATTGCCTTAATTTTAAATAGTAATATCTGTCCATCTATCATGCAGAGGCACTTTTGCAATAACATACATATGTACAAACAAAACAGCATAAGTCACATTTGACAATGTGAATATAAATATTATTGGTAATGTACGCACAAAGAAAAATTTTACCTTTTGAATGTAAATTCAGTAGAAAAAAAGAATAAAAAATTTAACTTGCAAGTTCCTTATTTTGATTTTCCAATAGCTTACTAAGCACACTATACAAGGTGTAAAACCTAAAAGTTGTCAAAAGTTCGGCTCTTAGATAGAAGCCACCAAAAATGATACGTCACGTGACAAAAAATAGAAGTGGTTTTTGACTTGGATGACAAAATTAGTAAAATTCTGTAAATTGGCAAGAGTTTTTGTATAAAACTTTTTTAAGAAGGATTTGAAAAAGTATAAATTTATTTTCAAAGTAATCAAATTTAAAAACCTTTTCTCCTTTTTTTTTTTTATTGGGCTTGGTATGAAACGTTATGTGACATGGCGTTTCGTGGCATTTTTTCCATTGTAATTCATTTGGGTTATTAAGTAATTAGGTAATAAAGTAATTATGTGATTTAGTTATTAAAAAACAAATTTAATATATTCTGCCTCCCCTTGCCTCAACCATTTTTCATTATTTTTAGCCTTCCATGCCTTCCATGCCTTCTATTTTTACTATGACAAAAACGTTTACGAAACATTTACAAAACATTAACTAAAAAGACAAATTACATTTGTAAAACAGTGCAGACGATTTGATCATCATGGTAAATGAATTTATATTTAAATTGCTTAAATCAATAAAAAAAAATGTTTCGCTAAGATAATATTATCATATAATAAGTTTTTAATAACTTTTAATTTTGAATAAATAACAAAATTGATCTAAAAAAATTTCATTTATTACGCAAAATTCTGAGAAATTTGCACTCAAATTTGAAATTTGATAGTTTCAACAGAATGATTTCATCTTCACACGATCACAGCTCGGTAACGGTTAAGTCGGTGGGGTTTGTTGATATACCATTGGAAAGGTGTTTTCATTGCCTTTATAATGAGTTAACAAAATAAGTTTTATGTAAGTTATTTTTTCTGCTAGAAACAGTAAAGTGAATCAAAGTCGTGAATTATTAATTAACCCTGTAGCTCCTAAGAATGTGAAAATTGACCCCCCTCCCACACGATTTTTTGATCAGCTCGACATAACCTTTCAGCTCCGTAAATAGTTGCACTCAATTGCGAGACATCCTGTATAATGCGAACCATCTATATGTATATTTGGAAAAATTGAATGAAAACCACGCCTAACACCCATACAAATTGACGTCATCAAATTAGGAGAACTTTCGTAAATATATAAAACTGAATGTTATCGTGTCTGTCGGGGCTTAATACTTCGAATATACTTCAATTCGGCCGCAGGGGGTATTTTAGCTTCGGTACCCTGCCGAAGCTCCATTCCTTACTAGTTTTATTTGTTCTTAGCTTGAGTTTGATCCACCTCGATTATCACTAATGTCGATAAACGTGAATTCTTAATTTTAGCGAAATCTTAAAAAAACAAAATCAGGTAAATTAAAAATTTAGTAAGCTACTTTGAAAGGGTTTTCTGTAAAATAAATTTTGACGAAAATATTTCGTCATTCTATTTTTATACCCCAACGTGTACTGCGTAAGCGGTATATTAACTTTGTCATTCCGTTGGTAACGCCAATGAAGAGGCAGGTATAGCAAAAGTGGGTGGGATTGGACAAGGGGTGTGTCAATTTAATTCTAATCGAATTCCGTCTACACCAATTGCCCGACTTAAACCAAATTTTGCACACATATTATTTGGCATAAGGATCAGTCGTTAGTTTATAAAAGTGGGCGGTACTAGACGGGGGACGTGGCACTTTATTTTTAATTTATTTCTATCTACATCGTTTCTCCAATTTCAAATTTCGCACATATATTCTTTAGTATAATGAGAACATTCAGGCCTACAAAAGTGGGTGGGATTGGACAAGGGGCGTGTCAAATTAATTCTAATCGAATTCTTTTTACACCGTTTTCCTGACTTCAACCAAATTTTACAAATACATTCATTGGAATAATGAGCAGTGATTAGTCTAAAAAATTGGGCAAAATTAGACAGGGGCTTGCCACTTTATTTTAAATTGAACTCTTTCTATACGTTTGTCCGACTTCTTCAAAATTTTCTATATATTTTGGAATAGTGAGCAGTCTGTAGTCTAGAAAATTGGGCGAAATGAACGGGGGGCGTGGCACTTCAATTTTAAACGAAATTTTTTTACATCGTTGACATAAATTTGCACATACCAATCAAATTTTGCGCATATATTTTTTTAGCATAATGAACAGTATACAAATTACATATTTTTGCAGATATACATAAACATTTTATTGACGGCCAAAACTTCGAATATAGTTTAATAAGGCCGCGGGGGGGTATTTTAGATTCGGTACACTGCCGAATCAAATTGAAACAAACGCTTTTTTCCACTTTGTTCTATATATATAGAGAAAAGTGTTCGTGAAGATTCTGTGTTCAGAAAAGCTGGTTTCAGTCTTTAAAGGTCGGCGCTAATATAATCAGACTTTTAATCAGAAGCGCCAACTTCAAAGCATTTGTATTCATCAATTAATTAATATATTTATGATAATAAAACTAAGAAGAAAAAAATTAAGATAATAAGATTTCATATATAATATGTTTAAATAAATTATCAAATATGACCAAGAAATAAATAGGAAAAGTATTTTTAAATTTATTTTTTACTTTGTAGTGAATTTGTAGTCGGTTGTTTTTTTTTTTTTAAATTTTTATTTCTTCCTTTTTAGAGAATACGATAAATTTTCGAAAAAATTATACAAACAACATAAATAAAATTGTTCCGAAAAAATTTGTTCTATTAAAATCTGAAAGTTTGTTGATTATTTCAAATATCTGCCTCTTAAATTTAAATTAGATGTCACATGTTTTGAAATTATTATACCCATTCTTGTAACGAGTTTTATTGCCCTAGTGTCAATATTATTCGAGATATAGTGTTTTACAAATATTGCCACGCCCCTTTGTTAAATAAGCGCCCACTTTCTGGAGCGTTATTTCCAATAATTGTGCCTACCCCTATACTTTATTTCAGTACCTCAGCGTCAATATTAACTGCAATAGTGTTTATCTAGTATTGCCACGCCCATTTATCGAAAAACGCCTACTTTATTGACCATAATTTTTAATAATTCTGCCTACCCCTGTACTACAATAAATTTCAGTGCCCTAGTGTCATTATTATTCGAGATACACTGTTTTTCTAATATTGCCACGCCCAGTAGTCGAAATCCGCCGACTTTCTTCGCCATAACTTTTACTAATAATGCCTACTCTTATACCAAATTCCAGTACCATAGTATCAATATTATTCGAGATATACTCTTTTTCTAATATTGCCACGCCCATTTGTCAAAAAAAGCCCATTTTGTTGACGGCAATTTCTAATTATTGTGCCTACCACTACACTTAATTTCAGTACCCTAGTATCCATATTATTCGAGATACAGTGTTTTTATAATATTGCCACGCCCATTTTTCGAATAACGCCCACTTTATTGGCCATAATTTGTAATAGTAATGCCTACCCTTATACTAAATTGCACTGCTATAGTATCAATATTATTCGAGATACACTGTTTTTCTAATATTACCACGCCCATTTGTCGAATTACGCCCATTTTCTTGCCCGTAATTTGTAATAATTGTGCCTACTCCTACACTAAATTGTAGTACCCTAGTGTCAATATTATTCGAGATACAGTAGTATCTAGTATTGCGAGATCTATTATTGCCACGCCAAGTTCTCGAATACCGCCCACTTTTGTACGGGCACCTCCATGCTTATGATATCTATCTGTTCCCCAAAAATTATGGCAATCAGGCATATGGTTTAGGAGTTATCGATGTACATACATTTAAAAAAAAAAAAAACAGAGAAACCGACGAACTTGAGAACCTCCTCCTTTTTGAAGTCGGTTAAAAAAAATCATTCAATTGATTCAGTTACCTTTGATGAACATCAAGATCTTTCAAAAAACGTTTGGAAATTTTTGCTTGTAATCTGGATTAGTTCAATTCCATAGGCACTCAAAACCTCGTAAAAATGTCTTAGCGTAGGGTTTTTATAAGTTCGAAGGTATTTGTGGCCTTACAGGGTGTCTTCATGTCTATCCATAATTTAGCCATAAGCCGGAAACCTTTTTGGACTGCAATTCGCTTCACAGAAGATTTCTCATACAAGATGCATCATTTTTTTGTTACGATATACAGCAGTAACAACATTTTGCTTGTGCTTCCGATATTGAAAATCGCATATGTACTGCTGCAGTTCGATTATATGCCTTGCGATGCAGCCTAACGGTCTCTTAATGCAGTTTATCTACAGCGCACAGTGTTGCGATTCATACAAGTCAGACGGAGAAAATTATTTTGTTGATTTGTTTTTTTAGCTTTCCATGTTTAAGGTAAAGGAAAGCTAAAAAAAAAAGTGGTTAAGAATTTTTACATACAACTTAAACACATTTTGTGCTATATCTTCAAAAATGCTACAACAACGAAGCCAAAGGTAGACGTCAATTATATGGCTTCTAAACAGTTTCCAATATTTAGACGCAATCGGACAAGTGGGCGTGGCAGACCCCATAAAGCTTAAACATATTTTGCGCTATATCTTCGAAATGAAAAAAAAGCTGCACCAACGAAATCAAAGGTAGACGCCAATTATATGACTACTAAACAATTTCTAAAATTTTGACGTAATCGGACAAGTGGGCGTGTCAGCCCCGATACAACAAACACACAGCCAATAATTGATTTTTATATAAACCATTAAGCCATTATTCCCTCTCATTGATTCGGTTAACAATGCAACACGTTTTTGTAAAGACAAAATTCATTAGCATTATTCATAGTAGCTCTTATTGACTGTAATAAATTGCATAACAGACGCTTGTCGTGCAGAACAAACCATTTAATATGCGATTTCCATGGAGGTTGCAATTTAGTACCGCGCGATTAGGATAAAAATAACTATGATGTGAAGTCACGGTGCTATGATCAGTGCTTGTGCAGATCTTCGTTCATAAGTTATGCCATTTTAAAGAAAGTGGAAAAATCGTGATAGAAACAAGCGAAAAGGCTTATTTTCGCATACAAATTTAAGTAACTTCGGTTCCACATGAACTATCGGTATGAAATTTTCATGGAAGGAAGATATGTCGCTCAGTAGCCTTAATTTCGAAGGATTCCGTGCCCTCAAACCCGAGTTAAAGATTTATCTCCGTCTAACTAGGCCATTCGAAACACTGTGCAGTGTGTCTCCCAGGTAAGGTCGCAATTTTCGTACTGCCCATCTTTCGCTGTGGCTAAAAAGTTGTTTGCAGACTCATTTAGTAGATGTCTCCACTCCGTCTTTCAATCAACGAACTGTTGATTAAAATCCAGACTTGATATATTGGGTGCTGCCACGAGACGTCGCTTTTGATACCGAAACGAATACATTTTACTCGAAAAGGATGAACTTAACAAAAAATTTTATGGAACAAAATATGTTTAGTATTATCAAGAGAGTACTTCTGAATTTCTTCACAATTTCTCGACCACAAAAAACATCAAATTTTAAAACTTAAGAACGGTTTAAAAAAATTTTGAAAAAAAAAAAATCACAAGCTCATTCCAGGAATTTTTTCTTATACATTTTTTTTTAAGTTGGCTTATTTTGAGTAAAAAGGCATTTGAAAAACTCTGTTTTTAGAAAAAATTTACTTTTTCATTACTAAAAATTTTACAAAATAAAAAATTTTAATCAAAAATCCAACAAAGCAGACTGATAGATACTCCAACACAATTAATAAAAAAAAATTCAATAACTCGACTTTTTTCGACGTACTGAAACGCACGTCTAATAAGGAAATGGACATTTAAAACACAGAAACTTTTAATATATCAAAGGTTTTTTAGCATTAGGTCGAATTCAAGTTTGAAAAGCTTGGTTGACTTTTTTTAAAAAAAAAAATATAAAACAGAAAAAAGTTTTTTGGTTGGACAGCGAAGACGATACCCACATTTTCATTGGAATCGCCAAATGTTAAACAATCTAAAGAAGCCTGAAGTTACAACTGGCACCGGCAAGCGCGTAAGAGAAGTGTCTGGCGTAAGTTCTTAAGGGCTTACCCCCACTTGTAACGTTGAATTTTCATCGATTTTTTGTTTTTAACTATCTGCAAACATGTCCTTAAAATTTCAAGTCGATCTGAATAAAATTAACAGAGATATGAGCGCCAAAAGAGAGTAATTCTTTGCGTAGACGACTGAAGTTGAAATTTTAAAGGTGTTTTTTTCGAAATGTCATTTTTGAAATAGGTGACAAAAATTACTCGAAAACTATTGAACCGATCTTCATAGATAGGCCTATTCAATTCATAAAAATGTAGCCAAAAAACATCAGCTTTTCTTAATAAAAATCGAACCATTAACTTTGTCCTCATGCATTTTGTCAAAAATGCATATTTTCTTTAAATACATTTTATTTTAGATGATCCAGCCCACCACAATGTTGATCACCGCAAAACGCAAAAATAAAAACATATTTTTTTACAGCCATTTTCAACAAAGTTATACAATATTTTCCAATAAAAAAAATACTGGGAGGTGTTCAATGTTTGCACTTTTGGATGATATATTGATCGTTTATAAAAGTTAAGTAGTTTTCGTAAAACAAATTCATAAAAATAACCTATTTTTTGCGCTGCAAGGGGGGAGGGTATCCCTTTAAATGAAAGCAAAACCAACTTTCGGTTGTATGCGCTTGCGAAGTACGAGTAAGCGAACTGAAGATAACACAGCCTCCATCCTCATTTTTATTATATAACCTTTTAAAGGTATAGTACATTAAAAGCTCTTTCCTTTCAATTGGAAGAACATTTTTAAATAATTATAAAGCTCTCCGCGAGTCTATATTTTCCAACATTTGCAAGTTTTTCTAAAATTTTCACTTAACGCTCCTTTTTGTTTTACCCTCTTATCGCTACCCTTTAATCAGAACTTCAATTTGTATGGCGGCCACGTAGTATTGCACGTTTATTGCACCCATTCCGAATTTAAGCTCAATGCTATTTTCTTTGTTTCCATGCAGCTACAATAATCGAGAGAAACCATAGTTTTTCCATTTCAGCGAGGAAACGGAAAAAAACTCTCTCTCAAAACGATAAAAAGCACGCTGAGGCAACTCTTTCGCAAACGTAAATTACCTGGAAAATACGTGACTTTCATGTAGCGCGTGGTGCACGTTTCACCCGCACAATGACCTCGAGATGACGCTGCTGAAACGCTATCACTGACGCCTACAAAATCGTTGAGACCGGTGTTTAAGTTCCGTTTCCTAGACGTCCGACAACCTCGGAGTCTTGCAGCCGGCAGAAAGTTGAATCAATGCGACGAACGTGAGTGCATTTCTCCCGTAATCCTTAAATACTGTTTCTCTGCACGTTTTTTTTTTTTGTTTTTATTTTGGTTGCTTCAGATAAAAATTTATGGCAAAGAACAAAATAGCCGGCCGCTTCACTTTAACGTGACTCGTATGCAATTATGCAGAAAGCAAATAAAGTCAATTTTTACTTTTTATGTTACTTTTTGTATGTTTTTACACTATCATATTTTGCTTTCAGATTTGTTTGGGTATGGCCAGCATTTCATCGACAAAGTTCATTTCCCATAAGTAGGAACTCGAAGGGATAGAAACTTGAGAAATGCATTAGGCTCAAATTTGCATGGCGGAAATGCTTTTTTCAAAATTCTTATACACAAAAAACTTTAAAATATGGTATTTGATACAAAATTTGATATCTCTTAATAAAACTTGGAATTGCGCCTCATTTCGTTCACGAAAACTTGTAGAAAAGATATCAATCATATTAATGTTATTATAAATCTTTTTGTTTTTAAGACAATTTCCGAACTGTGCAGAGCCCGGAAGTCAGAATGAAATGATTTATTTTCAAAAGCAATTTTAAATTGCACAAAATTCATTTAATTTAATATGTATAGTTTTTTTTTTTTTTTTATCTTCATAGTACGAGCAAAACTACTCGTACATTGTAAGTTCCAAAATAAGATTGAAGAGGCCAACATGTGTTCATAATTCAAAAATGGATTAACACATCCAAAATTGCGATTAAGTAGGTTTTACACCAAAATAAATTCAGCCTGACATAATTCAGATGCAGAAGAAGCAAGAACTAAGTCAGCAGCAAGAAGCGGAGCATGAAGTAAAAACGCTATAATTAAAATCTCTTCAGCTTAACATCCACACGTTGCACAGTGATGCGTTCCCATATAGCAAGTGGTCAAAAAGAGAACAAAGAACCGAATTTAATTAAAATTCGTTCTATTTTGGTTCAGTTTGTTAGTCCACTGAGCTGAAAAATTATATCGATTGTTTTGATCGGTATATAACCATTACTATAAATTCAGTTTGAATAACTTTAGAAAGAATAACTTCTCCAAAAACATTAAAATCTTGAATATTTAAAACATAAAACTTGACATCACTGTACGTTGTATTAAACAACATTTATGTGATTGACAGTCAATTTAAAAGGAGCATGTTCTTGATCACTCAGGCCCAGACGCACACACATATACACACTCCCGTCCTCCTGTTTTTTGGGCAGCATACACAAATCGCCCAAATACGAAATGTCGTCCTTAGAAAAAATTACTCAAATGTGAAACGTCATACATATATGCGTGGGTAGGGATTTTTTCAATTCTAAAAACTAGAATTGACTGCACTTCATATACAAAAGTCAAGTTCAGAGTTTTCACAGCTGTTTGTCATGCTGCAGCGTGACAAACATTAGAAAATCCAACAACAACTGCAGCACCAAATTGGATTAGTTTTGACGTTTATAACATAAATTCTTGAACATATCTGGATATCAAGGGGTATTAACAAAGGTGCTTGTGGCAAGCATTTAAAGATAATTTAAAAAGCATAAAAATAAATACATATGATTTTTCGAAAAAAAATTAAAACTATGAAGTTAATTTAACAGCAAGTTTGTATGTTGAATTTTATTTTAAATATTTGAATGAGTTGAGCAAGTTAAAAAAATATTATACATTAGTCTATACATTTCAAAATCACATTGTTCACGCAAGACTTTTGAGAACTTCATTTATTTATTTATTAAATATGGGTCTATGCTAGTTACTATGTAAAACTATTATAAAATTAATGGAATTAAACATTTGCAATAATAATAACATAAGCTACGTAATTAAAACAACACATTTCTAAGTAAAATGATCATAATTTCAAAATATTCTTGCAGTAGCATTGATGTCAATCATTTCCGAATGTGCAGGAAAATCAACCAAATCATTAATAGTATCCAACACGAAGAGAGAAGACAAAATACTTTTTGTGCACTTCAAAGATTTTAATCCTATTAAAAGGCAGTATGTATTATATGAAGGAGGAAATCCATCTATATTAAAAGATCGCAAAGCAAACTCTGAAGCAACTTATGAAACTCATAAAATGTTTTTCAGGTAAAAGCGGTTTATTATAATTAAGATCAGTGGAGTTCAAGTAATTCAACTGAAAGGCCAGATATTTTGAATAAAATAAACAAATCAGAAATATTTAACCGAACCAGTGGGAAAAGCATCCTTCTATAATGCCTTGTAACCTACCTATTTTTCGTACGCAAGGCATGCAAACGTCTTTTCTGAATCCCCATTTACAAAGACATGGCCACCTCTAGTAAGCTTCCTCCTGTAAAATGGAAAAAACATCATACGTACTTACGATTACTAAAATAAAGTGCAGGGAATGTACTCCAGACGATCGAAATCGTTCGTGTATCCATTCTAATGCACTTTATTTAATTAGTAGAATGTGGCGGCCGTGGCATAGTGGGTAGAGTGTGTGGCTTATACGCCAGAGAACCCCCATCTGACGCATAAAGTTTTTCAGTTGAACTAATTTCAGCCGTAACCTCTCTGCAGACAATGGCAAACCTCAGAAAGTAAAAACTGTCATGAAAAGCTTCTTGAGAACATAAGCCATTCGTAATCGGCATATAGCTGGTAGGTCCAGTTCTCGATCATTTGTGTGCAAACATTTCACACACAACACAATTGATCATAAGAAGCTCGGTAAAAGTCCTTTCAAGGGCTGAAATGGCCATTTCGTTTTTTTTCGTTTAGGATACATGCATGAAAATGTAAGATAACCGTGCAGTATTGATATGCGACGTGCACGTAATCCATCTCTACCTTCTCCACAACGGAAATTGTAAGCATTGCTTACGTTTCTACTTACAAAAGAAGGTGAACTTAAGGCCACGGATCGTACTTATTTTTTCGCTCTTTTCACTTTCTTTCATGTTTTTATTGGTTTTTTAAGTGCCAGTTACGTTTTGACGTTGAAAACGAGAAATTAAAAACCAAATTGGAATGGTAAAACATTTATAATATTTATAAATATTTATTTTATTCATTTCAATTCAATTCAATTCAATTCACTTCACTTCACTTTACTTCAATTCAATTCAATTCATTTCAATTCAATTCAATGCAATTCAATTCAATTCAATTCAATTCAACTCAATTCAATTCAATTCAATTCAATTCAATTCAATTCAATTCAATTCAATTCAATTCAATTCAATTCAATTCAATTCAAACCAAATTAATTCAATTCAATTCAATTCAATTCAATTCAATTCAATTCAATTCAATTCAATTCCATTCAATTCAATTCAATTCAACTCAATTCAATTCAATTCAATTCAATTCAATCCAATTCAATTCAATTCAATTCAATTCAATTCAATTCAATTCAATTCAATTCAATTCAATTCCATTCAATTCAATTCAATTCAATTCAATTCAATTCAATTCAATTCAATTCAATTCAATTCAATTCAATTCAATTCAACTCAATTCAATTCAATTCAATTCAATTCAATTCAATTCAATTCAATTCAATTCAATTCAATTCAATTCAATTCAATTCAATTCAATTCAATTCAATTCAATTCAATTTAATTCAATTCAATTCAATTCAATTCAATTCAATTCAATTCAATTCAATTCAATTCAATTCAACTCAATTCAACTCAATTCAAATCAATTCAATTCAATTCAATTCAATTCAATTCAATTCAATTCAATTCAATTCAATTCAATTCAATTCAATTCAATTCAATTCAATTCAATTCAATTCAATTCAATTCAATTCAATTCAATTCAATTCAATTCAATTCATTTCAATTCAATTCAATTCAACTCAATTCAATTCAATTCAATTCAATTCAATTCAATTCAATTCAATTCAATTCAATTCAATTCAATTCAATTCAATTCAATTCAATTCAATTCAATTCAATTCAATTCAATTCAATTCAATTCAATTCAATTCAATTCAATTCAATTCAATTCAATTCAATTCAATTCAATTCAATTCAATTCAATTCAATTCAATTCAATTCAATTCAATTCAACTCAATTCAATTCAATTCAATTCAATTCAATTCAATTCAATTCAATTCAATTCAATTCAATTCAATTCAATTCAATTCAATTCAATTCAATTCAATTCAATTCAATTCAATTCAATTCAATTCAATTCAATTCAATTCAATTCAATTCAATTCAATTCAATTCAATTCAATTCAATTCAATTCAATTCAATTCAATTCAATTCAATTCAACTCAATTCAATTTAATTCAATTCAATTCAATTCAATTCAATTCAATTCAATTCAATTCAATTCAATTCAAATCAATTCAATTCAATTCAATTCAATTCAATTCAATTCAATTCAATTCAATTCAAATCAATTTAATTCAATTCAATTCAAATTTTTTTTTTTTTTATTGAAATATAAATATAAAAATAAATATTAGTTACAATTGCTAAGTTCCCCCGCGAAGCCTTAGGCTTGTATGCAAGTTTATGAGATATGCAGTAGTAAATTCATACATATTAATTTCAATTCTATACTTAATATAATCTTCCACATTTTTGTACATATTATTGTTCGCTTCGTTGCGACTTTATCAAATAATTTTTAATAATAGTTTTACGTTTAAACTTATTAGAAATATTCATTATTTCTGCTGGCATTGAGTTGTAGGTGCTTGCTAGTTGAACATTCAAGGTGCTTTTTCCGTGTTTATTGTTGAATTTCGGAGTTTTGAATCTGCCTTCTGTCCGAGTTTTTTATGTTTAAAATATTGTGTTGCTTATAAAACGATTTTAGTGCATCAGAGTTGTTATTATTTTGATTATGTTCGTTATCAAAATTGTTTGATGATTGATTTTGTGTGTGTGGTATATTAACATTATTTGTATTAATTATTTTATTTTTCATTAAAATTTTAATGAGCCTGTTTTGTGTTTGTTGCAAAATCTTACAGTAAGACGCGTTTCCAAATGCTGTTATTCGTATCAAAGATAGGATTCTGCTAGCGAATAATATGCTTGCTTTGTTACAGAGAGAGGTGCGCAGTTATTTAAATGATATAAAACATAACATGTTTTGCGTAGCTTTTTGTTCAGTGATAGTATAGATCTTTCCAGTTGAAATTTTGGTCCACCCTGGCCCCCAGATATTTATAGCTATCTACCAGCTCAATTGAGGTTTTGCAATTATCGTTATTAATATTTTGTACCAATCTGTTGCTGTGGAGACATTCTGTGTCGATTTGGGTACGTTCGGAAGCTTGATATGCATCAACTTTGTTTTAGTGGCGTTAATTATTAGACCGTTGTCGGCACCATCTAGAGATAACGTTGAGTTCTGACTGCATCATTTGAACGGTTGTTGAAAGATCCTCATGAGAGACAATTATGGCTGTGTCGTCAGCGTAGGCAAAAGTAGTACTATTCTTTAACTGATTCAGCATTTCATTAGCATACATTAGGTAAAGAATTTGACCAAGTTTTGATCTTTGTGGTACACCAGTATTCAACGTTGTTTCTTGGCTCAAGTTTCCATCGATTTTAACTTGGTATGATCTGCATTCCAAGTAGTTCTTAAACCATTGAAGACATTGACCACGGATCCCGTTCTTAGCTAGAATTGTCATTAAGTTTGCATGCGAAAGCGTATCAAAAGCTTTGCTGAAGTCAATAAAGAGAACCAAACAATGTATATTTCTGTCTAAACATTTGTTGATGTGCGTTGAAAAGTGACCAAGTAGTTTGTTAATGTTCTTGCCTTTTTGAAAGCCATATTAATTTCTATTCATAATTTTGAATTTAACAAGAAAGTTATTAAGTCGTCTAACCATAATTTCTTCTTAGATTTTTTCTACTACAGATAAAATAGATATGGGCCTGTAATTATTGTAGTCATTTTTGCTGGCACTCTTGTATATCGGCCTTACTAGAGATGTTTTCATAAGTTTGGGTAAAGTGCACTCGTTGAGACTTGTGTTTATGATTGTTGTTATTGCCGGTGCTAGTTGTTCTGCGTTGAATCCTATGTCTTTTGGGCGAATTCCATCTGCTCCTGCTCCTTTACTCAAATTGAGTGTTTTAAGAATATTTAAAATTTCTAATTCATTTGTTTGTTCAATGTATATACTGTTTTGTATTATTGTTTCTGTTGGATTCAGTGTTTTAATAGTGCAATCATGCTTAATATTTTCAACATTTTGTTCAATTCAATTCAATTAAAAAAAAAAAAAAATCAATTCAATTCAATTCAATTCAATTCAATTCAATTCAATTCAATTCAATTCCATTCAATTCAATTCAATTCAATTCCATTTTGGTTAAATGAATTCAATTCAATTAAAGTCAATACAATTTAATTAATTTTAATTTAAATCAGTTCAAGTCAATTCAATTTAGTTTATCGTTAAAATAGTATTCTGAAAGGAAAAAATATAGTTGGATACGAAAAAAATCAATTGTATACATCGGTTATCTAGGTTGACTAATGTTTTACCCTTACCTGAATTTGGGTAGCTCAAAGTTCAGAGACAACATACTTTAGTGACAAATATCTAACGGCATTCAAATAAATCCTGTAGAAAAAATAATGTGAACCATTCAAATGTTCTCTTAATGTAATTACCTTGGCTTTGATTGGCAGTGTGTTTTAACATAAATTTCCCAATGGCATAAAATATATTTTGAAAACAAAAAAACGATTATATATAAGTCTTGCATAATTTGTTTCAAGTACGTGTTTTGCATTATTTTCTACGCATGAACCATTTTTCATTTAGAAAATGATATATCTGCAAATTTAGGCTCATGGCATAAACATGTCTGTGTCTGTGTACATGTAAACTTTAGGCAAAAACGTTCAAAATCCTTATCTAAAGTATAACTTGTGAGTTGTCTCAATGACACATTGATATCTTCATTTCTTATCCTATAAATTATGATATGCCACATTTTAATATAAATGTGATTGCCACTAATAACCGTGACACTGACCTAGCAATCATGGAACTCATAAATTATTGTTAATCATAGAAAAAAATATCTAAATTAACAGGTTCTTTTTATGTTTAAAACTCCTAATAACTAATTTATTCATTCTTCAGAGTTCTTTCATTAAATTTCTAGGTTCATCTAGGAATACTGTTTTTACCTGTTGCACATGTAAATTAAAAAAGTAAGCCTGCCTCTTTATTCTCATTTTCATTTGTACTAGTTTTGGCCACCGACTGTGGAAATCTGCCTGGCAAAATATACCCTCAGTTGTACGATAGTATTGAAATTAAACCTTTTGATGCACACATGCTTCTGCCATACATGCCGCTGTTCACACATGTTTGGAAAACATTTCTAAATTGGAATTTTATTTTTAAAAATCCATTTTCATATTTATTTCAATCATCAGGTTGTTTTAAGGAACAACATTTGTGTGGGTGATTTGTGTGTTTTTCGGTTGCTCTTGTAATTTAATACCTCTTGAGACGTTGACTTCTTTCAATTGTTATGAGATCCTGTGGTTTTCATTTCTTGTTGCATACAAAAAAAAGGGAAAATATCTTAAGCATCTTTAAGACATGTGTTTGTGTGTTTATTTTTGGTAATATTTTAGCAAAATAGTTCATATTAACATATGTTAGAATTCTTATGCAAACAAAAATACTTATAAAATAGTGTTTTACAAGATGTAAACAAAAAATTCTCACTAATTGATGTACTCAGAGTTTGATTTAATTATTAAGAACTGCTGAAGTTTGGAAGAACTTTTCTGATATTTTAGATTTTTAGATTTTATAGATTTTTTGAAGGAAACGAAAGTATGGTTTTATCATGTTTTAGGTACAAAATTTTTAAATTTTCTAAACATTTCTAAAACAAAAAATATTTCTGATCTAGAGCAGCGGTTCCCAAACAATGGGTCGCGACCCAATTCTGAGAATATGAGACAAACGCAACAATCAGTAAAGAAAATTGTATACAGAATGATTTTATTTTGAAGCATTTTTTGAAAAAAGAAGCTATATAAAGGAGGTAAGGAACAAACACATGTGCGTCGTTGTACACACGAGAAAAGCGAAGTTTTTTTTTGCAGTTTCATAAATTTGATAATTAAATGGTTTTTTTTTTAATAAAATAGCATTTAAATCAAAAAAATTAAAATAACATAAAGTAAATTAAAAACCACACGTTAATATTCACACTAGTAAATTTTATTACATTTCATTATTATTTTATTCAACGCACTTGTGGGCAATTGTTAATTTTGGCCGATGCTGATGACGTCTTCTATGTGGCAAGTAGAAGCAACATTTTTGTTATATTAAGCTGCTAAGTATGTTGGATCTGAAGAATAGCCAATACACAATGGCCCATAATGATAACCAAAATAAAGTCGGCTTTAAACTTAGTATAAGCATTTTTGACAGTTTTTCAATATAATTTGTTGTTAAATAGCTTGCACTAAATCTAGAGCCGACTTTTATTTGTTTACGATTATGGGCCAATCCTTTTAATACATAGATTTTTCGATCTGATGCCAAATAGTTTTAGTTGTACTTTATTAAAACACCGATGCTGGGGACATCTTGTAGCAAGTAGAAGCAACATTTAATGTGGAATGTATTTATATGTAGAATATGAAGAATGTAATTATATTTTGCGATTATTACGGTTTCTTCCCAACATGTTCTGTCCTGAAAAATGTTCAGCCTGAAGATATGCTCAGAAAATCCAATTGATACTTATCAATGACGTGCTTGCCTTTAATGTATGTGCATACCTTTAGGCCGAACATTTTTCAGAACAGTGTGTTGCAAAAGTACTGTAATAATGGCAACAAATAATTACAGTTTGATAGCATGACTGCACAGAGAGTTTAGTTTGAGTTCAATTTAAGTTGTTCACACAGAGATGTATCAGCAGAATTGAGTTTAGTTGAGAACGTTTATTACGGTAAAAAAATTTGCATCTGAACGTAGCTTTTTTTTTAGAACATTAGCATACCCTTAGGCATTTTTCAAACTGAGTTTTGATAAAATCAGAAAGCAAACTAAGATTAGTTGAGTTTCATCCAGCAAAATTTTACTGGGAACTCAAGAGTATATTTTGAGTTCAGCGGCAAAACTCAACTGGAAACTCAAACTAAACTCTCTGTGTAGACATGCTATGAGCGTAAATGCTTCCAACCTGTCGTAGGACGGGCTTTTATAAAGGGTGATTTTTTAAGAGCTTGATAACTTTTTTTTTAAAAAAAACGCATAAAATTTGCAAAATCTCATCGGTTCTTTATTTGAAACGTTAGATTGGTCCATGACATTTACTTTTTGAAGATAATTTCATTTAAATGTTGACCGCGGCTGCGTCTTAGGTGGTCCATTCGGAAAGTCCAATTTTGGGCAACTTTTTCGAGCATTTCGGCCGGAATAGCCCGAATTTCTTCGGAAATGTTGTCTTCCAAAGCTGGAATAGTTGCTGGCTTATTTCTGTAGACTTTAGACTTGACGTAGCCCCACAAAAAATAGTCTAAAGGCGTCAAATCGCATGATCTTGGTGGCCAACTTACCGGTCCATTTCTTGAGATTAATTGTTCTCCGAAGTTTTCCCTCAAAATGGCCATAGAATCGCGAGCTGTGTGGCATGTAGCGCCATCTTGTTGAAACCACATGTCAACCAAGTTCAGTTCTTCCATTTTTGGCAACAAAAAGTTTGTTAGCATCGAACGATAGCGATCGCCATTCACCGTAACGTTGCGTCCAACAGCATCTTTGAAAAAATACGGTCCAATGATTCCACCAGCGTACAAACCACACCAAACAGTGCATTTTTCGGGAGTCTACAGAAATAAGCCAGCAACTATTCCAGCTTTGGAAGACAACATTTCCGAAGAAATTCGGGCTATTCCGGCCGAAATGCTCGAAAAAGTTGCCCAAAATTGGACTTTCCGAATGGACCACCGAATGGACCACCGAATGGACCACGCAGCCGCGGTCAACATTTAAATGAAATTATCTTCAAAAAGTAAATGTCATGGACCAATCTAACGTTTCAAATAAAGAACCGATGAGATTTTGCAAATTTTATGCGTTTTTTTTAAAAAAAAAGTTATCAAGCTCTTAAAAAATCACCCTTTACTAGTGTTTAATATTGAATCAATAGCTATGCTTTTGATGCTTTTTTATTGAACAGAGGCGGTACGAGTTCGACTTCCCGCGGAGTATCAAAGAAATATTGTTTTTTTTTATAATAGCCGCAAGAAACAAAGAAAGGGTACTCGGGTTAGCCGTATCTTGTGTCGTTGTTTTTTGTACGTGCGCTTGCTTTCGCATATGAGCAAAGACAAAGTTCATCTTAGAAAAAAAATTTGTGTGGTTGGCAATGCGGGCAAGATAAGCTATAGGATGAGCACGTTTGCTCTAAACAGTAAAAATAGTGTGATTAAGTCTCTACAGAAGCCAGAAATGAGAATATAAATGTAAACATAAATTATTAAAAGATATTCTTTGTGCCGACTAACAGCAAAACTACCACACATTAAGGAATTAAGAATAAAAACTTTATTTTGTTCGTTTTATAGCTTATTTCGTACAAGTCTGTCACTCTCAAATTCCAAATTTTTCGATGTGAACATGAAGTAAATGACCCTATGAGTACTAAAAATATTAAATCAAAATCAAAATTATAAGTCATAAGACTATTGTTATATAATCATAACTCCGAAAAGACGAGTTTTTCAAGGTGTAGCAGGAACCTGTATTAATGAACTCTTCTCGTAATATAATTACACTTTATTTAAAACCAACAAATTGCCTATGAAGCTTGTAAATTTCTCTTGTCGAAAGAGAAATCCGAAATACCTCCGAAATACTGGAATCGGCTTAAAAGGCATTATATACTAGGTATATGATGGATGTCATTTTGCTGATGCGGATTTGGATATGTATGTTGTGTTTAATGTAAACACCTGCCGTGTAGGCTTAAGTTCCATAACATTGGGACTGAGTTATTGCGTCGGTCGACGCCCCTTT
This sequence comes from Coremacera marginata, assembly GCA_914767935.1. Taxonomy (NCBI): domain Eukaryota; kingdom Metazoa; phylum Arthropoda; class Insecta; order Diptera; family Sciomyzidae; genus Coremacera; species Coremacera marginata. The sequence goes on along the minus strand of OU612043.1, from coordinate 164,197,553 downwards.
GAGGATTCAAAGGTACCAAATTTGCTCCATGTTGTGATGACACTTCGAAACCCTTGGTGAGGGTGGAGGCCTATCTAAAACCTCTTCCATACTATGGGGTATGGGTGGATTTGGATATATTGTTCGCCTTACTTAAGCATACTTACTTACAAAGGATGCCATAACAACCCGTGTTCGAGTTTCGACCGACCTCATCAGCTCTCGCCAGGCGCCTCTGCATTGCCAGCGCCTTCTCCAATCGAATACACCAAGTGCGATTAGGGCTTCCTCAGCCTGGTCCATCTATCGGAGGCATGGTCTCCCTCGTCGTCGTTGACCAGCGACCCTCGCCTCGAGCACCTTTTTCGCTGGAGCTTCATCGTCGATACGATGGACATGACCCAGCCAGCGTAGTCGCTGCACAGTCATACGCCGAACTACGTCAATGTCTTCGTAGAGCTCGTGGTTGTTTCGGATGCGATAGTCATCGCCGACACGAACAGGACCAAAGATTTTACGAAGAACTTTTCTCTCGAACACCCCCAGAGCAGCTGCGTCAGTTTGCGAAACTACCCATGCCTCAGCGCCATAAAGAAGCACAGGTAGAACGAGCGTTTTGTAGAGTGTTAGTTTTGTCGATCGAGAGAGGGCTCTGGAACTTAGTTGCTTACTGAGCCCGTAGTAGCACTTATTAGCAGTTATTGTTCTTTGCTTTATCTCCAGGCTGACTTCGTTGTTGTTATTAATGGCGGTGTCAAGGTATATAAGCTCCTTGACTACTTCAAAGTTATAGCTGCCGGATGAAACGTGGGAGTCTAAACACCGCGCTCCCTTGTTTGTAGACAGCATATACTTTGTTTTACCCACATTTATCATCAAACTCACTTTGGCTGATTCCTTTTCGATAGCGGTGAAAGCAGCGGTAACATCTCTCTTTGTTCTGCTGACAATATCAATATCATCAGCGTATGCAAGGAGCTGGATACTTTTGTAGAAAATGGTGCCACTACGATGCACACCGGCCTTTCATACAATCCCCTCCATGGTGATGTTGAAGAGATCTCAAGACAGTGGATCGCCTTGTCTGAAACCTCTTTTGGTATTGAAGGTTTCGGAGAAATCATTTTCTACCTTGACGAAGCTACGTATGTTGCTCAACGTCATTCTGCAAAGTCTAATCAACTTTGCAGATATACCGAACTCAGACATTGTTGCGTATAAGCAATGCCTTCTCGGGCTGTAGAACGCAGCTTTATAATCGAGCTTTTAATAAGGATGCAGATTTTTAAAAATAAGATCTGAGGATGTGAGTGCCATTGTAATCAATATACTCCAAAAGAGACTCAAAGTGAAACTTTTTTAGCTACGTAAGGTGCTTATCAAAACTAAACGTCACCAAATAAACACAGAATAAGGGAGCAAACTGTAATAATTCAAACAAAGTATCTTTATGAGCTCTAATCACTGATTTGAAGGAGTACCGTTAGTCAGCGTTCAAAAGCACTCATTTCTGCTTAACTGCAATCGCATCAAAGCTATACGACAGTCACTTAAAAGTTTATCAATAGAGAGGTCGTTTCATTGTCAGTCTGAATATAAACATCAATTGTGATTTCCAGAGCTTGCTGATTAAAATATCGTGCAGGACTTTGCTAACACCAGTTTTGATAAGCATCTTATACTGCAATTTGTATCAGTTGGATACAAACTGATACGGCAAATTCGCCGCTCTCTAATGGGATACATTTTTATTAAAATTTTTAATGAAATTTACGATATATTAAACACAAAAACTTAAACGATTACGATTCATTAAACTCATTCAACTCAAAAACTTAAGCGAACCTAAAACTAGGCAAGAAAACAAAGGATAATCAAAACAAAGCATGAAATAAAGGAATAAATAAAAGCAAAGCAGCTGCTGCAACCCCAAAGAATGGCGGTTCTTGGGTTGGGAGATATTTGCAGGTGGATATTGTTATATGATAAAAAAAATTGATTTCGTTTAGAAAATCAAGTTGAAATGCAATCAAGATCAAATCAAATGCAATTTTTCCTTGAAAGAAAAAGCACATTTTTTTAAAACATAAAGGAGCAATCAAAAAAATTTTCCTAAAAACTAAATTCAGAAAACTTAATTTAAGCTAGTGTTATTGTGTTTCTGTAAATTTAACATATTTGTGTATATTTAAAGTACTAAAGAGTTTGATAAAGTTATTATTATTTACATTCAAATTTAAAGTTACTACCGCGGGAATTGAAACTGGGTCGCTCGCGTGCTAGTCTGTCGATTTTCCTATGCACTAGCTCAGTTGTTATTATCGAACACTGGCGTTATTGACTTAAGAAAAGAAAAAAACTGCGTCGACATAATTTTGTGACCGCGCTCAGCATCGATGAGTAAGGGGGTGTTTTTTATTTTATAAATTTATTTTATTAAAATTAAAAAAAAAACAGCAGAAAAATAAAGTTCTGCCGCCACGAGATTGGAAATCACGACCGACCTCACGGATTTAGAACTGTTGTCGACAAGCAAGCAAAGTAACACTTAGTCAAACTAGCTTTTCTCTCTTACTCGAAAAACACAGTTTTTAAAGAGAATATGATTTTTAAATTAAAATTCTTAGTTTCTTAAGACAAAGGTTAACATTTTTTTTTTTTTTAAATATAAATTAATAGAAACTGGTGGTTTTTTGATTTTAAAATTGATTTTTTTCTGAGTGTATGGTATGGTGGTATGATGAATTGATGAATTTTTTTATGGTGATATCCTATCACTTAAGAACAACTCTGTGATACAATATAAGAACAACTAGTGAAACAATAACATTAAACTTTTGCAAAATTACGTTAAAACAGACACTATCTATTCTAGCTTCTATATGAAATGGAATTTTTTACTTTGAAATTCCTAGTAAGAATCCTAGATTTAATTTTAATAAAATCAAAGAACTACAAAGATTTTTATACCCCAACGCGTACTGCGTAAGGGGTATATTAACTTTGTCATTTCGTTTGTAACGCCAAGAAAGAGGCGTGGCAGGTATAGAAAAATAGATATATTTTTGATCAGCATCATCTCCTGAGTCGATTTCCGTGTGTCCATCTGTCTGTCCGTCGACACGATTGCAGCCGCAATTTTAAAGGTATCGCGATGAAATTCAACATGTACGTTTATTTTTTAAAAAGGAAGATCAAGTTCGAAAATGGGCTAAATCGGATGAAAACCACGCCTACCTCCCATACAAAGTGACTTTATATTTACCGTAAAATGTCTTTAAAATCCACAAAACTTAAAGAAATGCCTTGAAATTTGTCATGTGAGCTTTGCTCTTCAGTCTTAATCTTGGCTATGAAATTTGAAAAAATCGGATGAAAACCACGCCTACCTCCCATACAAAGTGCCTTTATTTTAAAAGTAAAATCTCTTAAAAATCTGCTCAAATTAAAGAAATGTCTTGACATTTTGCATATGGGCTTTGATATACAACATAGACCACCAGTATGATATTTAGCAAAATCGAATAAAAACCACGCCTACCTCCCATACAAATTGGCTTTATTTTAAACGTTAAATCTCTTACGTATAAAATTCCACAAAAATTAATGAAATGTCTTGAAATTTTGCACTTTAGCTTTAATATATAATATGAACCATCTCTATGATATATGGAAAAATCGGATCAAAACCACGCCTACTTCCCATACAAAGTGACGTCATCAAAATAGGAAAACTTTCGTTAATATATAAAACTGAATGTCATCGAGTATGTCGTGGCTAAGGACTTCGAATATACTTCAATATGGCCGCATATACTCTATTCAATACTAGTTATGGGGTTACATGACATTTTCAGTTTTTTTAAATCTTTTTTTCAATAATTTTGTATTTTAGTAAATATTCTTAAGATTCTAAGAAAAAATTCTTACGGGTTCAAAAGTTACAGCCGGATTAGTGAGAGCGCATTTTTAATTTTTGCGCTATCTACGTACGGCAGCTGGTATATACTTGTTTTACTTGCTACCTGACTTTTGGTGGTTGTTATTTCGTACCTACTTGAAGGGTGAAGGGTGAAGCACGAATTGCTAAACGACTGCAAAAAAACTATAAGAAACAGCACAACACAAGATAACGAAGGCATACAGTACGAAGCAGGCATGGCAGATTGAAGGTAACCTTTTTTTCTTTGTTCACAAACTTTGAACGCGTTTATCTCGAAACCATGTTTTTCGTACTGGTGGCGGCACTAGCGGGTTCATTTTTTGACGAATTTTTTTTTTGTATATTTTTACACAAAAAATCGAAAAAAAAGGATTTTTTATGAGTTTTTAAAATCAATATTTTTTCGAAAAAACACACTTTCAAATTTGGAACATCACCAAAAATTGAAAAAAAATTTAAAAAAAAAAAAGCTCGTGTCATACGATAACCAATTTTGTTAAGATTTAAAAAAGTAATTTTTTTCCAGATCGAACAATTTTTGCAACACCCAACGCTGCAACCACGAGGCCCCGTTTTTTTCTCTGCCGCCAGTTTGGAGCTCTATAAAACCATGTTGGAGTGAAAATTATATCTTTTTGAATTTTTTTTCTTGTAATTTGTTCAATTCTCTACAATAATAAAAACATTTTGGAAAAATGCTTGTTTTTGACTGAGTTATGAATTTTTAAAAAAAGGTCTGTTTTCTCTGCCGCGAATGTCATGTCCCTCCTTAATTCAAACAGTGTTTAATTTAATACTATTCTATAGATTAAGACATTTTTAAATAAATTTTCTACTAAATTTTAGTACAGTCAAATTACAACGATATTTTATACCATCTGGAATTAATATTCAATTTGAATTTTAAGACAAGCTATATTCTAACACATCAATACCTTCCGTCCTTATTTTCAGTTTTTTAAGATTCAAAAGCCGTATGAGTCAGAGTTGCTTCTTCGGTAAATAAGGCTTTATAGTACAATTTTTTCTAAACATTTTTTATGTTAAATATTATGACGCGCAGGCAATGTTTTATTTTATTTCAACGACGACATCAGTTCGAAACATAGAATAGAAGATAATTTAAAAATTTCAGTATAAAAGCCTGATAAAAAAAGAAATTATATACTCCAAATATTCGAAATAAAATTGAATGCTAACTTTTTAACATTTTAACATTAAAATTTAAACCAATACCAGCAACTAAAGTGAAATACTAACTGAGCATTAAAAAATTCAGTAAAATTCAACAAGTATTAAAATTTATTAAAATTTTGTTGTGGTCACAGAAGTCAGCTCATTTGTTTTAAAATGTATTCCAAAATTTCTAAACGTGTAAGATTCGACTAAAGAGTAAATTTTTGGGAGAAAGTTTTACTTTTATCGTGTGTGGAGGCCGAATATTTTTTAAAAAATTTTTTTCATACCATAACCTCATTAATTCTATCTTGAAAATGTTTTTAAAAGTTGAAAAAAATATTCATATTTATCAAATATACGTATATAAAGTTAAAATAAAGGAAAAAAAAAATAATTTTTTCAATCAATTCATATGCAATTCAATTGGAATGCTTAAAAAGAAAATAAAGATGACATAGTTCTGCGGTCAATTCGTCAGAAAACAAATTTGTTTTTTGATTAATTTATTGTGTGTGACCCCTTGTATCTAATCTAAAAATTGAATATTCTAGAATTCGCACAATAAAAAATGACCGAAAAAAAATAATTTTAGTTTTTTTAAGAACTTTAAGATTAACATACAATAGATTTCTTTAGCAATAAAATAATATATCGATCACGAAAATTGGTTTATTAGTTTTCTTGTACACAAATATGAAAAACTTTATATGAGGAAAACGTGATTAAAGTTTCAGAAACATTAACTCACCTGCCTTCTGCTTGTTTACAAAAGTAGCTTTAACTCCGAAAATATTTTGAATTTTAAAATATTCTTCGGTAAAAAAATTTTTAAGTTATATATCTATAAGAAATAAAAAAAATTAAGGTTGATTAAAAGTAAATTAAGCAGTAAACTGCCCTTAAAAGTTAGCACACGAGCCTTAGGATTTTTACAAATAAACCATAATAATGTTGGAACCTTATCCCCATTTTAACACATTTCTTGGTAGATATAAACCAACTTTAATAATATCTTGATTATTCAATTTTGGTTCTTCGAGCCAGCTATAGTTTTGAAGATAGAACACCATAATGTGAGCACAAATGACTGGAATAAAGTAGAGTTAATTGAGAAAAATTAGTTTTCTTTTATGAGCATATATATATTTTGTTAACAACCATCTAGCAGCACTGTTATAGTTTTAACAGACTAAATGTGGGACTCTAAAGACTATAAACTTTTATAGATATCGTATCAACAATACTTTCCATCGTATTGCTGTGTTGAGAAACAGCTGTTGAGTTGTACGATGACAATTAAGGTTGACTATAATAGCCAGGGCCGCATTACGCAGCGGAAAAGGGTGAGCTACTGTCCCCGGGCGACAAAATTTTAGGGACGGAAAAAATTTGCGGGTTGCAGTTTGTAAAAAAGAAATTATATATATATACATTTGTATTTACAGTTTACTAATGATTTAACTCGAATATTTCAATGTAACCATTTTTTCATATCTTGTATTATATCTTGCATATAAATAACAAGTTAACTGATAGTTACACTTTAACTAGTCAGTTGACTATGATTTGAATTGATAAAACAATAAGGATATTTATGCAATGTTGAATATTTTCCATTGCCTGATATCGAACAAGAACCATTAAATTTTTATATCTTCTGTTTTTGTTTTAAAATGGCAAACATATGCAGACCGAACGACATTTAGGCACGCTACATTTAGGTAGGTCTATAATCATTCCAGATTTAGGAACGCGACTACTGTAGGGTTAATTTGCCATATAAGATCTTCCTGTCAGATGAACAGTCTTGGAGTGATTTAACTATAAAACTGAAAAACCGGAAAACTACACTGTTCTACACGAAAACTGTACAAGACCTCCAACATATAAATTTCATTAAGTGGTTATATATGATAACTTCTGCATTTACAGCATTTTTTTTATCACTTCGAATTTTTCGTCAAGGACCCCATAAATGAGTCACTTAATATATTCGTACTTTGCCTTATTTGGCTTATCATAACTTTGCTTTGGCTTCACTGATTTTAAAAATCTTTACTTTATAACACAGGTAAGACTTGCAGTTTTGTACTTTAATTTAAGAAATACAAATATGTCAATCCATTTCAAAATAAAAAACGCTTAAATATTCAACGTATATATTTATTTTTACATTTTCTAACGGTAAGAAAACAAAAAATCTACTGACAAAATATTGTTTATTTTTTTCTTCAGAAGACAAAGGTTTTAATTTTTGAACTCTTTAGAAAAAAACTAAATGGGTTAACTAATAATAAGGTTATTGATGAAAGCACGATTTAACAAAATTTCAAATTTTGTTAATTTAAAAATATCGATAAATAATAATATGAGCCCTAAGCTAACCTAACCAATTTTGAAGAAAATTGGGTATGATAAACTCATTCATTAGCAGTTAAGGAACCTTCTTTGTTTTAGTAAGTATCATCGCATAACTTGAATGACATCTACATAAATGTTTCCTAACGATTCCTGCACTTGATGTAGACTCCATTGCACACAATACTTAACAATAACATAGAACTTTCCGAATTTATGCCATATACCATACATCAAATTGTCACAGACTCCAACCACCACTACAACCATTCGAATAGACAGTTTTTGAAGAATAACTATTCTGTGAAGACATTAACTAGTTCTGCCTAATGCTCTCAAATTCGCATAATAACTAACCTAACGTATTAAAATACAAATTGCAAAGTCTGTCATACGTATTAAGAGTTTGGAAACATAGGCTCTGAAACGTTATTTAGTTGATTTTCTTGGCGATGTAGCCAAAACGGAACTATAACTAAGTACTCCATAACACGGTTAACATCACAAAAATTCAGGACCAAGGACAACCATCCCTATGGAAATAATGGCCTAGTTCTGGCTTATGCTCTCAAATACAATAAGCCAACACTATGCATAATATACATCAGCTAAGGTCTTATCATAATAAGAGCCTGGAAACATAGGCTCTGAAACGTTATTTAGTTGCTTTCCTTGGCGATGTAACCAAAACGGAACTATGAAGAAAATTATCCCACAAACATAGTTAACCTCCCGCCAAAATTTTCGGCCGAAGACCGTAAAAACTTCAAACTGTGCAGCACATAATCAGAGTCCAATCAACCGATTTTGTAGAGGAAGACACAATTATTTTACAAAAACCTGTATTAAAGAATTTTGAACATATGTCAAAGGCACCATTACATAACTTGAATGATGACTTATCAAAATGTTCCCAAATACATACTCGGTCATAATGTAGAGTCCATCAAGCAGACAATCACTACCCCAGCAATTAAATCCAAAAATCTCCACACAAAATCCCTAACGCATAAAGACTATTGTGAGTCAGAAACTATCCTATTGTATGGCCTTCAACCCTGCTTAAATCTTATAATATAACAACCGCCAAAAAAGATTATACAGAAGATTATTGCAAGTCAGGGCATACCAGCTGATAGCCCTTCAACCCCACAATGAAAATCTTATACTTATCTAACCTACTTTAGACGACATTACTTGAATACCTGGCTGATGGCCTCCGTTCTGTAATCAGTACCGTTAGTGTTATGCAGAAAAAGTATACAGAATACACTGACCCTTTTCCATTAAAAATTAAAAGGAAAGAGGCAATAATATTCACAAACACATCCACATCAAGGTATCGTTGTAGACGTACGTTAAAAATCAGTTTTTGTCAAAAAAGTACTGACGCCCATAAGTGCCTACACTGTCACATAATCCCCTTTCCACCCCTCATCTCATATAGAAATCCTAAAGTCTATCTATTATTTCGTCAGACTAACTAACAAGAAAATGTACATAACTTAATTACCTAGACGTGCAAAAACTTGTACCAAAAAACTGTATATATCTAACAATACACAGAGTTTTCGGTGCACAAATATATGAATATACACACACACATAAATAATATAAGCCCTAAGCTAACCTAACCAATTTTGAAGAAAATTGGGTATGATAAACTCATTCATTATCAGTTAAGGAACCTTCATTGTTTTAGTAAGTATCATCGCATAACTTGAATGATATCTACATAAATGTTTCTTAACCCTGCACTTGATGTAGACTCCATTGCACATAATACTTTACAATAACGTAGAACTTTCCGAATTTATGGCATATACCATACATCAAATTGTCACAGACTCTAACCCCCACTACAACCATTCGAAAATAAAAAAAAAAACACAGTTGCGTCGTTGGACACACGAGTGAAGCGAAGCTTTTTATGTTACTGTCATTGTTATTTCAACGAACTTGTGGGCAATTGTTAATTTTTTTCGCACTATGCAAAAACAAAACAAAATCATGTACCAAAAACAGCATACACGCATTCACATCAAAAAAAAAGTATTACTTTGCCCACCGTGAGGATCGATCCCATGACCCACTGATTAATAAGTCCACACTGTTTCCACACCGTCCACACCGATCCAAGCAACTCTGTTAAAGTTTGATGTTAATTTAATATTAAATATATAACTGCAGCTATGGTAACAGTTGATGGCGCTAATAGATGGCACTAGCAAACTGAGGATGATGACCAGGTTTGTCACTTGCAATTTTTAAATAGTGTTAGGATGAGTCTAAAATGAGTGGTGAATTTTAAAAAACTTTGGTATATATTTTTCTTGTTAAGGAAAAATTCGACTGAAGTCCTACAGAAAAACAAATCATAAGAAGTATACCATAAAGTAAGTTATTTCACGCTGAATTAGTTTTATTGCAAATAATTCTCATATAATGTTCTTAAAACAGTTCTAAAATATAATATTAAATGTACTAATGAATAAAATATATGCAATAAAATTTCTATAAAAATAAAATATATGCAATAAAATTTCTAAAATTGTAATTATAATGCAATAATTTTTATATAAATATATAGATTTTGCAAATAGTGGGTGTTAAAAGTGTTTGAAACTAAAAAAGTGCTAGATTTACTACAATTGTGGAAAAGTGGCAATACTGATGATTTTTGTAGCAATATAGCAGCTACCCAAACCATAAAAAATCTATTAATCAACTCTTGTAGCAAGTGGTTAAGCAGCTACCCAAACCACACAAATAATTTAATAGATTATTGTAACATAGCAACATAGCTTCAGTTGCAGTTAATACTGAATCAATGCTTGAGTACAAAGGAGGTGTTACATGGGAATTTTGCTTTTTTCTACGAAACTTGTTTCCATTTTCGAAATTTCCTCTTCAATGCTCGTCACTGAATTGATCTAAGTTTTGTGGGTAGGAAAAAATCCAAATGTGAATGTAAATAATGTACTTTGGTGGGCATATTGCACCCTCTATCCTAAAATGCGATTAGCAATTTCTTTACAATTTCTAAAAATTTTCATAAACTGCAACAAAACAATCAGTTGCATAAGCTATTGGAATACTTGGGCTTATTTTTTATTGTGCAAAACGACTGCTTTTAAGCCCGAAAAAACATTATGTGATATATTCAAGTATACGAATATATTAAAAGAAATCTCATTTTTACTTTTGGTGGAACCATCAATAAAAAGTCTCCATTCAATGGCACGCATTATTTGGTTATTATAAAATATATATTATTTTATTACATACTCCAGACAAAATTTTGCAAATATTGCATTCACATCGTTGCAATGAAATAAAAACTGCACTTTGCACCCCAGTGAATGACTGGAACGCATTCGTTTGTTTAGTTCTTCCAAATGTAATGTTAACATCATTTTGTAGAAAGTCCACTGTTGCATTCTGGATTCTTATAATTCTGTGTGGCATTTTAATAATTTCAAATCCCGACTTTGTTAACAAACTACATATGATGGAAAGCTATCCCATTTATCGCACATTTCAATTAAGTCATTGTTTAAAAAATCTTGAAAATATTTTACCGTGACGCTTTGGTCAGGGTTAATCGCTTTACTTAAACCATAGACAACTGATACGAAATTTGACAAAAATATTTGTCGTGAGGCTAAAAAATTGCGCTAATATTCTGAGGCTAGAAACTCAGCAATTTCTGTATCTAAGCTGTGGTATTAGAATTAGAAGCGTTTTAATTTCAGCCGCTTGACGTAGTGGCAAATCTTACATTCTCTGAGGTTTGGATATACAAAAACCTATATAAAATATGTTTATTGTTGTTATTGTCCATAACTTAATTATTTGATTTCTGATTTCAGTTTTTTTACAAGCATTTAAAATCGAATAGCCTGACCATTATAGAAAATTAGCCAAAAAAATCATGTCTACAATTTTTTGGAATATTTTTAAAGGCAAAACGCAAATTATAAAAAAAAAATATATTTTCTGTTCATGTAAGCGCCTATAACTTTGTAAAAAATTAAACGATTTAAAACATTTGGACAAAAATGGAACACAACATTATCCTTTCTTATTATCCTTACTAAAAAATAAAAATTTGGTGAGCAGAAGCAAAGTTATGATACACTAAGTAAGGCAAGGTATGAAAATTCGAAGTGACTTCTTAAAATGACCATTGGCGAAAAAATCGAAGTGATGAAAACATTCTGAAAACGCAGAAAGTCATCATATGGATCGGCAAAATATTAAATGTTGGTGGTAACTCTTGTACATTAAATTTTTTTTTTGTCGAACTGTGTTATTAGATGCGCAATTAAGTTCCAGCTGTTTGTCAATAGATGAGCTTCAGCAATAAATTGTGGTCGATTTTGACATATTCAAAAAATGAACCAAATTAACACATACGGTAAACAAACCGTTTTGACACATTAGTGATTTTTTTTTTCTTTTTTGAGTGATATACATTTGATTGTGTGAAAATGTATGATTTTGTGTCAAATAACTGTCATTTGAGGGAAGTTTTAATTTTCATCTTTCATTCGAAATCTAGAGTTCCAGAACGTTTACGGCTATGCTGCTCTAAGTAAAACAACGTACCATCAATGGTTCCGTCGCTTAACAGACAGTGATTTCGATGTTGATGACCGTCCGCGTCAAGGAAGGCAAAAAACCTTCAAAGGCGCTGCATTGGAGGCATTGCTCGATGTGGGTCTATGCTAAACGCAAGAAGAGCTTGCTTCAGCATTAGAAGTTACCCGCCAAGCCATTTTCAAAGCAAGGAACTTGGGTTCCTTATGATTTTAAGCTAAGGGAAGTTTTCGCCTGTAAACAACAACCTCAGAGGCAAAAAGGGAAGAAGTATTTTCTTCTTCGCATCGTGACGGGTGATGAAAAAGGGATCATTTCAGCAACCCAAAGAGTGGAAAGTCGTGGGGACAGCCCGGTCATGCTTCCACGTCGTCGGCTCAGCCAAATATTCAGGCTGCGAAGGTTAAGCAGTGTATTTAGTGGAACCAGGTCGTTGTTATTTATTATGAGCTGTTGAAACCGAAAAAAATCATCATTGAAGAACGGTACCAACGTCAATTCTTTTTTTTTTTTTTACTAAACCAACGCTCAGGGGATGCCTCCTTTAAATGCGAAAGCATTGTGTTGATTCGGAAGACGGAATTTCCCGAAACTGCCGGGAAACACAATTGATGCAATTGGACGAGCAGAGGCACGAAAAAGTGATTCTCCAGCAAGACAACTCTCGGCCTCACATTGCGAAATCCGTTAAAATCTACCTGGAAACGCTCAAATCGGAAGTAAAATTCGATGGCACATGGTTTGCCTGATCAGCATCGCTTATATGAAGACATCAAAAAATGGCTTGATTCGTGGATAGCCTCAAAGGATCAACACTTTTACCGTAACGGTATTCGAGATCTGCCAGAAAGAAGGGAAAAAGTTGTAGCTAGAGATAGGCAATACTTTGAATGATTCATTTCTAACCATTTTTTACAATAAAGTGGCTTTTTCATCAAAAAAAAAAAACAGCGAAAACTTCGTTTCGCATCTGATAACTTAAAAGTGGGTTTTGCATCGAAGTTTACTACACTGAGGGAAAAAAATATTAAGTTTATCCAAAAATTCATCGAAAAACCTGATCGTTTTTGGACCATTGACGCATTTGCATAAATCAAATACGTAAATAATAGAATTTAAAAACAAAACAAAAAACAATCACCCAGCTACGGGTATGAACTCGGGCATCTCGCTTACAAAGCAAGCACCACAACCAATATGCCATGGTCGACACATTTTAGGTGTGAAATTTGGTTTATAATAACAGAATAACTTATAAGAAAATTTTTAAAAGAAAAATCAATCGCCGCCAGCTAGGTTTGAACCCGGGCATTTCGGTTACAACCACTCTGCCACAACACAACATTTGATTTCGACATAAAGATTTAAATAAAATTTATGCACGGGCGTGGATAATTTTAATATTCGTCTTTAGACTTAGTATAGGTAAAATAAGACAATCCTCAAATTCCTTTATTGAAGACCTTATGAAGCGATAAGAACGATTATAATCATAATCAGCTGATAATTATCAGTTCTTTCCATGAATATTGAAAAAACCCTGAACCAATTTTATGTTTACCTATAATTCTATAAAAATTATTTAAAATGTTGGCTGAAGTGGGTAATGTGTAACACGTTCTTATTTGCTTCAATAAAAGTGTTAAGTACTATAAGATTTGATTGGTTTAAATGCTTATTTGTTACAGGAAAACCAATTAGAGGTGAGTGTTTTCATAGCAGTTGAATATTTTTTTAAATGTATGAATTAGAAAAAATATTTCAAATATGGCTTTATTGATCATTTTTTTTAATCGATGCGGTGATGTGTAACATCAACAAATTAATGGTTTAAAGACCAGGAACAGTAGTTTTCTAACGTTTATTTCGAAGTTTTATATTTAGTAAAAGTATTATGATAAAAACTTGATGAAATAATTGCAATATCTCATAAGCCTGTCTGAATCTCAATGCACACATGCACATGCACACACGCAAATATATGAATGGGTTTATTAATTGTAAAAAAAAAAATTTCATTTCAAATGTAAAATGATTAATTGTTGGAAACATCAATATCGCAGAGACAATTCTCAAAAATTAAATGGCTGGTTCAGTGCTTCACATAGCTAGAATGAAATTGGCGCTTGTATTTGTTGTTTTCAAGTGAAATTTTATGATTTTAATGTTTTGGTAAAAAATCGCAACAAGCCATGCAAAAATCTCGATCTTTTCTCGATGACGACGAATAGCGCCGGTTTCGCAAAATTTTTTGTTTGGTTTTGTTTTCCGTACTTTTTTTCTCCTGCAACTGTAAGCGCTTCTGTGAAGTTGTTGGAACACAGTTTTTCATTTACTTCCTACCACGATTGGATTTTAGGCTGGGCTGAATAGCATGAACTAGGCCGATCTTTTTTAATGCCGTTAATGTGGATAGCATTTCAGAGTTTCAAGTTGTTGCCTATTCTGTGGCAATTATAATGTGTAAGATATGTTACACATCACACCACCATGAGTGTTACTCATCACCCCAATGTAAGTTACTTTTTTTTCATTGAAGGCATTTTACCACAATGTGAACATATATTTTTTAACAATATATTTAAAGATATTAAACAATAGCGCATTTTAACAGTACGTTCAAAAAGTCCATAGGATGGCACATAGATGGCGTTTTCCATATGGTTTTTATTTAAAACCAACCTTGAAAAAAAAAAAAGGGAAAAAAGTGAATTTTGAGTTTTGCTAAAGCATTGCTTTTTGATGAAAAAAAATACAGTGGAAACCAAACAATGGCTTGATAAACATTATCCGGACTCTGCTTCATCGAGACAAATGGTAGAAAAGTGGATTGGTGAATTTAAACGTGGTCGTACCAGCACAAATGATGCAGAGCGCAGTGGACGCCCAAATCAGACTGTTATTCCACAAAACTTCAAAAAAATTCACAAATTGGTTATGAGCGATCGCAAATTGAAGGCGCACGAGCTAGCTGACATTGTAAAGGTATCTGATGGTAGTGTTTTTACCATGTTACACGAACATTTGTGTATGCGAAAGCTCTGTGCAAAGTGGGCGCCACGTGAGCTCACAACAACGAATTGATGCTTCAGAGGAGTGTTTGGCGCTTTCAAACTGCAATAAAATCGAATTCTATCGTCGATATGTGACAATGGATGAAACATGGCTTCACTATTACACACCAGAATCCAAAAGACAGTCAGCTGAGTGGACAGCAGTCGACGAACCGAATCCAAAGCGAGCAAAGACCCAACATTCGGCTAGTAAGGTGATAGCGTCTGTATTTTATACCATCAACAGCGACTATTACTGTGCACTTTTGGATCGACTGAAGGCTGAAATCGCCAAGAAATGGACACATTTGCAAAAGAAAAAAGAGTTGTTTCACCAAGACAATGCGCCGTGTCACAAATCGATGAAAACGATGGCAAAATGAAATGAATTCGGCTTCGAATTGCTTACCCACCCACCGAATTCTCCAGATTTAGCCCCCAGCGACTTTTTCCTGTTTTCAGATCTCAAGAGAGTGCTTGCAGGAAAGAAATTTAAGTCCAATGATGCA
The DNA here is from genome assembly GCA_914767935.1 of Coremacera marginata. Taxonomy (NCBI): domain Eukaryota; kingdom Metazoa; phylum Arthropoda; class Insecta; order Diptera; family Sciomyzidae; genus Coremacera; species Coremacera marginata. Next base: position 164,181,930 of record OU612043.1, on the reverse strand, counting down.
GTAATCTCTGAAACTAAAGCCTATTTTGACGAGAAAGAGAAATCGTAATATAAAAGTGGTATCGAAAAGTTGGAACATAGCTATACTCGTTGTATCGCTCTCGAATGCGACTATGTTGAATAATATAATCGAGTTTTATCAAAATTTTGTTTTTTTCTTATTTATCCTACGAACTTATTGAATGACCTCACTTTTAAAATCTGAAGAAAATTTTATCCGCAATTCTATTTTTTGTAAACTAAAAAAAAACTTTTTAACAAAAATTGTTCACGCCTTTTAAGAACTCTATTGAAATGTCTGCATACTTTCAATACTTATGAAAAACTAGATTCTGTCAAAACATATCCCAGCTATTCATTCACTCATATGTCAACATTTTGTATGAAAAATCGCCGTGTTACACATCACTCCAAGGTACACTTTACCCCAGCTTACCCTATATTAAAAATTGGGAAAAAAAATCCCTATTTTTGCCTTTTGAATATCTCACCTATTATATTATTTTGAAACTGAATCGATGCAAAATTTAGTGTTTTTTTATTTTTATGCAAATATTTTTTTTCTGTGCAAGAAAAGAGTGCAAAAATTTGAAGGTCTTACGGAATATTTCCTGTTATGACTCGTTAATTATTGGAGTTCTTGAATTCATCTGACGTGAAATTGTATGTTCTTTAATTTTGTCTTAGACACTTTTTCTCTAACCGGTCTTCGAGCAATTTAACTTAAAAGCTGAAAAACCGAAGAATTCAACATAAAAGCGGGCTTGGCACCGAAGCTCACTAGGTGTAAATACATTAGTTTAAGACCTTATGAAGCAATTAAAATTATTTCTGGCTTTCCGCTTATTATTACAGAGCAATACCCTTTCTTGAGCTAATTTTACTGGCCTAGTAATGAATTCATAGAAAATTAATATTTCTTAAAAATATAAACTTTTATTTTTTTGTTCTCTGAAAAATTAAAAAAAAGGGGCAGCATTTTTTTCCTGCCCAGGGGCGGCATCTAGTCTTCGTACGGCCTTGATTATAGTGGTATGTTTTGCAGCGTATTGCTATTTTGAATACAAGTGGACAATATTAATCAAACTCTGCTCAATGTGTTTGTAATGCAATTGAAAAAGTCAGTGTAAATTAAAAATCAAAAATATATTTTCCTATATGTTGAAATGACATAAAAAGTAACGGAAATTACAATTTATTCTCTGCCAAAAAATTATGTCAGCGGTTTTTAATAAAACGATGCCGTACTGTTAACCCTTGGCTACCACACCTCGCTCCTGTACCATACCTGTCACACTGGGGTAACTCATTAATACAACGGCAAAACATCGATCTCAAAGATAGAGTTTGAGATAGTTTAACTTGTTAAAATATTTGAACATTGTTTGAAACATGCTTTTGAATTATCATTGCTAATGTTCCATTAATCCTAACCTTAAATATGTATTTATTAAAAATACATAAACAAATCCTTAAAATCAAAAAAAAAAATTCAATTGACATAAATGCTCGGGTAATCAACTACCCATGTGATAGGTAAGGATTAAAAAATATCTTTTTAAACATAAACACAGCAAATATACAATTTGATGAAATAAAAATCGTTTTGCAAATATATATGGACCACCAAAACAGTGAACACATACAACATAAGAATTTTTTAACTCATTAATGCATTCTTTATCAACATACTTTCTCAGCGCAAACTTTTTTATATATATTAAGCAACTTCCGGTTGCCAAATTACAGCTTCCTGCATGTTCATGATATGTATTTATTTACATTTTTCACACCAACGCATTCGACTCTCTCTCTCTTGTTGTTGCTCTTGTTCTGGCTCTCACATAACCTGGCATGCTTAAAAATTTATCGCATGCGATATATTTGTTGCACAATTGCATAAAACCAGTATTAAGCTATTTTTTGTCTTCAAATAGTGAGGCAGTTTAACTTTCCTCTCATTTAATTTTGTGCTCCAAAAATTTTAGTTACGCTCTCTTGGGTGCTTGCTTCTCAAATAAATTGTGGTTGGCTTAAAATACGTTTCGGTTTAGTCATCTTTGAGACGTTGTTAGGTGCGTGTGTGAATACGCTGAAATTTCTGTTAGTTAAATAGTAAATAAATAAATAAAACATAATATCGAGACTTAGACGGCGCGAAATTTGCATAAACAAATAAAAAAAAAATATTGTGTGTTTGTCGATAAATCGTGGAAATTAAAGTGAGCTGGCAATACTGCAACAGTTGTTACTGCAACAAATAAGTGCATTAAATATATAACATATATATATGTATGCACAAAAAAAAAAATAAAAAACAAAGCTTACTAAAAGTTCAATGCTAATAAAGTTAAGCTTCAAGCTTTAAAGAAATAGAAGTGTTATCTTTGAATTTATTTTGTGTTTTATTTGTTTGTCAATACTTTTTTTTTTTTTTGTTGCTACTTTGCTTAAAAAGTTTATAAATTTTGTGCACTGAAGAATAATATACATACATATACAACAATTTATGTAATTGCTCATGTGAAACACATTTTTGCGGTCAGTGGTGGTAAAAGCAACAACAAACAACATAAGTAATAAATGGTAATTATTTTTTTTACAGAAATAACTGTGTGCTTACTTTTATTCTCTAGTCGCACATGCATCTCTTTCACACCCATTGACGATGGGTGGAAAAAATATTGCGCCTGAATTGTTGGTGATTTTTTCCAAAGTATTTAATTAATTTTGCCACATTTTTCACAACGTCATGAAAACAACTGTTTTACAACTCATAAAAAAATTGTATATATATTTTTATTTTTACTAAATAAATGCTTTGATGAAGAAAAAAAAATAAGGCTTTATTTTGAGCTTGGTAAAAAAAAAAAAAAAATTAACACTTGCTGCTCAACTCTATAACCGGTTTCTAAGATGCTCACTCTCTGAATCTCGAGTCTGGTTGCTTCTTCACTTTGCAGTGCCTCATTGTATCGTTTGAAGTTATTTTTTATTTACTTTTTGCTAATTATTATTTACTATTTATCAAAGGTAGAATTTAATTGCTGTTTAGGTTGTTTCGGTTATTTTTTTTTTTCTTAAATTGTAATTTTGTGTTTCTATTTGTGAATTCAAAATGAATCCTGATAAGCTACAGTTTGTTTGTTTGTGTTAAATCATGTGACCTTCATCTGTTCTCGTTCTCATTCTTGCTTTGGATTTTTTTTTAATGTTTTTACCTTTTTTACGCTCTTTAAAGAATGAGCTTTATGGTCTCTTTGGTCTTTATTCGCAGAAATTATAACTTTTTTGCCAAAAAAATGGGTTCTTGTCCTAGTTGAAATCAGTAATGTTTCTGAGTAAAATAATTTTCAATTAGAGTTAACTAAAAAACGCCATTACGGAGAGTTTTTCGAGCATAAAGATCTTGGGAATGTCTAATCTGTCTTTAAAATGTGATGGTAGATTTATCGAAGTCTGAATATATATTAAAGAGTTTACACTTCCACCATTTTACATATTTACTTAACCGATAACCACAATTTTTTTTCTCCGGCTGTTCACATTCTCGCAATAAGTCGCAATTCCATTTTTTGTCTCATTTAATGCTGTTGTTTTTATAAACTTCAATAACTGCTTATCATTAAAATATAATTAAATACAGACATTATCATGAAAAAGTTAGGAAAGTGATTTTTTTTTTTGCAATTATTTGAGTGACGTAAAGTGCAAATTTTGCTTGATAATTCCCCAGTGAATCGGAAATTTTTTTGTCCAAATAATAATATTCATAGAATTTTTCTTTTAATCATTGCCGCAGCAAAACGCCCATTTTTTTATTGAATATTCTCACATATTCCTATTTATTCAATTAAAAAGAACCTTATTAACCTTAGGTTCTAAACCTTAGTAAGAAGAACTAAAAATAAACTTTTTGAATATTGCTTCTTAAATACCATTCTGATGACTAAAGATGAATAAAACTAGATTAGTTAGAATTAACAATAAGTACAATAAAATTAATTTGAATCGAAAAATCAATGTGAAGAATGCATATTTCGGTTTTGCCATTTAAAATGTGAGGGTAACAGAACTCGGTCCAATTTCTGAGAGAAAAAAGAAAAATATCACACGCGTAGAGGAAACATAGTTATAACAATCATGTCTCGAGAGGATCATAGTATGGTTGAGATTATGATTGCTTCTATCTGATGATATTTTTAATATCATGTTTCTGCAGAGTAGTTCTTTTTTTGTTTTTGTTGAGAGTATGTGGCGATTACTACAATTATTTTCTATGGAACATAGTTTATTAGACAGAGTATATGACGACCATATGGTGACTATGGCAAAAGTATTGCAGTTAGTAGTTTTTTGAGCGTTTTGTTGTTAGTGGAACCACTTTGCTGCGATTTTTTAAATATGATTTATACAATTTTTCGCATAACTTACAATTGACTCAAAGAATATTGCCGACAGAACGTCTACGTCGCTTGGAATACCATGAAACAGTGGCTCGAGTGGTTGACACTGAAAACGATTTTTGGAAGCAAACTTTGATGACCGATGAGACCATTTCACACTCTCTGGCACTCTTAACGAGCAAAATTGCTGCTTTTAAGAACGGAGAATCTAAATACATTAGATCGATGAAACACCATTACATCACCAACAAGTGACTGTTTGGGCCGGCGCTTGCGCCAAAACTATCGTTAGGCTATTTTTCTTCAGAAAAGGCGAACTAGTTGATGGGAATCAATATTGGTGTATGTTGGATCATTTTTTCTGCCCACAAATGTATGATAAAGGTCTGGAAAATGACTGGATTCAACATGTCATTGCGCCATGTCACCCAATAAATCGAAGAATGCAGTTTATGCAACGTGTGATGTCAAAAAATGGCGATATTAAGATCTCCATATTTGACCCCTTCGCACTTCTTTTTGTGGGCTTATTTGAAAAACAAAGCAAAGTGTACGTGTTTAATTATCGCTAAACCACTCAAAATATCGAAAAAACGCAGAAAAAAAGGACACTTTTTACTTTGGCCAATAGAGGTGGCCACTGGATTGATGCTGTATTCAAAAATTAGTAAAAATAAACTTTACTAAATTTATTGAGTTGTTTTTTAACCCATTTCCGTCGGCTCCTTAACTACTGCGCCAAAGGGTCTACATATAGCCATTAACTTTGTCTTGCATAATTCAAAATTTTTACCTGCACAGATAAGGGCCTGGCGGCCTGGTACATTTTTGCACCACTAGCTCCAGTACTTACCTTTACTGCCATCACTTTTAATTCTTTTTCAAATAAAATTTCAAACTTGTAATAATTGCTATAGAAAGGAATCTCCGATATCGACATTTAAAATATTGTTCCGAAACTTTGATAAACCAAAAAAAAAAAAAGAAAAATCCAAAGATTGAGTCGTGCCGTGGGCGTTAAACCCAAGTAAACGATCGAATCAAACGGAAATGGCCAATTTCAGCCCTTGAAAACACTTTGACCGAGTTTCTTATGATCAATTGTGTTGTGCGTGTTGTGAAATGTTTGAGCACAAATGCTCGAAAACTGGACCTACAAGTATTATGTCGTCTCTGAACGCCTTATGTTTTCAAGAAGCTTTTCATGGCAGTTTTTTCACTCTGAGGCTTGCCATTGTCTGCAGAGAGGTGACGGCCGAACAGAAAAATTAATCCAATTGAAAAAACTTTCTGTGTCAGGTGGGATTCGAACCAGGGTTCTCTGGCGTATGGGTCACACACTCTACCCACTACGCCACGGCCGCCACAACGATCGAATCAACTCAAACCAAAAATAATGTATATTGTCAAAGATCCAAACTAAAATAATCACTGCAGTGACAGGTGATATCACTTTTGCACTCACCTGGAGAAAATTCGAAATGAGTCAAGTCATTCGATATTCATTTACTGACATAAACGAGGGCGTATATTGTCTAAAAATTGAGCTTGATTTAATTTAAATTTGAATCAAACTCCTTCTAAGCCCTTTGTCTGACTTCAACCAAATTTCAACACATACTTTTGGTATAATGTGCAGTCCGTTGCAGTAAAGAAGTTGACCATACTTTATTTAAGTAAATATCTTCAGTAAATATGATATTGATGTTCAGCATAGGGGCGGGTAGGGTTTATTCCGAGCAACATCCAAAAAAAGTAAGCGTGACATTGTAAAAAATATATACAATGAAAAAAAAAGGGTGTCTCAAAAGTCACTGATTTCAACTTTATATTAATTTTTTAATAAAAATCATTGTTTTGGCGCAATGCTTGAGTTTTCATTAAACTATAAAGAAGAGACATGGAATGGAGATTATTGATGGAACATTAGATCACTGAAATAGCGCCTCGATCTTGCTTGCAACTTTTCATGACATTCTGATATAATTCTGAATCAATTGTTGCTATCGGCAGTTGGATTTCCTGTTACAGCTCCGGAATCATTCGTTGCTTATTTGCGTAGACCTTTGCTTTAAGGAAACCCCAAAGCAAGCAGTCCAAAGGCGCCAAATAACATGATATAGGTAGCCAATTGACATTATCTTAGCACGATATAATCTTCCCTTCGAATTTTGTTTGCAATAAGTGTATTGTGTGGTAAGTGGCACCGTCCACCACATCTTCACAATATGTTGTTTCAACAGGACGGTGCCACCAGCTTTAGTTCTTGGGTCAACTGAACATTGCAAGATCTTTGCCAAAATACGCTACAGCGAGCTCCTACTAACGCCCAATTCCTGACCACGATGACGAACCGACGTTGTTGGGATATCATCAACACGGACCGCTGACATGGTTATATTTTCGTCCAAACGGTCAGAACGGGGACGACCACAGTGTTTTAAAACGGTGTACTATGATAACCGAGAAGTGTGAGGGTTTTGTCAAACGTTTCCGCAAAATTTGCACTATTTTTGTAGTGAGTTTTGTAGACTTTGCTTGACCGACTTTCTCCATGACTAAACCTCTATGCTTGTGTAAGCAGCTATCAGAGATATAGTACTCTACGCTTGTCCCAAAAAAAGAAGTGCCTTAACCGAAACTACTTTTGATACACGCTTTATTAGGCTTAAAATTGATACTCAAGAGCAGTTCTTTAAAGTAGGAGACATGAATTTGGAATAACCCTATTTTCCCCATGACCAGCTTTATGCTGCTTCCTCAGGAGCAGGTAAACAATTTCAATTTTCAATTCAATTCGAAATTTTCTGTTTTCGAAATTTTCTGTAGATGCATAATGACATTTTATAATTGATATAAAGAATAAAGAAAACAGTAAAGGAAAAAAAGAAATAAGTAGATAGTAAGGAGTAGGGTGCGGATTTTTATGCAAATGCATATTTTATGTGGGTATCTCTAGAATAAAATCAACTAAATACCTTTACGAATCATTGGACTTGCCTTAAAATGGCATTTAAATGTATTTGCATACTTTGGCATTTTCGACAATATTTGCATATTTTCAGTTGTTTGCATAATTTTGCCCATTTTCATTAATTTTTTTAAGATGTCCCTATTTCTTAAAAGATGTAGTCAAGGATTTTGATGATTCAGATGCATTTTCTATTAAAAATACTAAAGAATTATTAAATTTACCTTCTCTTAAAATTCAACTAGCTCATATTACCACAAACTATAGATTTCTTAGTGAATTTATCACTAAATTAGAAGGAAGGAACATTTTAAGAACTCAAATTAGTTTCATTGATGATATTTGTAAAAGAACATATGCTGTCATAAAAAGGTGTAATTGGCCAAAGACTTAAAATCAAAACATTTATTTAAAAACAAAATTTTAAAATTCAAAAAGAATTTTTGAAAAAGAGTGGTTTCAAAAAATTAATGAAATTTCATATAGTTTTGATCACGGTGAGAATTTTTAAAATTAATATACTACCGGCGAATTATCTTTTTTCAAATATAGGCAAATTACGTCCGTTGATGTAGAGCGATCATTTTCGCTCTGCAAAAACTTTTTGAGGCCAAATCGTTAAAATTTAAATTTTGAAAATTTAAAGCAAAATTTTCTTGTATACGCTAACAATGCAACCTGAACAGATATATGACTGAATTAAGAGCATATAACTTTAATGTTTTATTATGGAATTTTTATTTTTTGCTTAAAAATGTCGTTGGCAGGCCGAGTTACAAATATATTCACAAATTTTTGTTAATAGAAATAAGAGTCCTGAATTCATTGATTTATCTTTACTTATTTTTAATTAATGCTACAAAATTTACTGCAAAACATTCAATAAAGAAATAATTTTTTACCATTAAATGCATTTTTTTCAAAAGAGCCTTATTTTTTTGCATATTTTTCAATTTCTAGTGCATAATTTAAAATTTATATTTTGCATATTTTATATGCATATTTTTGATTTATTCTGCATAAAAATCTGCACCCTAGTAATGACTATTTAAGACAACGTGCATAGAAGATAGGAAATAAAACTTATCCAATGCACTTGAAACATATTTAACAATTAATAAACATATCAACAATTATAACAAATTATATTCAGTTTTCCTTTCATATCGTTAACATACATACAAAACTTTTTTGAAGTGTTCGAAAATGAAAATATTTCAAACCTTTTATTGCCAGTGTTTTTTTCATATGCTTCATGTTAATTAATAATGGTGCTAGAATTTGGCTGAGTTTCTAAATGCATATTATGCAAAGCAACAGTGACTTTTTCTCGGATTTGGTGTTTAATTGATTCACCAAAACTGCGTAACTAGATTATTATTTTCAAGTACGGTTTAGTTGCGCACTTTTGGTGAATCTACTTAGCATCAATTCAAAGAAAAAGTCACTGATGCTTTGCTTAAATGCATTTAGGAACTCTGCCTATGTCTCACTATACAAAATTTTCCGTTGACTTTTTTTAACTGAGATTGACTTGGTTTTTTCAGATTTTTTTTTTCTCATTTTCATATTAATATTATCTCATCTTTGGAATTTTTGTCGTATTCATGGCTTATTGCATATATTTTTATATTTCTTTTTATTTTATTTAATTTACAGTTTTGCGCTCTTCTCGTTCATTGTGTGACTTGTTTACGTTCCAATGAGCACGTTTAGGCATAATATAGCAAGCAAGATTAATATGGTTTTTGTTTTCTCTCTCTGAACCAGATATGTCAAAACCATATAAAAAAAAGAAATTATCTCTCACACATGTTTTGTTGTCTTTTAACAGATCTGGTTTAGATCTTCTAAGTTGAGGTTATGATGTTAATGAAGTAATGCGTTAAAACGTTGTCGTTTCTGGATTCTCTTGCTTTTTGTAATACCTTTTCTTGTTCTGTTTTCTATATTATGCGCTATTATTTGCAACCTGTTTTAAATATACTTACTCATACAAATTTTATTGTACTTATAATGATGTTTTTACATCAGACTCTAAAACATTTGTTGTAAGAGGGATTTTGTAAACATTTTTCACTTATATAAAATAATGTTAACACGTGTTGTTTTGCGGTTACAACTTGTTGATCAAGTTTACTGGAAAACGAATTTTTGCTTACGGGTGCGGATAAAGAATTTAAACTGTGATGATTATAATTAAATAGTATGATTTTTAAACTTTTAAAAACAATCTTGGTTTAGATGTGTTTTTTTATTCCGGACGTTTATCTTTCTGGCTTTTATCACATAATATTTTCAGACTATTCTAAACAAAATATGTTTAATATTAACAAGTGTTTCTTTTCCTTTCAGTACCCTGAAAACGTTTCAAAGGTTCAAGATTCAAAGTGTTTTAGATATTGCTGGCCGGAAGCGTCATATAAAGGAAACAAGAAATAATTAATTGAAATATCTGTGTTCTTTTATGGAATGTACGAGAAAGGAGACAACATTAATTTGAATATAAACACATTTGTGCGTATAAAAACGAAAATATAATAAAATAATATAATAAATAAACGAATGAATTCGTCTAAATTAACAAAAGATTTTTCCGCAATCGGTGTTTTATAAAAGTATCAAAATCATTGGTATTCGTTAAGAAAGTGTGTTCGAGAGTTTAAAGAAAAATATAATCAATTTGCACAGTACAGCAACTTTAAAAGGTGAGCTCATTTTAAGGTGATGATTATTATTATTTCTATTTATTTTTTCTTTAACTTTTCTATATCTTTCGTATCGAAAACCTTTCATAAGGATTGTCTCCAATAAGTTTAGATTTCACAATAATATTTTTTTTTAAGTATTCTAAGGTTTTTTGATTTTTCTTGATATCCTATCATTCAAAAAAGTCAGCTACTCCCTACTTAGGAAACATAAATCATATTAGGTGTACTTAATTGAAGGTCTGTAGAACAAGACGTTTCTATAATTTTGACCTAAGCAACTTTTTCCCCCATATTATATATCATTTTAAAATAACTTAAGAGGGGACATGACTTTGGCAGTTTTTAGAAATCTTTTTTTTTAATAATTTTGTATTTTAGTAAATATTCTTAAGATTTTAAGATTTCGTGGAAAAATTCCCACGGGTTCAAAAATTACAGCCGGATTAGTGAGAGCGCATTTTTAATTTTTGCGCTACCTACGTACGGCAGCTGGTATATTTACTTGTTTTACTTGCTACCTGACTTTTGGTGGTTGTTATTTCGTACCTTATATTTCCTATATATTTCGTATAATTATTTGCAAATGTTTCAACTACTTGATATCACCATTGAAATGCGCCAGAGTGAAGGTATATGAATCTTCAAAAGAAGCCCGAATTGCTAAACGATTGCAAAAAACTATAAAAAACAGCACAACACAAGATAACGAAGGCATACAGTACGAAGCAGGCATGGTAGATTGAAGGTAACCTTTTTTTTCTTTGTTCACAAACTTTGAACGCGTTTATCTCGAAACCATGTTTTTCATACTGGTTGCGGCACTAGCGGGTTCATTTTTTAACGAATTTTTTTTTTGTATTTTTTTAAACTTGATTCGCTATCGTATGACACGAGCTTTTTTTTAAATTTTTTTTTTCGATTTTTTCTGAATTTTTAAAGTCAATATTTTTTTCGAAAAAACACTCTTTCAAATTTGGAACATCACCAGAAATTGAAAAAAATTTAAAAAAAAGCTCGTGTTAACCAATTAACCAATTATAAACCAATTTTGTTAAGATTTAAAAAAGTAATTTTTTTCCAGATCCGACAATTTTTGCAACTCCCAGCGCTGCAACCACGAGGCCCCGTTTTTTTCTCTGCCGCCAGTTTGGAGCTCTATAAAACTATGTTGGAGTGTAAATATATTTTTTTAATTTTTTTTTTTCTTGTAATTTGTTCAATTCTCTACAATAATAAAGAAAAATTTTGGAAAAATGTTTGTTTTTGACTGAGTTATGAATTTTTTAAAAAAGGTCTATTTTCTCTGCCGTGAATGTCTTGTCCCACCTTAATACAATCTCAAATATATTCCCTTATGATAAGTTCTCCCAAGCACTACATTTATTTTTCCTTACGTTTTCGTTTTTTTTTTTTTATTTTCAATTTTAAAGAATTCATGCCACAAGCAGAAAAACAGCCTGAGAAAACTTTTCTATCTTCTTCTTTGACCAAACTTTAAGTCATTCTTTAATGCCAATACGCACCTGATGTTATTAAAAATGTGCTCGACATTTTCACTGTTGGTGGTCAATCCAACTGTTCTTAAGGTTGGAAAAGAAAAGAAGCAAAAATAAATACTGCTCTAAATTTTCACATTCATTCCTCGAGCACACTTAAAGCACTTTGAGCTCAAAACTTACTCGTATCATGACCATGGAATTATAGAAACTTATCCACTTATTCGGAGAAAGATTAATGATATTATGTGTAGCCAAACTTGTTAAAAACTCCTAGGTTGAAAATAAAACAACTAGAGTGAGTGTTGGATGGAACACAGTTGATTGGTGCTGCACAAAATGTAGCAAAACAATTAATAAACTCCGTTAACTCTCTAACTAGCATGGTTGAAATAATGGGCAAAAAGGTACCAGAATATTGATGCCAGAAACAAAAACAACTCGCTGATTGCGAATTGGATTGACAAGTTTGACGTAAAGTAAAAAAAAAATGTTAAAAATTCAATTTACAAAATGTAAGATAATTCTCATCAACATTATTTAGTTTTCGTCATAAGGTGCAGCTAATAAAAATATATTAAACAAAAACAAAAAAAAATTTTAATATTATATTAGACACACCAAACTACACATATTTCTTAGCTATTTCTTTATTTTAATATGCAAGCAAAAAATTTGTCAAAATCTATAAAAAATCATTTTTAATGGTTGTAAAAAGTTAACGAAGTTTAATCGATAAAACTGATACATATGTTCTAGCAAGACATAAAAATTGACTTGCTGGTTAGAGGGTTAAGGACAAACACTGGCACAACATAGACAGATGCTTCTAGGTGTGGAAGGCAGGTTCAACGGTTGAATGAGGAATGAAGGTGCCTTCAATGTTCTGCTATTCTACTGTCCGGGCTGACATATATTAATGAAATTATTCGTCGGCAGATTAAAATACTCAGTCTGAATCTCGTTATGTCTGTATTTTTGGACTTATAATCAATTAATTTTGCACACCATTTGGGAGTGAACAAAATTATAAAAATCTTTAGGTGTTCGTGCATGGAAATTATTTCTTCAAGCATGCCTTATTAATTTTAAGTAATAAGTACTGTGTTTCTGTCAAACGTAGCACGTCCTATTTATTATATGTAGAGAAATATAAAAACTATATATGGATTTGTGTAATAAACTCAGTTTAAAATATTGCAATGCTTATTTTTAGTGCCCTCCACAAAGCAATTTCCTAATATATCAAAACTTATCGTCCATGGATTTTAAAAAAAAAATCCTTTTTGGGGCAAAAAACCTTATTTGAAGTGAAACTTTTATAGGCCGCGTATACAATAATACGGCGAGCTAGATAGGGGGTAAGTAAAACCAATGTAACGAAATGGTTCTTATGAAAACAACAACACAGCAATTCGCCGCACTGGTTGTATAACAACGAAAAAAATGTCTATTCAAAAAATTTTTCATATTTTTGCTTCCACTTAGGATTGAACACAGTACGGTGTTACTCGGCCAAGTAGACATATTTATTTGAGTAGCTCATACTTATGTCAAATTTTACAATCAGTAGTTCTTTCCTCTCTTTAATGATTGAATTGAGTCTTTCGTTCAATACTCTGAACGTACAATACGGTCTAAAAATTTGAATCAGAGTAGCTTTTTTTTAGAACATAAGTATACTTTTAGGCATTTCTCAAATTGAGTTTTGATAAATTTAGATTGATTGCATTGCTTGATTGGGAAACAGCAAATGCTACAATATTAACGAATGCAACTTTGAATCTACATTTTTTTTTAATTTTAGATCTGTGGATTTCCCTATTAATATCGTATCTTTCACATAATTCAAATTGCATTTCATTTCATTTCATTTCATTTATTCCTTCATCTAACAAAGATCAACTCTAACAGACTACTTATATATATACAAAAATTAAGAGATGTACAGGATAGAAAGAAATAATAAATAAAGTTTACAAAGTTGATTAAGACTAGTATTAATATTAATATTAGACAAACGATCAGGACTATATACACTCTTAGTTAAGAATAAAATTCAATGATTTATTAGGTTACGAGGTAATGGAAGCATCACGGGCCAAAAGGTGAAGAAATAATTGGTCTTTAATTTTCTTTCTAGTACAATCATCAATAATATCAATGAAATTATTTGTTTCTCGAGTGCAACGAGTTAATGGCATATTAGAAGCATAAGAAGATCTATTTAGAGCTAGACGAAAGTGAAATTGGCTTCGGAGGTGTCTGGATGGGAAATGGAAATTCAATTGAGATTAGAGTTCCTCGCATTGAATATTATGGTGTAAAAGATCCCAGATGAACAAAATTGACGAAACTTTTCGTCTTATTTCAAGCGAGGATATATTAGTTAGAGCGCAACGGGTGTTATAAGAAGGCACGGCCGGTAAGTGCGAATTAAATTTGCATACAACAAACCAAGTGAACCTTTTCTGAACATTTTCAATACGATTAGAATGTTTTTGAAAAATTGGTAGAACAATATTCTAAGTGCGGTTTAACCAGCGCAGAAAAAAGTGTCAACAGTGTATACGGGTCCGAAAAGTCTTTAGAGTTCCTTTTAAGGAAACCCAACATCGAATTAGCTTTGCTAATTATAAAATCTAAATGGTCATTGAAATTAAGACGCACATCCAACAGAATTCCCAAGTCCTTCTTAACGAAAACTCTATTAAGAATAACTAGAAATAATAAGACGTTGACCTAGAAAAAGAAAAACATTGGCATTTAGAAATGTTAGAGGTAGTTCATTTATCTCACACCATGTCATAATTGAGTCAATGTCTCTTTGAAGTAGCAAAAAATCATAATCCGATGAAATAGCACGGAATATTTTTAAATCGTCTGCAAACAAAAGGGCGTTGGAATTCTTTATAAAACAGGGAAGATCATTTATAAAAAGTAAAAATAGAAGGGGACCTAGATGACTTCCTTGTGGAACTCCAGACGTGACAAGAATTAGATCTGATAGGCGATCCAATACTACTACTTTTTGACGACGATTTAAAAGATAGGATTTTATCCAGCTTAAAAAGTTAGAGTTTAAGCCCAACGACGATAATTTTAAAAGTAAGATATTATGATCTACCTTGTCAACGGCTTTAGCGAAATCTGTAAAATTTACATCCGTTTGCAAACCATTGGTACAATTATTTAAAATAAAGCTACTAAATATAGTAAGGTTAGTTACTGTCGATCTGCAGGGGATAAAACCATGTTGTTGAGAAGAAATAATGTTTTTAACAAGAAACATAAGCTTTTCATAAACAATCAATTCAAAAACTTTAGGAATGCTAAGGAGTTTACAGATTGGCCTGTAGTTGCACACGTCTTGCTTAGGACTAGATTTGTGAATTGGAACAATAAGCGATACTTTCCAAACATCTAAAAATTGGCCCGCCCTAAGGGACTTATTAAAAATAATAGACAATGGAACTGACAACGACTCTGCACAGTTTCTTAGGATTATAGGCGCTATGCCGTCGGGGCCCTCCTTAGTATTAGAGCTAAGAATTTTTAAGGCAGTACAAACCTCGCACGGATCAATACAGAGGCTACCGATATTTAGAACAGAATTATCATGAGAGGTAGTAGCAAAGGAAGTAGAGACACCTACGGAAGGTGAGTAAGCAGATTTGAAATAGTCTGCGAAGAAGTTACAGATTGTCGTTAACTGCTCAGAACACGCGCCTATGTAAGACATAGAGTTGGGTAACCTATTAGTATTTTTTTTTTATTATTAATAAAAGTCCAAAAATATTTACTATTCTGCCTTAACCTTTTTTCGATAGATAAAATATACGAGTTAAAAAGAAATTTATTGAGAACATCGAATTCCTTTTGGCAGAATAGATAAGCAGATTTGAACACTGGTATATCACGATTTTCCCTGAACCGCTTGTAGGCTTTATTTTTTTTTTTGTTTTTCAAATTAGAAAGCCTTTTGTTAGACCAAATCGGATGTTTGACCAGAGAAGATTGCTTTTTGGGGACCCAACGTCCCGTTAATTCTTTTAAAACTGAAAGAAAATAAGCATACATATCAACAAGATCCATTCCTACTAATTGGTCATAGCAAGGTATTGAATTCAAGGCCATATTTAACTCGCCGAAATCAGCATTTTTGTAGTCATTAAAAAAAGAAACACTTGACGTTAAAATTTGATAATTGTAAATTTAGAATTCTAAACCTAGAGGTACGTGATGCATAGAGCTATTGCCAATTAGGGAAGAGGGAGAGTCTATAAAAAAGAAATTTATATCGAAACTCACATTTATATCGAAATAAATAAAACATTCGCATGCTGCGGTATTTAACACACAAAATACTGGTTACAAGTTCTTCCGTCACCAACTGAGCTGTCAGATTACCTACGATATATTGGTCGAAACTAAAACATAAGAAGTATATGTTATTAAATATGTATATGCATATGTTACCTACTCATCCGGCGAAAGTTCGTTTGCAATGAACTTTTATAGAAGAAATATTTCCTATTTTTCTCTAATTGGCGATCAAAAATTGAAAATTATTTCATACCAGTGTTATCGCGTCAGTAATAATAAAAGAAAGTCTGAAAGTGCCTAAACAGTTATCCGAAAGTATCCACCCTGCAGTACAAAATTGGAAAATATAATTATCTTCGCATTTGTGTTGAAGAATTAATCGCTTTGGAATTGTAAACAAATAATTTTCCGTACGTCTATAATAAGTAACCGTTACGTCTTCAAAACTTATCTTTTTCGAATCGTAATCAATATCGAATTCGATTGTTATCATTGCGAACTATTCGAACATTTTTAAATTTTCGATATCGAAGTCGGATTTTGTACCGTGTGGGAAATAGCAGAATTTTTGGGATAATGTTGGAGTTTCTTCTATATATATGCATGTGTGCATCATTTAGCATTAAATATCATCGCAAATGCAACATAAAATACGAAAAACGCATCAACAATAAAAATAAAACCACAACAAGTAAAATAAATCCAAACAAGTATGCGCGGTAGCATAAGGTCAGAGCTTCTGACCACGAAGCGAAGGTTTAATGGTCCTAACTGCGGTTGAAATGTTGTGCTTTTTTTTTAATCAAAAATATTAACGAAATTGAAAATAAATTATAGATATAAAGCCCAAATTATATAATCGATTGACGATTATTTTGGTTAAACAATAAATTCTTTTTGGTATCAATCCTATGGAATAAATTGAAGATGTATATTATACTTGCTCTCAGCTTTGTTCGCATTAATGCAAGGGAGGCAATAGTGCAATGGTAGCACGTTCAACTTGCAGTCGAATTGTACGCGGTTCGATGCGAGTACGGAAATGGAAAAGTGCATTATTCCCGACACAGGTTTTTCGATAAATTTTTTTCTTTTTAATATTTATAAGTAAAAATATAATTAACAAAAAAATAAAACAGTAAGATCTGTCGTCTGTGCTATGAGAATCGAGCCTGGGTACTACTTAAATCATCAAATCTATATTAATAAAAATCATTTTCTGTTTGTTTATTTGTTTGTTTGTTTGTCTGACTTTTATACAAATCTAAACGGCTGAACGGATTTCGCTCAAACTTGAAACGTGTATTACTTAAGTCCTAGATTAGGTTTTTGCGTACTTAGTTTTAACCACGTCCCATTTAACCGCCCACAAATCAATAAAAATGCAATATTTCAGACTGTTTCTATTGTTTGAGATTAAAATTTTGCAATATAGTGTATATGGTTACTTTCGACAGTTGTACTAAATCTGGGTTTTCACGCCCACTTTTACTGCCCACAAATTCAGTACTGATTGCGCTAAAATTTTGGCAGTACATTGTTTTCGAGCACGAGATGGTTTACGAAAAAATTATTGCCTCACCTTCTTTCACCCTACAAATAAAAAAGTATGGTTGTAAGAACGTCCGTGGCGAAGCCGTGAACAACTGGGTCCTGCTAGTTAAAATATAAAAATCCTCTTGATAACCAACTGTGTCACGAAAGTTAAAAAAACTGTGATCTTATTTTGTACTTAAATATTGAACTTTTCAGTAACTGTCCATAAACAAAAGGGACAATTGATATTTCCCATGATATCGCCATTTTAAGAATACTAGGTGGCTTTATGAAAAAATACAGTTCTTGAACTACTACTGGTATGAAGGAATACTGCTTTTTAACCATTTAGTTGCACTGAATAAAAGAATGTTAATAAAATAAATTAGCAATCTTCTCAGTTTTTGGGTAAAAGTTCCACTTCTTCCGTGGATATTTTTCTTACTCTGTTGTAGCTTTATTACCGACTGCTTCTCATCTTCTTATGAGATGATGGTAAAAGTACTATAAAAGTTTAGTAACTAATGACATGAAATAAAAATACAACATACAAACTTTATGAACTATCAACTAAACGTCAACTAGAAATTCCTAAGCTAAGTTGCGATTTATATATCAAAACACATTTTCAAACAAAGGCTGTTTTCTCCCATAGCTCTACGAAGAGCTTAGTACAGCGCTCTTATATACCAAGTTAATCTAAGAGGTGAATACATTAAAGCAGGCTATAAAAGTTACTTTGCACATTCTTCCTTTTTTTTTCCTTTTATCACCTTCTTCTACGGAGTGTATGATAAGCTGTTTCTTTATTTTTATGTGGTTGCAAGTTGCTCTATCATGTCCCAATTGTATCGTATAATTTAGCTGCCTACAGAAATGAGTAAGATGCGAAAGACCGCATCATGTCTAAATAGTGAGCTCCTGGGAACAATTACTAGACCTAACTCTTACCACCAACAAAAAAAGAAAAGTAACAACCACAACAACTGTGGGCTTTACCAAAATTTTGATTACTCTTGGCTACTTCATACGCAAGGTTAATGATAGTAAATAAAAAAAAAAAAAATGTACACAAAATAAGGTAAATGTGTAAGGTTACCGTACGGTAGTGCGCTTCAGAGCGTTAAGTAATATAGTGAAATAAGGGAGAATAAACAGAGGACTGTTTTATTAGTTCTTTTGAGCATAACCGATGGGATTTGTTGGTATTGGGAGTGAGGGAGATTTCAACTTATGTTGACCTATCTTAAATTAGAACACACATTAAAAGAACTTTTTTAGGAAAATAGAAAAAAGCATCAAGTGTGGGGTGGTGCGATAACAACACATAATGAGTCAGTGTTCTAGGTTGTTCTAGAGGGAATAGGGGCAAAAATAGTCTAAGAATGAATGTGTTTTCTTTTTTCATTTAGAGAAAATGTTAAAGACATACTTTGTTCCTAGTTTGCTTTATGTTTTGTGTACACAACATATTCGTCATTAGCAAGACATTTCCTGTCTTCAGCAGATTTAGATATTGAAAGATAAGTTCTAACGGTGCATACATAACAGTTTTATACAAGCTCTTATACTTAAAGTCTAAGCACATTTTGTTAAATTTTTTTCTCAATACTTTTCAAATCTTTTTTTTTTAAGTTAATTTAAGTTAATGAGTTTATTTTCTTCACACTAGCCATTTTCTCATGAAACTTGCTCACACAAAATACACAAAAACAACAATAAATGCTTCTTTGTGAGTATTTTCAGATTCATTTCAATTGATAAGCATTTTCTTAAAAAAGGCTATCTAAGATAGGTTAACATCTACTTAAAAAGAAAAAAATATCGCGTGTCATGCTTCAAAAATTTTGGGTTCAACATCTGATAAAAGGCTGCTTCACTTTGAAGTATATCGTATAATGTTGTTGTTGTTGTTTTTGTTGTCTTTAGTACTGTTGTGCTGTTGTTGTTTTTGTGTTGTTGGTATTGCTTTTGTTGTTTATGATGATGACGTATTAAGGCGTTGTTTTCTATTTTTAGGTCAAAAATTGATGTTTTTTGGAAGTTTTTAAAAGAAAACCTTTGCAATGAGTAAAGTGTTTTGAAGTGGATTAAAGATGTATTGATCAAAATTAATGTTCTAATTTTTTTCAAAATTTGTGGTTTCTTAAAGTTATAAATGCGCTCCGTGCTAATGCCCTGAAAAGTGGGCGTATAGTGAACTCACGCCCATATCCAATTATTTCCAACTATTGTTGTATGTCTGTTTGATTGATGGTAATTGAATAAGTGTCCATATTTGTATATACAGTGGCTGTTTGACATTGACTTCCGCATAATATACATTGACTGCCACTTGAATCAATAGACAATACATACCAGGCGTGGTATTTCACTATCAGAGCATGTACAATTTTAGTAATTTTAAAAAAAGTTAAAAACAAAATTCAAAAAAATTTTAAAAATAGTGCGAATACTCCCATTAATTGTGAACTTTCCATTTAAACAAAATTACCAAATTTTAGTCTTATACGATCAAAATCACCAGATATGTATTTATAAAGAAGTTGCCCAAAATAAACAACTTTTATTGGACCCTTAGTTTGACACCTCTCTCATTTTCCAATGCCCGTCCCAGTTTCCCGATAGCAGGATATCACCAAATAGTTAGAAACTTTATTTAAGCTTCAATGTTCTGTGATTTTTACTTCCAAAGCTATTCGATATCAAAATATTGACTTATATAGGCTGAGCCACACCCCCTTGTTCAATGCTAGTCCAAGTTTTCTATTAGAAAGTCATCACCAAGTGGTAACTCCATTCTGAGTTTCAATGTTCTGTGACTTTTACATCCATAGCTATTCGATATAAAAAATTTGGCTGGTATGGGTGGAGCCACATCCCCTTATCCAATGCCCGTCCAAGACTTCTGTTAGAAAGGCATCACCAAGTGGTAACTCCATTCAGAGTTTCAATGTTCTCTGACTTTTAGTTCCATAGCTTTCCGATATCAAAAATTTGGCTGGCATGGGTGGAGCCACACCCCATGTCCAATGTCAGTCCAAGTTTCTATTAGAAAGATATCAGCAAGTAGTTACTCCATTCCGAGTTTCAATGTTCTGTGATTTTTACTTCCATAACTATTAGATAAAAAAAAATTGGGCTGGTATGGGCGGAGCCTCTTTGGACCCTCTTGTCCAATGCCAGTCTAAGTTTTCCATTAAAAAGACATCACCAAATGGTAACTCCATTGAGAATTCCAATGATCTGTGAATTTTACTGCCATAGCTATTCTGTATCGAAAATGTGACTTGTATGGATGAATCAACGCCCGTTTTGCGTGAATACAAGTAGTACTTTACAACCTATTCTCATATCTACCAGAAAATACAAAAAAAATTTAATTAAAGTCGGTCGAGCCGTTTCGGAGGAGTTCGGCCACGAATATTGTGACACGAGATTTTTATATATGAGCTATATATAGCTTTTTAAAGAAGACGAATTTCGTCAAAGTATTTCAGAAGTGTTTTCTTAATAAGTAATATTATATGGCAACCAGCTTGCGATGAATTTTATCTTTCCCCTCTTTATTTTATTTCTGAAACTGATGCGCTTTTAGTTGATTTTTTCTTCATTTGATTGGATTCAGATAAATAGTAGTATATAAATATAAATATAAAGAATTCGTTGCTTGCCTTGAGTATCCTTTAATTGAAATTGTAAAATGTACACAGCATCACGTACCTCTTTTCATTGAATTTTATGTCTTAGAATATCTAAAGTTATTTAATCCAGAAGTTTTCTTTAATGATTATAAACGTGCGGACTTTAATCAAATTTTTAACTATCTAGAATTGTTTTCTTGGGTTGGCACTTTTCTTGATATTGAATTAGTACGCAAATGTATTGCGTACTTCTTTCTGTTCTCAAAAATGCAGTAAGTAGTTTTGTTCCTAAATAGCGCTCCTGTAGCTCTAAAAATCCAGATTGGTTCAACAAAAGACTGTGTAATTTAAAAAATAGAGTGAATAAATAAATTTCTTTTCAGAGCCCACATAATTTCTATTGAGGAATATATAAAACTATATAGTAAATTTTTCTGGTCTTACACTAATGATAAGAGAAATTCAAGTGGAATCCCTAATTCTATGTATTACAATGACTCCTGCTCTGAGGATTCATTAACTACCATATTTGTAATTTTTTCGCTGACTATTTCAAATCAGTTTACTCCGTAGCTTTATCACCCACGGATAGTATATCGAACGTATCAATTTCTTTGAATCTGGGGAATCTTCGTTTAGATGTCGCTGATGTAAAGTCAGCCCTGCTGAACATTTAACCTACTTCTACCGAGGGTTCAGACGGAATCGCCCCGATTCTACTTAAGGTTTGCGCCACAGTGGTTTCTCAGCCTCTCACGCAAATATTCAGTAAATCCTTATTCACTGGTAATTTCTTCGACGCCTGGAAAATGTGTTTTATTATAATGTGCCTATTCATAGGTCGGGTCCTAAACAGAATGTCTGTAAATATAGACCAATAAGTAAACTCTTATGCATTCCTTAATTATTTGAAACAATTTTCTATGAAAAACTATCTTTCCACGTTATTAATTTAATATCATATAATCAATATGGCTTTATATCCGGTAGATCGACCACTACTAATCTAAATATATTTTGTACTCATATTTTAGATAATTTTTCCAAAAAACTTGATACGGACGTAATTTTCACTGACTAGGGTTTCATTCTCATCTACTTGATTGGATTAAATCCTATCTTTGGAATCGTCGTCAAAGGGTTAAAATCGATTATTGCTATTCGTCTCCGATACTAGTTACGTCAGGCGTCCCAAAGGGCAGCCACCTAGGCACTCTTCTTTTTCTTCTCTTCATTAGTGATCTTCCACTTGCCATAAAGGACTCGAGATGCCTTCTTTTCGCTGATGATCTTAAACTTTTCCATTCTATCGATTCGGTAAATGATTCCACACTACATTGACTCTATCGCTAATTGGTGTATCTTAAATGACCTTCCACTTGATATACAGAAATGCCAGGTGCTCACTTTTTCAAGACCTATGTCTCCTTCTAGCTATAATTATAAAATACATTGAACTATTTTAGACAGTGTTACAGTGAAAAAAGATTTAGGTGTTATTCTCGATTATAGACTCAACTTCAAAGATCATATTGATTTAATTATTTCTAAAGCAACTCTATGTTGGAATTTAAAAAAAAAAAAAACACGACGAATTTTTCAGACCCGTATGTTCTTGAAACCCTGTATTCATCACTGGTAAGACCCCATTTAGAATACTGTTCTACTATTTGGAATCCGTCCTATCAGCTTCACTCTAATAGAATTGAGGCAGTTTATGTGGCATAAACTTAACTGTTATGTCCCTGAAATGCCTTGATATGTTGCGTTGCGCACTTGTTAATTTACGTTAAGGCGAAAGATTTTTTGAATCACTTTTATATGGGATGCACTTATGCACTATAACATTAAATGCCCCGAACTATTAGCCCATCTGGATTTTTTTACTCCTTCTCGTCATCTCCGCATTCAAGTTCAGTTTCGTGAGGCGGTTTTTAGATCTAATTATGCTCAAAATAAACCAATATCACGTTGCAGTAATGAAGTAAACTCAATCTTATATATCTCTGATATCTTTAAAAATGTTTCACGTAAATCCTTTAAAGATAACCTAACGCTAATAACTATGGCACGTGATATGTGATGTTTATACATTTTTCTTAAATTTGTTATTGTATTTTTTATTTTATGCAATTTATATCATTATATTGTTTATATTTTTACACGATGTTATATTTAAAGTAAAATTTGTATGTATTAGTCTATAAGAGTATCACTCTTGTTGATGAATAAATAAATAAATAAATAAATTCTTCAGTTACAGCTACACACAGAGAATTATATCCACTGTCGCAACCGAATTGGTGCCCTACCGACTTAGTAGATTGTTGATACCTTTTAAAAAGTAATCACCACAGTTACGTAGTTTCCCATAGCCTTGACTGTGGCCGTTGTAAGCACTGCGCTCACGGTTTTCTGATCGAACCCCTTTCTCCTTTCAACTTCCATTCAGTTAAATGAACGATCTTGTTAATTGTTTTAACCTAAACTCAATTGTGTGAACGGAGAAGTAAGTCATTTTAACCTACATTCGATTGTATGAATGGACCTGTTATCCGTTTCGACTCCCACTCGGCTGTATGAACCGACCTGCCAATTATTTTGACTAAAATTTGGTTATTTTGCCTAACCCATTGATTGTTTCGACCTACACATGGTTATTGACTATAGGTAATTTTGTAGGTTAAACAATCTACACACAGTGTTTCACAGTAATCGTTTTTATAAGCTTTTATTTAACTTGCTTTGTTCGTATATATGTATATATGTACACTGTCTCAAACAATTGTCCGTACCCCATACAACTGAAGAAATATTTGATTATAATTCGAAAAATAATTGACCGATTCGAGTGAAATAATTTTTTTTAAAAAAGTGCAACTATTGTTTATAACAATTGCAAAGTAATAATAAAATAAACATGTCTCACTACTATTTTATACAAAAAACAAAAAAAAATTTCAAAAAATAACTCAAAAAATTGTCCGTACGGCACAGTGTAATATAACGGTTCTTTAATTCTTGTTATTTTTATAAACCAGATCACTCTCTAGAGAGAAATATAGATTTCTCTAATATAACGGATCTTTAATTTTGGAAGTTGACGTACAATTAGACAATTGCACAGTCTTATAAAGTGGTTTGTCTGAATAGTGCGTTTTAATAGTGTTTAATATGAGTTCAAATGTTAAAAATCATACTAAAATACCTATTGCCATCAAAGAATTGATTATTAAACTTCACAATGAAGGCAAAAGTTATCTTGAAATCGCTAAAAATGTTTTTAGACCAAAATCATCCGTGCAATATGTGATACAGAATTATAAGAAAACAAGTTCACTCTTAATTGCCCCAGGAAGAGGTCGAAGAAAAATCATAGACGCTCGATTGGGAAGAAAGATCGACCGAATGGTAAAGCTAGAACCAAAAACAAGTGCAGTGGAAATAGCTAAAAATGTTAAAAAATATGAAAACGTTACATTAAGCGCCCAAACGGTACGGAACTTTCTGCATGGTAACCAATATAAAGCATGTGTTCCACGCAAAAAACCCTTTATATCAAAAAATAATGTAAAACAGCGTTTAGATTATGCCAAAAAATATGTAGAAAAGCCGGACGAGTTCTGGACAACAGTAATTTTTTCTGATGAAAGTAAATTTAATATTTTTGGATCGGATGGAAGACGATTTGTGTGGCGAAGAGAAAACACCGCGTTGCAGTTAAAGCATCTTAAAGCAACTGTGAAACATGGTGGTGGCTCGGTGATGGTGTGGGGTGCAATGGCAGCTAAAGGTGTGGGAAATCTCGTGTTTGTGGAAACAAATTGAGCTATTTGAATATATTAAAAGAAAATTTAAGAGCTAGCGCCACTAATTTGGGCATATCAGATGATTATCGTTTCCTACACGACAACGATCCGAAGCACACATCAATGGTTGTGCGAGAATGGCTGCTCTATAATGTTAAGCAAGTGGTTCCTCATCCTCCCCAGAGCCCAGGTTTAAATCCCATAGAGCATCTATGGGGTATTTTAGAAAACAAAATTCGCCAGCATAAAATAACAAATAGGCAAATGCTGAAAGAGTGGCGGAATATTTCTACAGAAACCACAGAAAAACTGGCTTTATCAATGAAAAATCGCTTAAGAGACGTAATTGCTGCTAAAGGATACCACACTAAATATTAAGGACATTTTTAACATACATAAATATGAAAATATGTAAGTTTTTTAAAGGGTACGGACAATTTTTTGAGTTAATATTTTGAACTATTTTTATATTTTTTGTTAAAAATAAAAGTGAATGTTTTTTTATTTTACTATTAATTAGCATTTTTTATAACTACTTCTTGGACTTTAAAAAAACATTTATTACATTCGAATTGGGTAAGTATTTTTCGAATTATAATCAAATATTTCTTCAGTTGTATGGGGTACGGACAATTGTTTGAGACAGTGTATATATGTATATATGTATATATGTATATATGTATATATGTATATATGTATATATGTATATATGTATATATGTATATATGTATATATGTATATATGTATATATGTATATATGTATATATGTATATATGTATATATGTATATATGTATATATGTATAAATGTATATATGTATATATGCATATATGTATATATGTATATATGTATATATGTATATATGTATATATGTATATATGTATATATATGTATATATGTATATACCCTATAGGAACAAACTAACTTGTTTTTAAAAACAACTATTTAAAAAACTAATTTAAAATAAACCAATATATGAAATACTTTGAATTATATTAAGGCGGCATCCACTTCAATTCTTAATAGTTTTTATTGCATTATATATGAAGTAATTGAAATACTACTTAAAAACAAGTAATTGATAAACTGCTTTGAATTATATTAAGGCGGCAACTACTCTGATTTTGAAATGTATTAATTGCAAATTTTTATTAGATTACAAGTTTATATATATTTAACCATGTTATTTCATCAAATATTATTAACTTTAGGCCATGAGTAATAGTTTTTAATTGTTTATTTTAAAGTAATTAAAAAATTATTTAAATATAACTAATTTAACATGTAGATGAAAATATATGCAGACGAAAGTCAATTGACTTATTTAGCGGACATCACCATACAAAATATGTTAGTTCGTTCTATGGAAAAAAGTCAGAACTTCAACTAGTTGTGGTTGACAAAAAACTACTTTATCAACTACTTTTAAATTAGTTGATTTTCCTACAGGGTATGTATATATGTGTATATGTATATATGTATGTCCGCAAATCTTGCAAACAATTTTTCGACAGCTTGTGGATCTCCGATTAAATTTAGCATACATGTGTAAGCCCGGTGACAATGCAATATTATGAAAATTGTTTTAGCCACACCCCATTTTACCGCCCGTAAATCAATAAAAATGCTATATCTCAAAAAAAACTAGGCCGATTCAGGTGAATTTTTGGTAGTAAATTTCCTTCAAGTAGAAAGTGGGGTTTAAGGAAAAAATTTGACCACACCTCCTTTTACCGCCCTCAAATTAATATATCACCAAAACTACCGGGCTTCAGCTAAAATTTTGGCAGTAAATGTCCATCAAGTATTGCATGGGCTAGAAAAAAAATTTTGCCACACCCTCTTTTACCGCCAACAAATCAATTAAAATGATATACATATCTCCAAAAGTACTAGGCCGATTCAGCATAAAATTTTTTAGCACATTTACATCAAGTAGGAGATAGGGGTTTAAATTTCACCACACCTCCTATTCCTTCCCACAAATCAATAATAATGCTATTTCCTAATAAAGTAAATAATGCAATAAGTAATGTAAATGGTAAAAATAATGTTAATATGTACTGTTAAGGTTGATGGTGTAAAAGATTAAAATGCTATATGTAAGGCTTTCAAAATAAAATATGTTCATAATAAACCTTTAAGACTAAAAAGTAAAAAATAAAAAAATATATAAAAAAATTTTTAAAAAATAAGCTTTTATTTAAAACCAAAACGTGAACTAAAAAGAAAAAAATAAATTTCTGTGACATTTGTCATATATGTATATAGTAGGTATATTTTAGATTCAGAAAAACCTCTCTCTTGGTTACCCATCATCACAATAAAAGCGTACGTAAATAGGTAAGTTCTAGGGACGTTTATAAATTTAGAAATTTTCGAAACTATGAATGTATGACCATTAAAACATAAGGATATATTTGAAGTATGGAAATAGTTAATAGTTTCCACACTAAGAACTAAAAAGGCTTCAACTTTTTTTATTCGATAAGCAAAAAAATGAGTATCAAAGAATGAAGTCTGCAGTAATTGATAACAAATTAAATACTGGGCGCCAGAAGTTAATGTTGTTAAGTTAATGTTAAATTTTGTACTTAACCAAACATCGGTTCGTCATTGTCATATAAAGCAACCATAAAATCCATGCATTACTTTTGAAGATATAACTGTTCTTCAACTCACAACGCGCAAATTGTTTATACAAATTTTTCATGTGTCAGTTGTTTGGTAAGAGGGTGAACCATCAAGTGTACGTAAAATACGTAAAATGCAAAGTATGTTAAATAAAAATCGCGAGGTTTTGTATAAAAATTTTTCGTGTTTTGGTTATTTCGTAAAAGGGTGAACCGTCAAGTGTGCCTAATATGTAATATGTATTATATTCAAAAGTAATGCACAGAATTTTATGGTTAATAACACTTTTTATGGTTAATAAAACAAGCACTTTCAAATCGCGGTGCCCAGGAAATTGTAATCGTGCCGATATCCTGAATGCATTTATGCAAAGCATCAGTGACCTTTTCTTTTGAATTCATGCTAAGCAGATCCACCGAAACTGCAAAATTAAAACGTGCTTAAAAATAATAACCTAGTTGCGCAGTTTTGGTGAATCAACTAAGCACCAATTAATAGAAAGTCACTGATGCTTTGCATAAATGCATTTAGGAACTGAGCCTTTCTTTATGCATATATAGATAGAAAGCATTTTAACTTAACTTACCTAATGATTGTTCCTCTTACAAGTTATTGAAAAAAACGACACTACAAAAATTCCATCCGGACACGTTAACAACTTTGAGAAATGAAATGCAAGCGTCTTGCGATTAAGGTCGGCTTACACAATTTCGTGTTTGTTAACGTATGTCTGTTTCACTCGATAAGTGAAGATGGTTTGACAAAGTTGCATTTGCAAGGTTGGGTGTTGAGATTGACGCAACTAAAGGGTGCGATTGATTTAATAAAATTCAAAACTCGATTGCAGCGTAAAAATAATGCTATTGACATAACTTACAATGTGGTTGTTACAATGACTAGTATTGTTCGCTTGTCTGCAATAGCTTCAGTTAGTTATTTCAGACACATTACGTTCCTTGTAGTGGCAACGGGAGTTGAAATAAATACATTTAAGCGGTTCAAGCAACTAACATGTCATATTCTCATTTCAACTGAACAAACATTTGGAAATGAGCGGGTTGCGAAGGAACGATCATTCGCGCCAACTAACAATCAATTGTGCTTATTTCATTAGAGTTACATTAACCAAATATCAGTTGTAGCAATGTTCTTCCGATTACCGCAAATAATATTCAATTCCCGCAACCTTATGCCTATAAATAAATTTTCTGAGTGTAGGTGTACATGGACACTACAACCCATGATAGGTATGTACCATATTATGCCTTCCTTTTTTTTTAGACTTGAACGTTTTATTAATTTTTTGCTTAGTTTCACACATTTTTGATAAAAGTACTTGTTTTCCTTCAATACAGAAAAACCGTAGGCTTTAGAGTCTCCTCTTCTTTCTCACAAAGGATACAGATTCAGATAGATTTTTTTTTTAGATTATAGTTTCGAAAACAGTGACTTGCAAAGTAATCGGTTAACATTTGGATGTATGATTTTGTTAAATAAAGAACCTTACCGATTTTGCTCTACTTAAAGTTAAAAACCAATTTGCTTGCGACATCTACAATTTTGTTCCTTTATCATTGTTATACTTTTTTCTCGTCATACCTAAATCTTCTTCACAATATCGCTTAATAAGCCATATAAAGGTAGAAGGTAACCAGTGGTCGATGTGGTTCGCTTCTGGTTAAACAATTTGAACTTACGTTGTTTCACTAGCCAGTAGTATTAGTTGATTTGATCCAGCATATTCAGTGATTCGACTCGGTCAGTGGCATGTCTTGATAAAAACCCACTGCTTGAAAGGTCACAATGCCGATTGAAATTCTGAGAGCATATACTTAAATATGGGTCCCTTAACCTTCCTGCGGAGATATTTTCGGTAAACATATCTAAATGGCTTATTTTGCCACTTAGAAAAGAATTGAAGTTGCCATTGAAAGATTTTCTTGGGACTTGGCATCATAAATGCAGGTGTTTGTGGGCAAACGCGTTAACGTGCGTGGACACTATATTAAGAATGCGCGGAGAACATGCAAATTAGCCTTTCAGAGTCGGCTTAAAACTTGTTGGTTTAACTCTAGATCAATTATGTTCCAATAATGCGGGTTCAAAACATTTATATCATATCAGAATATCATATTCTTATGTCATAAGACAATCAAATTCAATTTTAATAAAATTTCAAATTTTGAAAATTGAATTCAAACTTTTTTTGGGCCGTAACGCACGATCTCCCTTCATCCACCTCCCCTCCTCCCCCCCTAAAAGTGTTACGTAGTTTATGAACAGTCCGTAATTTTTGTATCTCGAGTACTGGTGCGAGTTTTAGTTTAAATGTTTGCATTTTAAACCATTAAGCAAATGTATGGTAAAATATTCGTTTAAAGATATTTATGCTGTCTTAAACAGTATAGATAAATGACTTTGTAGTCTTAAGATAATTGAACTCAGAGTTACTAATGTGTTATCTATTTGTTGTTATTATCTCTTTGATGACGACATTAGTACAATCTTTGGTAAAGCCTTAATCTATACATCTATTTAGCTCACTTATATGTATAGATCGCATTTCATTTGAGCAAAAGACAAAAATGTCTTCATAAAAAACAGTAAAATATACAAGAAGCTCAACAACACAATGCAATGATAACAAAACTCATCTCCACAAAAGCAGCCAAAACAAAACAAAACAAACAAAAAAAGAAAAATCAAAATATAGTATCAGCACAAAAGGAGCTATTGTCCTTTGTCTGGCATCAAAAAGTTTTCATATCTCTGTTATACATCGAAACAAGTATCGGTATGAGTGCGTTCACAAAAATAGGCACTAAAAAACAAACAACATAAAAACATTCAGACAAACAACGGATATAGTCAATAGAAGTATCACACAAACATTTTCCTAATAGAGACTATTAGCTAAAGAAATAACTGAAATAGAATCAAACAATAACAAAAAGAGCATAGAACTCAATATAGTAAAACTGCGAAAGGCATAGAGGAATGGTAAACAAAATAAAGCAATAAACATCATCATCATGGTAAGCGCATCAAGCCAATCATAAGGGTTTGACAAACAAAACACCTGACAGACAGACAGCTAGTAAAAAGAACACGTTCGAAAAATAAACTAAAAATGTGAAACTATGTGAAGAGCAAACAAACGAAGCCAAACAAACTTGTAAAAGACCGTCTATAGAAATTTCTGAAGATATTTCATTTAATAAATTTTCCTGCTCAGAATAAGTATGTGTGTGGCTGACTATCAAAGCTATAGATCTGTCTATGTTTACTTTAACGTTCATTTTTCTTGTGAATAGAACCAATATAAAAACTCTCCCAAACCTGTCGTTTTGTTTAGTTACGAACAACATTTGATACTTTATCAATGCTTTGTAATAGCCGAGAACAAACAAATTAATTATATCTTACTTTAGTATCATCAAGATTTAAAGTGTTTGCTGTTTTGTTCAAATCGTATTGAAACGTTTTTGAATATGTGGCAATATAAACAAATACATAAATCTTGTTATCTAAAGTTAATTGTCATTATTTATTAAGATATGTACGTACGAGTATAACCACCAGAGTTGTCGTAAGCAGAAAAAAGGTCAACGTGTGTGGTTTATAGTTAAGTTCAGCAAAGAAAAAAGAATTTAATCTGTAAATTATTGAGTTGAATAAGGAAATGTTTCAAAAAAGAGAATAAACTGAACGTGGCAGAACGCGTTAAGAAGCGTGGACTATATGCCAAAGAACCGTGGGAGAAACCAGGTTCAAATCCCATCTGGCACAGAAGCAGAGAGGGAAAAAGGGAAGTTTTAGAAGATTAGATACGATCAGTTCAGAAGATCCGCGTTTTTCTTTTAGAATATCCGAGAATCCGTTGTTCAAAAATATGCAAAAATTTTATATTATATATTTATATTATATTATATGATATTTTAATATTATATATTTTATTCAACGAAAAATATCAATTCGCATTTAAATCAAATATAAAGAATTTAATAATATTATAACTTCGAGAATATATTGCTCTTTGGTTCGTCAACATATTCGGTATTTTTTTCTATTAAGAAATAATAGTACTATTCATATTAAGGGAGTATAGTAGTACATATACATAATCCACTAAGAGTAAAATACTACAGTTGTGGTACTTTCGACAGTGTTGCTCGATAAGAATGCTGAGGAGGGAAAAGTAATAGGATCGAGTCATAATTTTTA
Organism: Coremacera marginata; assembly: GCA_914767935.1. Taxonomy (NCBI): domain Eukaryota; kingdom Metazoa; phylum Arthropoda; class Insecta; order Diptera; family Sciomyzidae; genus Coremacera; species Coremacera marginata. The sequence continues at coordinate 164,150,175 of OU612043.1, read as the reverse complement.
TCCACCTAGGAATCGATTCGAGTTAAATTGAACTGTAATCGACATTTTCCTTCAGATTTCGTGTATTTTGTTTAGGTCTTTGTATAGATCTAGTTATGCCTGCACGAGTATGCTTTTTCGCCTACCTGAATAAATTCGCTGGCTATAGAATAAAAAAGTTTACTCTACACTTTTCTACTGTGCTCATACGTGCTCTTACACTTTCTTTGTTTTATGCACAAAAAAAAATTGACGAAAGTAGGAACACGTTGCTTTTCCAAACCATAGGCTTGTGCTAAACAGTTCCTTTAGAGAGCGGAACTAGTTCGTTTAAACATGTCCGCGGAACTATCTAGTTCCTTTGTTTATTTGTTCTGTTTGAGCTGCTCGTTTGTTGAACGTCTCTTTTAAGCTTTCTGCACACTTAACGGAACATAACGAAACGACAGTAAAACGGCGACGAAAAGGCAACGTGTGTTCAATGCCCACTTAGCGGAACGACGACAAAAATTATTTAAACAGCAGCGAAACGAAATCAAAACAAAAAAAATCTAAAATATGAGCGCATGATTTTATAATAAACAATTAGCATTTATTGCTTAGTATGCTGTAGAAACGAAAATTTTTGGGCATATAATTCTACAAGCGAAATTTTCGCGTAGTGTCAAATTTTTGTGTGGAGAAAAAGCACTAGCTTTTCTGGTTGACAGATTCATATTTTTATTGCTGCAATTTTATCTATATATATAAAAATGAATGTATGTATGTGGGTATGTGGGTATGTGGGTATGTGGGTATGTGGATATGTGTGTAAATCACGTATAGACTCCAAAACCACCGAACCAAACTTTATGCAATTTTTAGGGATACTGAAGCAACATTCGGGAAGTGTTCCTGTGAAGTTTGGTGTTGATTGGACAAGGGGGCGTGGTACCTCCCATACAACCCAAATTGGCTCTATCGCCCACAAACCAAAAAAAATGCTTTATATCAAACGGTTTTAATCATATAAAACTAAAATTTAGTAATTTCGTTCAGATGGTTACTTCCGGTGACTGTGCAAAAAATGGGCGTGGTCACACTATATCTACGCCCACTTTTAAGAAATCATTGTAATTCCTGAGATGTTCAAGTTTTGATAGTGAATCTTGGTATGCAGGTGCTATGGATCCAAATGGAAGTCAGTATGTAAATGTAAATGTTGTCACGCCCACTTTTACCGCCCACAAATCAGTAAAAATGCTTTATATCAGACGTCTTTTGCCGTAGAAGACTAAGATTTGGTAATTTAGTTCGTATGGTCACTGTCCGCCAATGTACAAAAAATGGGCATGGCCGCACTATATCTACGCCCACTTAATCGAAATCTTGCTTATTCCTGAGCTGTACACGTTTTGATAGTCAATCTTGGAATGCAGGTGCTATGGGTCCAAGTGGCAGTCACTATGTAAATATAAACGTTGTCACGCCCACTTCTACCGCCCACAAATCAGTAAAAATGCTTTATATCAGACGGCTTTTGCCGTAGAAGACTAAGATTTGGTAATTCAGTTCGTATGGTTACTGTCGGCCAATCCACAAAAAATTGGCATGGCCGCACTATATCTACGCCCACTTGATCGAAATCATGCTTATTCCTGAGTAGTGCACGTTTTGATAGTGAATCTTGGAATGCAGGTGCTATGGGTCCAAGTGGCAGTTACTATGTATATATAAACGTTGTCACGCCCACTTTTACCGCCCACAAATCAGTAAAAATACTTTATATCAGACGGCCTTTGCGGTAGAAGACTAAGATTTGGTAATTTAGTTCGTATGGTTACTGTCGGCCAATGCACAAAAAGTGGGCATGGCCGCACTATATCAACGCCCACTTTATCGAAATCTTGCTTATTCCTGAGTTGTACACGTTTTGATAGTCAATCTTGGTATGCAGGTGCTATGGGGCCAAGTGGCAGTCACTATGTAAATATAAACGTTGTCACGCCCACTTTTACTGCCCACAAATCAGTAAAAATGCTTTATATCAGACGGCTTTTGCCGTAGAAGACTAAGATTTGGTAATTTAGTTTTAATCATTACTTGATAGTGAATCTAAGTGTGCAGGTACTATGGATCCCAGTGGCAGTCACTATTTATATATAAATGTTGTCACGTCCACTTTCAACGCCCACAAATCAGTAAAAAAGTAGAAGACTAGGATTTGGTAATTTAGTTTATTTGATTACTGTCGGCCAATGCACAAAAAATGGGCATGGCCGCACTATATCTACACCCACTTTCTCGAAATCATGCTTATTCCTGAGTTGTACACGGTTTGATTGGAAATCTTAGTACGCAGGTGCTATGGATCCAAGTGACAGTCACTATGTATATACAAATGTTGTTACGTCCACTTTAACCGCCCACAAATCAGTAAAAATGCTTTGTAGAAGACTAAGAATTGGTAATTTTGTACATAAGGTCACTATCGGCAACTGTTAAAAATGGGCGTGGTCGCACCATATCTACGCCCACTTTTTCGAAATCATGCTTATTCCTGCGTTGTACGCGTTTTGATAGTAACACTTCATACGCAGGTGCTCTAAGTGGCGGTCAATATATATATATAAAATTTGCCACGCCAACTTGTACCACCCGCAAATAAAAAAAAGTAACGCGAAATGGCCAATTTCAGCCCTTGAAAGGACTTTGGCCGAGCTTCTTATGATGAATTGAAATGATCGAGAACTGGACCTACAAGTTTTATGCCGATTCCGAACGGCTTATGTTCTCAAGAAGCTTTTCATGGCAGTTTTTACTCTCTGAGGTTTGCCATTGTCAGCAGAGAGGTGACGGCCGAACTGAAAAATTAATTCAATTGAAAAATCTTTCTGTGTCAGGTGGAATTCGAACCAGGGTTTTATCCCATATGGACCACACACTCTACCCACTACGCCACGGCCGCCACTTTTTTTACCCACAAATCAATAGAACTTCTATAAATCAGACAATTCTCATCGTTAAATACTAAAATTTGGTAATTAAGTTCATACGCTTACCAAAAATGTGCATGGTAGCACTATATCTGTGCCCACTCTTCAGCAATCATTTTATTTAATTTATTTCTTTATGTATGTTTTATAGTTAATTACAATTTAACAATTATAACTAAGTAAGCACTAGCTGCCAGGACTATCGGTTAGAAATAATTTAAATTCCTGAGATGTGAACGTTTTGATAGTCAATGATTTGATAGGTATGCAGATGCTATAAGTCCAAGTGGCGGTCACTTTTTATATAAATTTTGTCACGCCCACAAATCCGTGAAAGTATATAAATCCAAATTTACAGTAAAAGTCGCACTTTATCTACGCCGACTTTTCAGAAATCATTGTAATTTCTGAGCTGTACATGTTTTGATAGTGAAACTTGATATGTAGGTGCAATAAGACCAAGTGGCGGTCATTATACATATAAATGTTGCCATGCCTAAATGTTTGTTTGTATACGTATACTAGAGCTCCTCACAAAAAAAAAGGTGTTTTTGGGTCGGTTGCTCAAAATAACGCTTTTTGTTATGATGATCCCCCAAATATTTCGACAGAAGCTGGAATAGTTTGAAAAAAAAAAAACAAAATCGAAATGGCCATTTCAAACCTTGAAAGGACATTGACCGGTCTTCTTATGTTCTTAATAACAAACGGTCAGACTTAATAGTTATTTTGTCTTGACATGTTACTTTTGGTCAAATAAATTATCTATTCATGATAAAATATAGTGTAAAGTGAAGAATTAAATTGAATGAAATTACAAAAAAATGTACACATTTTTTAACATTTTACAATTTATTTGACTAAAAGTAGTATGGAAAAAAATTAATTTGAATTTTAGTGAAAATAATATGAAAAAAGTTAAACCAATCCATAAAAATCCGCATTATCTTTGGTCCAACGGAAAAAATTTAAGATTTTTGATGCAAAAGAACTTTTTCATTACTCTTATTTCTGACCGTTTGTTTTTTTTTAACTACCATACCAGGCAATATTTTTAGTCGAAATTTTTTGGGGCTCATCGTAACATAAGCCATGGATTATTTTGAAGACCCGGACTAAGCAACTTTTTTTTCTAAGGAGCGTGAGGCGACTTAATGTATATACGTATGTGGGTATATGTGTATATCACTTAAGGACTCCGAAACCGCTAAGCCAATTTTTATACCAAAGCCTTGAGAGGGTTCCTATGAAGTCTGGTGCCGACCGCAAAAGGCTCCTTAAATACACCAAAAATTTTCGATATCGAACAGTTCTGGTTTTTTTTTGTAGGTCGCACAGTCTCGGAATTCAGTATTCGACCTCAATTTACACATGCCGTTCCACTGGTAACATTTTATGGGCGTTGGTCGAGGGGCGTGGTACTTTTCGGCACCCCAAATAGTCGGTATAGTTTTCGAAATAAGTCACACATCAATAAAACTCGGTACGAACTTACTATAAAAGTATGGCTTCACTAAAGCTACACCCTCTTTTAGGGGATAAGCGCTGAGCGCAGCGAAGCGCGCCGGGTATAAGCTAGTAACCGATAAAAGGCAAGACTACACATTAATAAACTAAATAAATTTGTGTAATAACAAATTGTTGAATTTGTACTAATTACAAATAGCCAACACATACACACTAACCAACACATACTTACTGCTAATTTCTTCATTGTTGAATGTCAAATTTCCGCGGCAATTAAATGTACAGGTAAATAAATGCCGGCAAAATTTTGACATTTTAATTCTCCACACATGGCTGTGAGCTTGGATACACTGAACAAATTTTTTCCTACAACAGCGTATTACCAAAAAAAATGCCTGTCAAAAAACTCAATGTACTTCTTATGGGAATTTTATTTACAGCATACTGAGCTTAAGTGTGCAGAAGGCTTTAAAGAGCGGAACTAATTCATGGAAACATGTCCGCATAACTACCTGGTTCCTTCATTTATTTGATCTGTTTGAGCTGGTTGTTTGTTGAACTGTAGAGGAATTTTGTATTACTCCAAGTATAATTTCAACACAACGCTCTGACTAGTCTTAAAAATTTAACACAATTTTTTGTTTTTTTCAGTGTTTTTATTTCAAAATAAAAAATTAAGGAAAATATAAATAATTTATTTAAAATATAATATATCAAAATTTGCTAAAAAATTTTATATAGATCAAAATAAGTAACAAAATTGTACCATAAGAAAATAAATAAAAATTATCTGATAGTTCCGCGAAAATGCTTATTATGTTATAAAATAAGCATCGCTTGGGCTATCGAACGCAGCTTTAAAATTAAATCGCTTTAAATCGACCATCGTGATGGTGTGTGTCAATTTGATTTTCGTGGGTTTTCTCCAGGATTTGTCGTAGCGTGAATATCTGGTCTATGGTGAATTTACCAGGTCGAAAGCCACACTGATAAGGTCCAATCAGTGTTTTTGTAATCGGCTTTAATCTTTCAAACAGTACGCTTGAGAGAACCTTATATGCGATGGAAATAAGACTGATACCTCTATAACTTACACAGATTGTTGGGTCTCCTTTCTTAAGTATAGAGCACAGTACGATAAGGTTCCAATCGTCGGACATGCTTCTTCTAGCCATATTTTGCTGATGAGCTGATGCATGCGCCTTATCAATTCATCGCCGCCGGTTTTAAACAATTCAGCTGACAGGCCGTCAGCACCCGCTGCTTTATTGTTTTTGAGTCGTTGGATAGCAACTCGAACCTCTTCATGGCTAGGTGGTGATACTTCCACTCCGTCATTGTCGATTGGTGGCACTAAACTGCGCTCTCGATGGGCGGCATTGGTGGAATCGTCGCCAGTAAGTAAATTGGAGAAGTGCTGTCTCCACAATCTAAGCACACACTGTGTATCCGTATTCAGATCTCCATTTTCGTCTCTGCAAGTGGATGCTCCGGGCTTGAAACCTTGGGTTAGACGCTTAACCTGTTGATAGAATTTTCGTGCATCCTTCTTGTCCTAGTATACCTCTAGTTTCTCACGCTCACGCTTTTCCTGTTCTCTTTTCTTTCGTCTGAAAAGGCGCCTCTCTTCCTTCCTCTTTTCGCGGTAGTTTTCTCGCACGGCTCGCGTTGCAGCTGACTTCAGCGTTTTTCTGTATGCGGTGTTTTTTACTGTTGTCGCGATTTGACACTCCTGATCGTACTATTGGTTCCGAGGTTGCGGGCGCCGGAAACCAATGACTTCTTCAGCGGCAGCGCGCATGGAGTGGGATATATGCGCCCAAAGTCCGCCGCCGTCGTCAAGTCCAGAGGTTGGTTGGTTGAGCTTAACCGAGAGCTGAGCGGAGTAGGCTTCGGCAGTCCGTTGTAATTGCAGCTTAGCGACATCTAGCTTTCGTTGCATTCCTGTGCGTATGTTCTTCGCATTGCATAATCGCATGCGGATCTTGGCTGCAACAAGATAATGGTCGGAGTCAATGTTGACCCCCCGAAATGTACGCACATCTAGAACACTAGAGGCATGCCTTCCGTCGATTACAATATGATCAATTTGGTTTCGCGTTTTTTGATCCGGGGACAGCCAGGTGGCCTTGTGGATGTCGAGGTGCTTAAATCTGGTGCTACTAACTACCATGTTTCGTACCGCGGCGAAGTCGATCAGTCTTAGACCGTTGTTCGTGGAGGTCTCATGAAGACTGAAATGACCGGCAGTGGGGCCAAAGACGCCTTCCCTTCCGACTTTCGCATTAAAATCGCCGAGGACTATTTTCACGTCATGAACCGGAAGGTGGTCATATACGTCCTCAAGACTAGCGTAGAAAGCGTCCTTGACGGCTTCGTCCTTTTCCTCCGTCGGGGCGTGCGCGCAAATAAGGCTGATGGAGAAAAATTTGGCCTTGATGCGGATCGTGGCCAATCTTTCGTTCACAGGTGTGAACCGGGAAACAAGGTGGCGTAGTTTCCGGCTAACGACGAATCCACATCCGAATTCGCGCTTATCCGCATGGCAGCTGTAGTAGATATCACAGTGTGCTTGTTTAGAGCAGCCTTGCCCTTTCCATCGCATTTCCTGGATGGCGGTGATGTCAGATTTTATTGTTTTGAGGGCTTCCGCCAGTTTGATAATGGCACCTTCCCTATAAAGGGTCCGGACATTCCAGGTGCATATCCGTAAATCATTGTCCGTTTTTCGTTTGCGGTGGTCGTCAACGTAATTGGGGTTCTTATCCGAGGCTGGTTTAGTTTTCATTGGGCAGTAATAATGTGGCGGGACCCAAACCCTGTGCACATTCCATGTTTATGGTCTATGGATCGACCCGCCGCTCAAATTAGCCGTCAAACTGACGGATGTCAGTTTGCCGTTGCCCAAGGAACACCACGTGGAGGTTGGAGTCGACTTGAGACGATTTCGACATGGATAATGCTGGCCTCGCCAAGTTGAGGCGGTCAGACACGTTGCCATGTGAAGGTTCGCCCCCTGTTGAGATGTGTCTAGCACTGCGATATTTATTTTTTATATCTAAACTTCAATTTTTATTCAAATAATTTTAAATTGCTTCTACTATTCTCAAAGATATAATTCGTTATTAAATGAAACTAAACTATTCTGATTGAAATACGTCAATTTTACAACGTCACGTTTTTCTGATTTTTTGTGTTTGTAGACACTATTGCCCCATGTGTCCGTAAGTAAAATTTCAAGCAAAAAGTTCCTATATTCTTAATCGATAAAAGAAAAGAAAAATAACCTACAAAATAGAACTGAACACACCCCCTTTAAAAAAAATATATAATAAAAATGCAGACAACAGACATTTCACATAATAAATCATACACAAAATGGTTAACCTATAGAAAACCTGTCATCATAACAACTACCTGGAGGAAAATTGTTAGCGCCAGACAGATACACATATGATTACGGGTTATAAAGAAAATAAAGCCAGTGCCGCATTAAGTGGACCCTCAAAAAGGCGCGTTGTTAGAAATAAGTCAACACATTTAGTTATAGTTATTTTTGAAAAAATATATAAATTAAACTCAAACATCACTTTCAAAATGAAGTTAAATATTCAAATTTTTTAGCATTTTTATACAAAGGTTTCTATAAGTAAATAGTAGCAAAACAGAAAACAAAGCAATAAATAATAAGCTCTGTAATTTTTCCATAAACTACTGCTATAGTAGTTGCCATTGGCCATAGTTTCAATTCTGAACTGGATCAGAAAACCGTACACAAAAAACACACAGTACTGTGTTTGTGCACCTTAAGTATAAGTTTGTTGCATCTGAGTGGAAGCAAAAAGCGCTTGAAGGAATGAGGGAAACACATGGAATAACATTGAATGCATGCATGCAAGAACAGCCTGCAACTATATGTATGTACAAAAAGTGCACAAAATTGTATTTTCAATTTAAGCAAATAATTTATATAGGCCGCTAGAAACTGAAAAAAGCTTGAAAAAAAAACAACAAAATTGTACACAAATACATGCAATAAGAGAGTTAAAAAACACACTTTAAAGTTGCATGTTATTTTTCGAATTTTTTGCTGTGTTTTTGTTACCTGTCTTCACTGATAATGTGGAAGCTAGTGTTGCCAAGCTAAAAAAAAATAAGAAATTCATGCTTTGTGAGTGCGCTTGGGGGCAGTTTTGCCATTATAAGTTCTGCTTGGTGAATTTAAGTTGAATTTTGGTAACATCACCTATCTTTATAAGCCACTATAAATTGCTTAGAGTTAGGTAGCTTTGCATAGTTGAAGTCATGGGGGCTTGCAGGATTTTTTCAGGCACAAAAGTATGCATGAAAAGTTTACGTACACCCAGAGAAAAAAAAAATTGTAAACCAAAGAAAATGCACCTTGCTCCAAAGGCTTTTATTGACTAGATTGTGCCCAAAGACAAAACATCGTTACGGCAAAGACACAAACATTGTAAGATTCCCATGAACAATATACTTTGAAACAAAAACTTAAATTATTGTGGCAGAGACGTATGTGTTTAAAAAAGCATGAAAAAGTCGTAAAAGTAAAGAAAACATACTTTGGCACAAAGAATTTTATTCGTTACGGCAAAGAAGCAGAATGTTAGATCCTTGATTTTAACTACATGACTTCATGAAATTTATGGCTTCTCTTTGCTGCTTGCGTTTATTATAACAAGAACATTAAATTAAATTAAATTAAATTAAATTAAATTCAATGTCAAATTCAAAATCTTACCTTCGCCTGCCGTGGGGATTTGAACCCACACCCACCGATACCACCGATTGAGAAGTCACTACACTACGCATCGAGCCAAACTCCTTCGTTATGCAGAGTGATTGATTCAATACAAATTACAACTAAAGCTATGCTGCTCTATTTTTTGTACGGAAAAATTATTTTGCTAAAATTAAGCAACTGTTTTGCTTAAACGTGAATCAGCAAATATTGTTCAATATAGTTCAATCACAGTGCGATCTTAGAAAACGTTTCCTAAATTAAAATCAAAATTTTATTAAATTTTAGCAATCATTGGCTTAGTCATCAGTTTTGGCACAAGTCGAGCTACAACCCTTCGCATACCTAAAATATCATGTAAAATAGTGAGCGCCAATATAGTCGATATATCAAGCTCGGCAACTTTATCTCTCACGGTCACACGACGATTTTCGAGCACAATTTACTTTACTTTTTTGATATTTTTATTGTTTATTGATGCTGCTGGATGAGAAGGGTGACGCAAGTTGACCCTCCTTAAAGAATTTATACCACTCAAATGCCTGCGCACGTGATATAGCAGGCACCCAATAAGTTTTCTGCAACATTTTCAATGCATCCGGACAATAAATTCCGTTGCTCAACTTTTTTTCCATTATGGAATTCCTAAGTCAGACTCAAGGTGAACTTGCTTAAAAGCAATAAGATAGAGACTACGTGACAGATCGCGCTAAAAAATAACGCCCAAGCCTATAACAGTGCTACCAGCTTACAGGCATGCTACACAGGCTAGTATACTGGCCCTGTAGTTCGAAAAACTCAATACATTCACACTTTTTTACAAAAACACTCACACTGGATTCACTTTCACTTCACTTTCATCGCTACTAGCAACGAAATTTCAGAGCCAGTGGATTTTGACAGCAGCGGCTAGTGTATGTCAAAAAGTGGGATATCAGTGTTGTTTTTAATTGCATTTGGTGGATTCATTTCGGGTTTTCCCTTGAATCGTACTTTATTTCGGGTTTTCCTCGATTTTGTACAGGAACCAACACTGATAACTTGTTTACATTTACAAAGCAAATGAAACAAATGTGAAAAGTTGCAAATAAAAGTGAATAAAAGTGAAAAATATACAATTTTATATGCTATAAATATACAAAAAAAAAATATACAATGAAGAAAATTAACTCAAAAACAAATTATTAAATTAAATTGATTAATTATATGATAGCAGCGAGAACCTTCGCATTAGATGCAATTTTTTTAATGAACTTTCACAAGCATGTGTAGCACCACTTGCATGAAAGTTCGAAATTCTTCGAATGATCTGAACAATACACGTATTCTTTCGCACTTTCACTGTCACTGGCCTGTGTAACCGGCCTGTTAAACAAATCATTGACTTTATGACAACTTTTGTTGTTTCACTCGCACAGCCCGATTCAATTTTGAACAGAAGGTGAATAAAGTAAATTTAATGGTCACATAATAAATTTTTTTCTTAAAGCTCAGTATGCTGTAAAAACGAAAACAAAATTCCCATAAGAAGTACATTGGAATTTTTTTTCGCTAGGTAGTACGCTGTTGAAGGAAAAAATTTGTTCTGTGTAGCCAAGTTCACAACCATGTGTGGAGAGTTAAAATGTCAAAATTTCGCTGGCAATTATATGCCTACATTCATACAAAAAAAGTATAAGCAGTAAGTATGTGTTGGTGTTGAATTTGTTATTAAACAAATTTATTCAGTTTATTGATATGTAGGCTTGCCTTCTATAGGATATAAAATTACAGCAATAAAAATATGAACATGCCAATCAGAAAAGATGGTGCTTCATCTCCAAGCAAAAATTTTGACTCTACACCAAAATTTCGTGTGTAGAATTATATGCCCAAAAATGTTCGTTCCTACAGTATACTAGCTTAAGGAGTTCATTTTAAAGTCATATCATAAAAATTACAGACTTGCAAAAAATTATCGATAACCTTTATTTTAGAAAAAAATTCCTCCACATGAATATAAAAACTTACTGAACGCTAAAATATGAAAGAGTAATATAAAACATGAAGAACTGTAAATCTCATTCATGGAGGGGGAAATAAGCCGGGTGGTTCATATTACCCGCGTAGTATATATTAAGTTTTTGAGATGAAACTTTTATAGCCGCGTATACAACAATACGGCGAGCTAGATGTGGGGGTAAAACCAATGTAACGAAATGGTTCTAATGAAAACAACAACACAGCAATTCGCCGCACTAGTTGTATAGAAACAAAAAAAAATGCCATTTAAATTTATTTTTTATTTTTGGTCCCACTGAGGATTGAAGACAGTACGTTTGTATCCACAGCCGGCTGTTCTAACCACTGGGCCACGTAGACATATTTATTTGAGTAGCTCATACTTACGTTAAATCAACAATCCTACTGATCCTTCTCTCTTTCTTTTATGATTGAATTGAGTCTTTCGTTCAATACTCTGAAAGTATAGTACGGTCTAAAAATGTGAATCTGAACGCAGATTTTTTTTTTTTTTTTAGACCATTAGCATACTTTTAAGCATTTCTCAAGTTGAGTTTTGATAAATGCAGATTGATTTGGAAACAGCACATGTTGCAATATTAATGAATGCAACTTTGAATCTAAAATTTGTTTTATTCTTAGATCTGTGAATTTCCATATAAATATCGTATCTTTCATATAATTCAAATGTAGTTTTTAACTCATATTTATATCGAAATAAAAATATATTCGCATGCTGCGATATTTTAACACACAAAATATTGGTTACAAGTGCTTCTATTACCAACTGAGCTGTCAGATTATCTACGATATGTTGGTTGAAACTAAAACATAAGAAGGATTTGTTACTAAAATATTTTGCCGAAAATTAATACTTATCAATGCACATGTAAACCACACGGAGAAAGTTCGTTAGCAATGACCTTTTATCAAAGAAAAATTGAGTATTTTTCCCTAATTGGCGATCAAAAATCGAAAGTTATTTCATACCAGTGTTATCGTGTCAGTAATAATAAAAGTAAGTCTGAAAGTGCCAAAAAAGTTATCCGAAAGTATCCGACAGTAAAAAAGTAGAAAATAAATTAGCAATCTTTCCAGAAATTCCATTTTTCGGGTAAAAGTTTCACGTCTACCGTGCGTGGCGGCCACACACGTATATTTATTTGAAAGCTATGTTTAGCTGACAAAAAAACTTTTATAACACATAACTTCCTCTACGCAGTACATTTTTTTCTTCACAAAAGTCAACTTGTATGATCTCACTACGGTTTTTTTTTTTTTGTATTGAGAAGACCTATGCTATCCACTTTAAGTGCTATGAACTTTTAACTGCATCCTTCTCAAGAAACATTAACTTCAATAAAGTGTGCATCACGCACTTCCAAAAACTTCATTTAGAAATGGTTGCTTTTGATTTTAAGCACCTTAACTATCGAATCATGTGAAGTCATTAGGCGTTACTGTAATGCCACCTCGTTGATTTTTGATAAGGCTTCTGACAGTAAACATATGAACTCTGATATATAGTAGTTGTATTGCTTTGTGGGCATTAGATAGTAAAAGTGAACGTGACATAAACTATATGTACATTGACTGAGGCTTGGTACCATTAAATAGCTTGCCAAATTTGGTACACATCGGTTGAAAGGTAAAAAATTGTATACAGAATATACATACACACATAATCACAGATATTAACGAATTAATTCATTCTTCTTTATAAACGAGTACATACAAAGATTTTTCTTCAGAAAATTTTGAGAGTTGTTCCTTAATAGCTTTTATTTGAACATTTTTCGCATATTTCGCACCATTATAGAGTTATTCCGTAAACATAAGTTTCGTGTTCCTTTGACTCAAGATAGAGGCTTAAGATAACCAACCCCATGGCCGGAAACTTGGTGTTTTATTTAAGTACCTTACCCAAACATTATATTAAAGACATTATTTATGCTCCACCTTCTATAAGGAATAATTCCATTCTGATTGGACTATTCTATGAAATACAGTACCTATAATCATATCCGAGAAATTTTCAAAATAATTTCCCATATTCGAGTATGTTTTAATCATCATATAACTGTTGTTTATATACGTACGATATTATTATACGTATATGTGTCAATTCGATGGTATGTCATAAACATGACAGTTCAAAACCTGGCATTGCGTTATGCAATTTGAATACATATTTTTATGAGGAAAGTACACAATTTTAATACATACCAACGTTAACAACCAACAATTACATTGTTCAATAACAGTAAAAATAACAAATGTTTGCTTCGACGTAGAGTCTGACTGTCTGTCAGTTGGGAGAAAAAAAAAAAAAAAACTAGCAGTCACATTTCCTATGCGCTATGTATGTCTGCTTTCAACATACATAAATCATAGCAAATCGTTTTTAAGCAATTAAATGCAGGGCCATGGAAGTTCATTTTAAACGATTCTACTAACTAAAGGTGCAATGAACTTTAGCAGATACGAAAGAATAGAAACAGAAAAATTCCAAAATACAGACATCTTTTTACCTGCCAAAACTAAGGAGAAATAGTGGAAATGTCAAAAACTTTAATGCACACTGAAGTTTACCTTTTAAAAATTAAATGTTTCAGGTATAACTGTTTACAGATTACTTTTGTTGACAAAAGAATTAATAAAATACCCACGCAGATACTATGCCGTGCCATAACGTACACATATTTCACAGTATAAAGTGAATAATTTACAGGTTTTCATGTCTGAAGGCAACGGGTGAGCATTGTATGTGGATTGCTTTCTCTGCGTGGGCGTCTTCAATCCACCTTCACTATCAGGAAATTTCAAACTTAATTTCCAACTGCGCTTAACAGACCTACGTTGACCAACTTGACATGTGGCCTGCTTGATTGCAGACAATCTTGTTAAAACACACTAAAGCACTCGTATAAATGTAACATCGAACTTTACCCTCACTATGCTAAAGCTCCTACAAGCATATCAAAGTTCATTATTTATAGACCATGCGTTTAATATTATGTAAGAAGTTCATTAAAACCTAGAATTTAGTATCAATTATACTACATGTCTTATATAGTGACATAATTAAATACTGGTTCTAATTGCACTAACGAAAATAATAAAAAAGAAAATGCCTTCTTATGTTAATTGCAGTATTCCAAAAATGTATATCAACTACCACTTTTTTGAAATACCAACGTATAATTTTCCTTATACACGGAAAAAAACTTAACCGTAAGAATTGGTATAAAATGACATTATCTTTTTCTGCTCTGTTCGCGAACAGTGTGGGCGCAAGGACAAACTATAATATTTTTTACAACAAAAATAACGGGGATAAACCTTAAAAACAAAAGCAACATTTTTTATATATTCTTGATCAGCATTCTTGATCGACCACTTAAGTCGATTTAGTCATGACCGTTTGTCTGTCCATATGTAAGTAGGTGATCATCATTACAGCCGTAATTTTATAGCTATCGTGATAGAATTTTAAATATAACCGTCACAATAATCTGGGTTAAAATAGCATTAACGATTGCTGTTGTTGATTTATTGTTAGAAATAACAATCAAAATTGTTAATTTTTTACAATTTTTTACACTGATCCTCTACTATATTGAGACCGAAGACAACTCTCAGAAAAAAATTGTTAGTTTTAACACAAAATTACAATAATTTTGGTTAAAATAGCATTAACAATAGCTATTGTTGATTTATTGTTAGAAATAACGATCGAAGTTGTTAATTTTTCGAAATTTAATTTGGATGATTAAAACAACAAATTGTCATTTATAAATGTCAAGATCTCAAAATTCTATCAGACTTAAAAAACTATTAAAAATTAATCGTCAGAAATGCATATGTGCCAAAATCTGAACTTCAAAAAGTTTTAAAAAAAAAAAATTAAGTGTCAAAAAACAAAATAACTGTCAAAAATAATAATTATCTGTCAAAAGAAAAACCTTATTTTTTCACTCAAATTTGCTTACCTTCTTTGTGATACGAAACAAAAGAACAAATCGTTTTAGTTGTAATTTTATTTCTATTCAGAAGACGATACTTCTTAAAAATAGAAATCATTTATAATAACCAAAAGTATGCCAAATTTATATTTTCTCCTATCCTTAAAACTTATTTTGGCATGGTTTTGCAAAGTGTGCAATATGATGACTGGTTATTATTTTTAAGCAATCCTTCCATGGCAATTACTCCATGGAGTAGAATTAGGCGGACAATAGCAGTGTAAGTGCAGCGGGCTATGATGGGAGAAAATTCCCATTTCTTGCCTATTGATTTTTTGCATGCGAAGAGCACTATGTTTGAATTCTTATTGCGTTTCTCAGTGTTCTCATTCCATAGAAGTTTCCTGTCTAGGATTACTCCCAGAAATTTGGCGCTGTTGCTGAAGTTGAGCCTGACGTTGCTAATACTTACATTTTAAAATCAGGTTTATAAGTTTAGCTAATATGCAATAATATATCCCAGTAAAATACAAGTCAGCGACTTACTACTTCCTTATACTGTTTTATACATGTAAAATGAAAGAAATAAACATATATTTTTTTTTTGTTTGACTGAACTAATTCTTAATTCGAAAACTTTTAATGATTATGTTACATATAAAATAAAATAATATATATATTTTTTTTTTTTTTTGCTTAGTTCAAGTGGGACTGCGGACGCCCTTGGTTAATTCCCATTTGCCTTACTGTGCCTTTGAACACTTTTTGTAGCTACGTATTTGTCAGATAGCTTTTTATGAAATTTATCAATCACAAAAAGTATGGCATTAGGTCAGTTGAGGGAAATCTTTATAGTTTTGCTTGGAAGTTGTATCTAAGTATCTAATTATCTATCTTTCTTTCATTTATTTATTTATTTATTTTGATCTTGATAGTATACACATAAAATAACCTTTTTTTTTAATTACACAAAACAATGAAGACCTCAAATACAGAAACTAAACAAGTTATATATCGCTTAAGAGATCAAAGTGATTGATTAAGTTAGGACTATTTACAGTGTAGTTGATAAATGCACCTCTGATTTCTACAATTCTAAAAGGCAAATCTCTGACTTTTGAAATAAAGAAAGCGCCTCTTTTTAATGAACATACACATGTGCTACTAAGTTAGTATTGAAATGACTTTCTAACTGAAAAAAGTTAAACTCTGGTGATATTTGTGTACTGTTTGCAATTTGTACTTTTGCTTGTTTAAGGCCAGGTGTACATTCTTTAATAAATTTCTGGAAAGTGACGTGCTTAATTGTAATTTTGCATAACTGCAATTAAAAAACGCTGCGATTAAGTCTTTTTTAGAACTCAAATGAAAAAGATGCCATGCTTATTTAATGCTAAGATGGTATGTTAATAAATTTTCTTTGTCTTCTCTTCGCACTGACATATTCTGTAGCAAATAGAAATCTTTCTTTTTTATATAGTCATCGCAAAAATTTATGTTTACTATTGCAATAAAATTTCAATCTGCTGCTTTTGGCACAACACGCTTTTTAGCTAGCATCTTATTATAATCGACATTCTGCGACTGCTTGTGACCTATTTTTATACAAAACTAATTTGCAATGTTCCACAGAACAGCAGATTTTAGTTGTTTCTTAACTTAAGTAATCACTACTAGAATATGCTTTGTCTTTTTACTCAATATTATTGAACTCATCGCGATGGATGATTTCTTTTTTTTTTATTTTATAATTTATATATTTTTATTTTATTGTGGTTTTACTACCTGTTGCATGCAGCTGTTGATGCAACCAACCAACCGACCAACTAAAACCATTGCACATCATTACCAACTGTTAGAGAAGAATTGGTGTTTCAATTGAATTGTATCGAAATAGAAAGAAACCACAAATGCACCGCACTAGCATGACTCCGTTAGGTATGTCTAAGTTACAGCTATTTCCTAGTTGAACCAATGCTTTAACGTAAATTAATGCATCTTTAATAGACAAACAAAAACACACATTCCATAAACAAGATTGTGTAGAAATCGTTGTTGTCGGCGGTTTGAATGCTAAAACGTTAATGCTACTTTTGTCTGTTTTATCTCTTCTCTTTGATTTCTTTATTTTTTTTTTTTTTTTTGTGTTTTGTTTTATTTTAACCGGGTTATTAGCTGCTACCTACACCAACCAGGCTTTCTCTGTTGCTAGATATGACTTAGCACCTTCTTTTTCTGACTTATACAGTGCATTAACCTTTAGAACTAATTCCATATTTAATTTTTCCTCCATTGCCTTAGCTTCGTTTCAAACGCTTCTACTGCATTGTTTTGGGCGGCCACTATTTGTGTTTCTCGAAGTTTGTCATTAGTTTGAAAAATTTATTTTTGAGCAATAATTTCTCATCATTTGTAAAGTTAAGCATTTATTTTACATCCGTCTTAGTTTTGACAGCTTTTGAATTAGTATAATTTTTATATTTCTCAGCACACTGTTAAAATTTTGATTTACTTTTCCAACTTTTTAAGTTGGTAACTACATACAATACATCCTTTCCAAAAAAGATTATACGGAATTTCAACTACTTCCTGATGAACACTTCATATAATTAGGTTGAAAAAATTTAAATATACTACAACGTTATTGAAATTACTTAAGCATTTAATTCAATGACCACAATTTTCTTCAATAGCTTTGCGGTTCGAGCTGTTGGTATATTAATGTATATTAATTTTTTTTAATGAATCCTTATTAAAATAAAAAATCTGTATGAAACTATAGTATTCTGATGATGAAAAGTGATTTAATTAATTAAAAAAAAGCATGCAATAACCAATTAATGGGTTGGGCTCAAGGACAACACAAGACGTAACAACTAACCATGCGTATACATAGATCTAATTACACAACTATTTTTAATCTACTTTTGAGTTAACCTTTTGACAAATTAACATCAAAAACGCTACAATTGTTAACAAAGGAAAGTATGCGGCTTAAAGGAGCAGTAGCCATATAATTTGTTCAACTAAATGCAAAATAAATTAAGTTGTTAGCGTTTCTTCTGCTTCTACGATATCTGCAGATTTCCTTCGCTTACTTAATGAAGCATTTTTATCAGTTCCAAACGATCCTCAAAAGGAAGAAGGTCTAATATTTCCGTTCCACTTAAGCCCCTCAAAGCAAGTCGAGCAAAACGTTTTTGGATTCTTTCAATTCGATCAACATGCACATTGTAACTTTGGGACCAAACTTGACTCGCGTACTCCAAGTGAGGACGCACAATTGCATGATACAACGTTGAAGTTGTAATCATGCTATTAAATTCTTTGGCACAGAGTTTTATAAATCCAAGCATTGAAGATGCTTTTTTACAAATATTATCAATATGAATGTTAAACGGCAGCTTAAAATCCATGCATATACCTAGGTCTTTGAGTGTATCTACACGACTTAAAGCAGTATCTGTTATCTTGTAATCAAAAATAAATTATTCCTTTTACGGGAAAAGGTCATAGTTTGGCAATTATCTGGATTTAGAAACATATTATTTTTAGAACACCAAACTTCAAAGGATTTCAGATCAGACTGAAGTAGATCTAAATTGTCTTTAGAATTTGCCGTTCTATAAATTTTCATATCATCGGCATGTCTCCGCATATCTCATACGTGTCCCTTCCTCAAATCCAAACGGATTTCTACACTAAAGTAACATCATAATTAACATATTTGAATTAATAAACACATAATATGGATAGGTTCCTGCATTGGAAATCATAGAACCAGAGTCATGGTTGGATAAGTTGATCACTATCCACACCTACTGGTGGATGTATCGTAGTCTATCAAAATCTCTGACAAATAAAGGGAATTGCCACTCCAACTAGTTCAGGTCTGCTCGCGACATTGAGCCACCACAACCAACACATAATAAACCACTCTTGGTTAAGAGGTTCTGCCGTTCTGACCAAACTTTATCATTCTTGGCCATAATTTAAGTCACTAGAACACTATAGCAATGCAAAAGATCAATACAACCATTGATAACGCCACAAAAACATCTGAACTTATGCTACTAAATCGAACACATTTCATTAAATGTATCCCAACTATTCGTTTGCAGTTCCACATGCAATACGTCCTTATTTATCCATTCAGCTGACACGCTAAAGTGCTAGTGGTGTAGTGTTTGCGGTAGTCACTACAGATGACTAAATAAGTTACTATTGTGCCAATAGTCCCTCTTGCTTCCCAGATTTTGCAACAAGCACAGCTAATTTTATTCAGTATAAGACAATATTTCTCGGATCCTTTGCCTGAAACCATCCTCCTTTATCTTGGTTTTGGACTGGCAGACTGGCTATTTAGTCTTGGCGGAGTTAAGCAAAACTACAGTCATGTTACATAAATCTAGAAGTTAATTAGAAATATCTTAACAGAATTTGAATATATAGAACTTTCACAAATAGAAAGCGGTATAAGCAGGCCCAATTTGGCATCAATGTTCTGAAGAATTGCAATTTCAACCAATTTAAATTTATAGTCGAAATAAAGAGATAGATTCAAGCAATTTTTTGCGCGGGGTTTTTCCACTTTTGATTAACATACGCTACTGGTTTTATTAATATGTGCGAAATCAAAACAAGAAGGCTGTGTAAAAAATTAAGTGTGTGTGCCAAAACATGCTACCATATAAACATGAAAGCTTACATAATCATTTGATTATATACATACATTTTTATTTTCTCGTATAAGAGATTAATAAAAAAACTAGTTTTTGAACTAGATTTGAATTTGGACTAAATCAAGCTCAAAGATAACAAAAATGAGTGAATAGTGCGAATGTGTTTTGAAAATAAAACAGATTTGTGGGTTTTTTTTATTGTTTTAGAAAGATGTTTCTGTTTTTAATGATAGAAATTTGTTTCTCTAAAAAACATATTTGTGTACTCTACAAAGTCTATCTTAATTATAAATTACGAAGTTGTTATGTTAGCAGCTGGTGGAAATTTTGTTTTTGTTTTAAAAAAATGATTTAACCAGTTGGTTCAGCCTTTTTCTCTTTTGTATTATTATTTATTTATTATTGGTTTGAATTTTGGCTTACACATTATATCGGTTGGAATATAGTAATAGTAAAATGTACTATATTTTTTTGCGACTTTAAAATTATACGTCTTTTGACGTGTTGAGGGTAAAATTTTTGTAAAGGACATGATACACCAGAAGTTAGTGATGTGAGTAAGGAATGAAGTTACATATTATGTTACCCATTTATTTAAGAACTTTAAGTAGAATTTCCTTGAGATTTCTCTGAGTTGAAGTTCAGTGTTAATTAAGTAAACAAAAAGATTTTATAAGATTTATGTAAACAAAAATAAAACGTAGGCAGATGGGGTACTGCCGACCGAAGTGAAAACTTAAAGCTATGAAATAACATAGCTGTTATAAATTTCGGAAGTAGCTAGAGTCAGCAAATCAGACGCGTTTTACTTTTTTAACTCTTTTTATCAATTTATGCGTTATTGAATGTATAAACTGCAATTTTTTCATGTTTGCATAAAATATATTTCTGTAACACAAATATTTTGGTTGGGTAATCAGTAATTGGCTCTGTTATCGGTTGGTCATCGCTTCGGTAACTGGTAATCTGTTGGTAGTCGCTCCGATAATCGGTTGGTAATCGCTTCGGTAATCTGTTAGTAATCGCTTATGTAATCGGTTGGTTATCGCTTCGGTAATTTGTAATCAGTTGGTAATCGCTTCGGTAAACGGTAATGGATTGGTAATCGCTTCGGTAATTGGTAATTGTTTTGATAATCGCTTCGGTAATAGGTAATTTGTTCGGTAATCGGTTGGTAATCGCTTCGGTTATAGGTAATTCGTTCGATAATCGGCTGGTAATCGCTTCGGTAATCGGCCTGGTGATCGGTAATTCGTTGATAGTCACTTCGGTAGTCGGTAATCGCTTCGGTAATCGGTAAATGGTTCGGTAATCGCTTCGATAATCGGTAATTGGTTCGGTAATCGGTTGGTTATCGCTTCGGTAATTGGTTGGTAATCGCTACGGTAATCGGTAATCAGTTTGTAATCGCTTCAGTAATTGGTAATCGGTAGTTGGTAATTGGTTCAATAATCGGTTAATAATCGGTAATTAGTTTGGTAAACGGTTGGTAATCGCCTGGGTAATCAGTAATTGGTTCCGTAATCGGTTCGGCCTGGTGATCGATGATCGGTTTAGTAATCGCTTCGGCCTTCGGCTTGGTCGATGCTAGGTAATCCCTTACAAGAAATGCTGTACAGCAATAATTTATGTTACGCTAACAGCGTGATGATATCACGAATTTGTTCTTTTGCTTTCTACCAAATAGTGCTCAACGCGGTTAAAGAAGTTTTCACTTCAAAATATACATACATCCGCGCACACACGCAAACAATGGGAGAGCCTGCTATTGTCGACTGCCCATGGTAGAATAAAAGAAGGTATATGCATTTTGAACTGCACTCTCTTTCTCATAGCCAAAATTGTCCAAATCAATATAAATCACATTTTTGTTTACATTTTTCCAATTTAAGCTTTCTCATCGCTTTCTCGTGGATTTTCTACCTTCTCTTATTCTACCATGCGACTGCCTTTAATATCTTTGCTCTTTTAATAATAATTTTACTCTCTATATTGCAAAATTAGAAATTTCTTTATTATTTGCTGCAGTGGCGTAAATACGATTTGGCAAAAAGAGGTCATAAAATTGGAAAAATTATTGTTTTATCTGAAAGTATATTTAAATGTTGTAGGCTACTGGGGAACAATAAAAAGTTCCTCCGAGTCTCCTTTTTCACCTTGAATCCTCCTTTTATCCTCCAATCATCCGCCTTTCATATCCAAATTATAAGACATATTTTTTTAACGATAATAGCCAAAATACATTGAGCGCAACAATCAACAAGCACCAATTGTCACTTATCATTTACAAAAATTTCTAATGGGACGCATGTTTTAAGACTTTGTGACGACATTGTTACATTGTGGCTATGCGCAATTAGAACAAGCAAAATTTGTACGATGCAACTGCCGACTCGCCGAAATTGCACAATGAGTTTGGTTTTGTCAAAAACTATTGTTTTCCAGTGGTGTAGCATTGAGTGGAATTATCCATCCATATGGATTCTGAAAATTGCCTTCTTTTTAGCAAAATTTGGAAGGAAAATCCTCCGTTTTGACAAAATTGAAATGGGATGGTTAACTATGTATGAAAAATTAAATTTATATAAAATGGATGTTTTACACCAAACCGCTTACGTTTTAAGTAAAGATCATTAAGAACTTCATCGGAATAAAAAGGCACATTTCTGTCATTGCTATTGCAGTCAATTGAGTTGGCTAGGTTCCGACGACGATGGAGTTGTTTTTGAAATCGATACAGATAATCAATTAAAAAAATATAAACTCGTGAAGCAAAATGGAATGTTTATCACCACTTTATTAATGAAAAATTTATAGACATACCAATAGTGCCAATACCCATATTCAAGCGCGGATGCAGAAGGGACTATGGGCTGAATCCCTCTTAGAGGCTCACAATTTCCTTGCAAAAAGGTTAGGAACAAATGTTCTGTAAATGTTATAATTTTTTACTTAAAATTGCAAAAAAAAGTAGCTGTTTTCGTTTTCGTTACAAGTTATTTATGCAAAAATATTAAAGTATTGGGAGAATGCATTAAGACCTCGTATTTTTTCGTAAAAATACTCAAACTCGAAATTTTCAAATAGACAGGTACACTTCTAGCAAAAAACATCATAACGACCAGGTTATTCAACATCATTACACAAAATTTGTTTGCATCTGCATAATTTATAGTTTCTGAAAATATTTTCAGATGATTTCATTAAAACTTTTTCGAATTTCGATTTTTTCGGATTTTTTTTAATACAAGAAAAACAAAAAATTTTTTTTAAATAAAAAAACCTGAACTCTGGTAGTTTTCGTCCAAATTCCATGTTTGATAACTTATTTTAAATAAATATTTAATAGAAAACGAGCTGTGAACCAGCTTTTTGAAAATTTATACTTAAACAAAAGTTATTTGGGTTTTTTGAAAAAATTAGCACTTTATCCCATATGGCCAAGTACCGACATGTTTCGATTCAAGTCGGCACCGGTTTCCGTAGGCCTTAGTGCAGCAAATTTATTTACATTTATTTCAACATCTTACGCAAAAATTAAGAGGGTACCACATAAAAAAGCAACAATTTGCACTTTTTTGGGCACACTAACCCACACATACATAAACAATCATAGAAGCAAAAACTGAAAGGTCAAACTCTTTGGACAAATTAAAGTAGACTTGGGTAATGCAGCACTACATTGCGGTATTGAGTTGAAGCACTCAACAGCATTATTGCGCTGATACACTTACTCTATCAAAATCGACGCAATAGCGCAGTAATACAAATTTTTTTCTGGGTTAATTATGCTCGATTGTAAAGGTGTTAGCTAAATTTAATTCAACTTCGAAACTCCAACTTATTTCACAGACAAGAAATGTGCTCTATAATAACCTTATTTAGGTGAAACATATTGCTTTAGAACTTTGATTGGTTGCATTTTATCCTTGATGAGGCTAAACTGTGTTGCTTCACCACATAATTCTATGCGCTATCCAAGTCACGACACTCAGTAAACTAACCTCATTACTCTGTGCTTTGAGTGCAACACAAAATCTTATTGCTCTGATTAAAGATTAAAGCATTTCATACTACGTCATGAAGCAATTGCGTTAAGGCATTACTCTGATACAATAAACTGCGCCTGGGTTGATGTTTCAATGCGCCATTATTTGCTGCATTACCCATATCTAACTTGTAGTACTGTAACACAATAAAATATGCCAAAATGCAAAGAAACAGAGAAAACAATGGAGGTAGGTTTTTGAATTTTAATCAAAAGTCGCACAATTTATTTCAAGAAATTCAATTAAAAATTTATTTCTTCTGCTTGTGAACACTTTACAATGATGAGCTGTTTTCAGCTGTTGCTCTGTGCAGCTTGAGCATAATTATTTTAATGGATACAAAAAGCTGTCCATCATTTCCGCGAAAATAGTGGCTTTCATTTTATTTTACTCTAAAAATGCTGAAAAATTATTATCTCACACTTTTTTTCAGACACTTAGTTACTATGAAAGGGGATAGTTATATCTCCCCTTTTGCGTTGATTACCATGCTGAAAGTAAGTTTATTACTAAAGCTAAAACTTACCGAAAATTGTTGTTTTTTGTTTTTTTTATTGAAATAAAAGTCTGCATTGTTAATATGAAATGCAGGGGGAAAAAAAACTCGTCAACATCAGCCCGCAAATGTCATCATAACTTGCATTAATTATTATGATGAATTTTATTGGGTGGAGTAGCCACCACACAGTCACCATTCATAGCTATTTAAATGTGGCTTGGCTGGCTTAAACATGAAATTCTGCAGCTTTTTCTTTTCATAATTTGACGTGGTTTTCCGCTTTGCTGAATCTTAGTTCGCAGCAGTCTATGGTGCTGAATAAAATATGAGGCAAACTGTAGATTCGGAAGAGTTTCCATCCAATTCATTGTCCACAATCAACTCTAAAAACTTTTTTGCTCGCGGCTACAGCCTAGCTGTAAATAAAAAGTTTCTGTTGTGGACATTTTGCCTCAAACCAATACCTCAAGTTTTCTGATGGCAATGACAACCCCAGCTTGTAGCTTATAACTAATTCCACATTCATTAACTTAACCATTCCTTGATGGAAGAACGGAATGGTTTTATTATTTATGTAATTCTTGGTAATGTGAAATATAAGATCTCATTTACCACATTTTTATTCTGACATGAATGGAGATATGTCTACCACCACCCCACCTTGTTTGTTTTTGAATTGAATTCCCAATTCCAACGCTAATGGCTGAAGGTGTCGACCCTATTTAACTACTCAATTTCTTCAAATGTTGTCATTTTTCCATCAATCATCATGCTGTTGCTTGTGCACACATTCTCACGTTTACATTCTTCACTATAATGCAGACTTGATAAATGTTTTGAATTGAACATTGTTCTTACTATCGCCCACATGCTTTGTATTGATTTTCTCCGTCCAATCCCATCCATTACCTTTAATTGCAACAACATTTGTTGCATAGATATAAATCTAGAAATAAGCCATTTATTTCTCACTTTTTCCTTTGCCATCACCATGGTGACAAAGAATTTTGTGGTCATTTTCTATTCTCCTTGTCGCAATGTTGTTCAAAGATTGGTGTTATTTGGCAACTTGCAAATAAAATTCCTATGAATCTATTGTAAGCTATTTCTAGAATGTTAAGTTGCTCTTGTCCTGTAATTTTATTCCTATAGACATGTAGTTCTCTTGTCCTGCAATATTTCAATGTACATGTTCAACAAGAATGTAAACCATTTTAATAGCCTCAGACTTTTGCTCAGGTTTAAGCTTGTGTTGTTTATGTTATTATTTTGTTGAAATTCCTGACAGATGGTTTCTAAATTTGAGAACATCATCTTCGATTGAGTTATAATTCGCTAAAGCTGCATATATATATATGAATTATACTTGAACGAAATTTAAAAGCTAAAATTTATAAAGAACATTTTAATGAAATAAAATATACAATGTGGGGAAAAAAGCTTTAAAAAAGTTCAGGGTAAAATATTATAATTAAGTATTATAAAACTGTTATAGAAAAGAAATCTATTTATACTATAATGATGTTGAGTCCAAAAATGCCATTTTTAACATTTTCGTCTGTATGCCTGTTATAATACTTACTTACTTAGGTGGCCATAACAACCCGGGTTAGGCCGACCTGTTATAATATAACGCAAAAAATATTAGATGTATAATGTATTAGATGATAAATCCAAATTTTGATTTTTTTCAACAAAAATTACGTTCAATAATTAGGTCCTTATGCAATTTTTCGCTAAAAGTTGCCTTTTTGGAAATTTCCAGTTTGAATATGGTTTCACGAAAAAAATTCCTAAACACCCAAAAATACAAATTTTGAAAAAAGCAAACAAAAAACGAACTAAAAATAGTTTTGAGCTATTTTAAGCAAAAAATTGAAAAAACCAAAAACCGGATCAAGAAGGTTTAACTGATTAAACTTGACTTTTTTCCAAAAATTCTTAAAGTGCCGTTTTCTGGCATATCGCAAACAGAAAAAAAAATCATATAAAATCAAAAAACATAGATTTCTCATCTGAAAAGAATTCAATATTTCTTACAAATACATTAAATTTTCTTTGGAAAGTTTGGAATTCCAGGACTGCCCGAATATACATAGAAAAATTGGGTTGCCCTGGGTTAATAGTAAAAAAATAATAAAAACACCTCAAAAATCAAAAATACTGTTTTTAAGCAACTTACAAATGCAATTGTAATTATAATTAATGTCTTTTTTTTTTGTTATTTTTTGATATATTTGATAAATTTTCAATTTATCTATACTATTAATAAATCTGTAGCCACTTTTCATGTTCACTCATCACGTTTAAACGACAACTCAGATTTTTATAAAATTTTGTACACATATTTATAGGTCAGCAGAGAGTGCAATAGGATACTTTATTTTAACCCATTAACAACCAATGTTATTATATGGAAACATATGCGTCTCGAATTTTCATTAAATACTGCATAATATTTCAAAAAATTTAGTGCCAGTTTTTTAAAAAAAGTAAAATTAGCATGCAATAATAACTTATTTCTGCTCAATGGCATACATAGTTTTCACCAAAATGTTGCTTCAAGTCTAAAAATGTCTGTTTTTCATGGTTTTCTTTCGGCCCTAATGGATTAAATTGCACTTCGGTTAAACGAGAACAAAATCAATAAACGCTTTTAAATTTCCTTCAATTTGATACCAAAATCATGTATGTAGTTTGAAAACTGTGAAAATTTTAGTACCAGATCTTTTTAGTATTAATAATAGCTGAGAATGAGAGAAAAATGACTTGAAATTCACACTTTTAGCTTTGAAGGCAAATATTTCAGTCAGTTTGCAATGGATTTCAATAATTTTTTTTGAAAAATGTTGTTTGTTAAAATATCCTTCAAACATAAGTTGAAATTTTTACTAAACCAAAGTATTAATATTTTTAAAAATTTTTTTAAAAAATGTTCAAAAATTTTTAGTTTAAGCCAAAAAATTTAATAAAAGTTGTTTTTGTTGTAAAAAAAATTACATCCAAAATTTAGGTTTTCGATTTCCTATCAGATGATATTACAATCTTAAGGTTAATAATTTGTAGTATTACTTAAACAATAAAAAATCGTTTTGGTAGCGAAAAATCAAGCCTACCCACTATCAATTTTTGAATGAAAACTTTTTGAAAACCCGGCGAAGCGGCGGGTTTAAGCTAGTATTTAATATATTTATACACCCAGAGAAAAAAAAATCGTAAATCCAAAGAACATGCACTTTGCCACAAGGACTTTTATTGGTTAGATTGTGCCCAAAGAGAAAACATCGTTACGGCAAACATACAAACATTGTTAGATTCCCAAGAACAATATACTTGGAATCAAAAACTTAAACTCTTGTGGCAGAGACGTACGTCTTTAAAAAAGCATGGACAAGTCGTAAAAGTAAAGAAAGTGTACTTTGGCACAAAGACTCAGAATGTTAGATCCTTGATTTAAAGTACATGGCTTCATGAAATTAATGGCTTCTGTCGGCTTCTCTTTCCTGCTTGAGTTTATTATAACAAGAACATTAAATTAAATTAAATATCACATTAAAAATCTTACCTTCACCTGCCGTGGGGATTTGAACCCACACCCACCGTGAAGCCACTACACTACGCATCGAGCCAAACTCCTTCGTTACGCAGATTGATTGATTCAATATTAATTACAACTGAAGCTTTGCTGCAGCATAACACAATAATCTATTAATAGATTTTTGTTATATGGCTATCAACAGAATACTGTGACATACTGCATCTGTTAATACAGCATCTGTTTACATAGTTGCGGTTATGTCAGCAAAGAGTAGCAAGGCTGCTTGGATCAGTGGGTAGAGCGATGGTCTTGCACCAAAAATACCAAATTCAATTCCGCACGGTGGGAACACAAATTTTTTTTCTTTTCTTTTTGTTGATGAAATGTAATAACATTAATTGGCGTGAATATTAACGTGTGTTTTCTACAATTACAATTCAATTTTGGCACTCGCACACGATTTTCTTATTTTTCGTATACAAATATGATTTTGAAGAAAACATTCTGTAAAGTAACAGACTTTGTCTTTGAAACAATGAAGCTTACTCTCAAAAAAACAAAGAAAAGTTGTTGATTTTACATACTTTTTTCAATTCCTTGTTAACAAAGAATTAAATTGTTATATTAAATATTTTATCTTCACGGAAAAGATTGTTTCATTGATTTAGCTTCATAGAACTTCAGTCTTTTGTTTCAATGATGCAGCACTTGCATAGTTAAAGGATAAATCATTATTGCAATGATTTTTTCATTGTAGTAAAGATATTTTGGTTACAGTTATACAAGTACTTTTTTTCTTTGATTTTAAGGCGTTCAATTTTCTCGGTGTGTATATATTATTTGATAAATCCATTTCAAAACGCTTTAAAATCACAAATATTTGAAATACTTACTCTTAATATTTGCCTTCAGTCGTAATTCTGGGATAAGGTGTTGCGATTATGGTCTGGATATTTTCTTCTATATTCTTGAACATCCTGTATAAATGAAAGGTGTTGCAAATTTATGACTTAGAAAGTAAAGAATTAATTATATAAAACGGAGTAAAAGCGTATGTCAAAAATGAGTTTGAGGATTTTATAACTTAAACCTGGGCAGCCCAATTTTTCTAAAGATGTTTTGGCAACCATAGAATTCCAAAATTTTGCGAAATAAATTTTTAAGAAATATTGAAGTCATTCCAAATGAGAAATCTCTGTTTTTTTGATTTTTTATGATTTTTTCTGTGTTCGATATTCCAGAAAAGGGCACTTTAACCCTTTCACTTGCTAAATTTTGTTAGGGGAGGCAGATTTTTTTTTAGTGATCATTTTAGGATAATTTGGAATCTAGGAACTCGAACAAATTGGTCTTTTAGCGATTCGAATTATCGATCGGATTTTAGAAATTGTTTTTCCCATACCACATCGTGCATGAAGTAACATATGCAAAAAACGAAATTTTTTTTTAAATTTCAAATGAAAATGAAAAATTACAAAAAATTTATTTCGAATGTATTTACTTCTAATGTGTTGGAAAATTATTATTCAGAAGTTATTCAGATTCATATCAGAAAAATATCACTGACAAAAGTTTGAATGCAAAATAAGTCTTACTTAAAGCAACGTCAACAATGAAATTAAAGAGAACAACTTTTTTGATTCTCCGAAAATCATTTCAAACGGAGCTTAATAAATGTGACTTTATAAGTTCATACTCACCAAAACCAAAAATAGCGTTACGACTCCTAGACAAGCGTCTGAAAGAGTTGTTATACAATACAACAGGTGCATGAGAGGGTTAAGGGTCTTGGAAAAAAGTCAAGTTTCAACAGCTTTAACTTTTTGATCCGATTTTTGTTTTTTTTTAAATTTCGCTTTAAATAGCTCAACACTATTCTTGACTTAGTTCCTGTTTGATTTTTTTCAAAATTTATATTTTTGAGTTTTTGGGAATTTTTTTCGTAAAAATATCCAAACTCGAAATTTACAAAAACGCATACTTCTAGCAAAAAATTCTGATACATAATTTGCACCATTTTTTGATTCTGTATTAGGTATAGTTGTAACAAATATTTCCATGACATTTCACTGATTTTTTTTTTAAATTTGAACTTTTGCGATTTTTTTAATCTCTATATACATAAAAATTACGTGTATGTTCGTGATGGCTAAACTCAAAAACTACTGCACCGATTTTGACCAAACTGTGTGTACATGCTCTATGGGGCGTGAGGAGTGTTTCTGTGTAGTTTGAAGTTCGTCCGACAGATGGCCCAATATTTAGTTTTTTTGTGTTTTTGCACCGTAACTCAAGAACTACTGCACCGATTTTGACCAAACTTTATGTACGTGCTCTATGGGGCTTGAGGAGTGTTTCTGTGTAGTTTAAAGTTCGCCCGACAGATGGCGCAATATTTAGTTTCTTTTTGTTTTTGCACAGTAACTCAAGAACAACTGCACCAGTTTTGACCAAACTTTAATTAATATCTAAATACTTTTTATTTTATCACTATAGGGGTAGCGAAGCACACCGGGTTCAGCTAGTACAAGATAAAAATTAGATTTCCAAAAAAAAAAAGACTTGTGCGTGTCAGCTCCGACGCGCTCTAGATCGATTACCTTGGAATTTGAGATGCATATTAAAGGTAAAGGGGGTGAATAAAGGCATCTCTGATATTAGTAAAAGGATTGTATACTTTTTAAATTTTGAAATATATTTATTACTTAAGTTCACTATGAGGTAAGTTGATGAATTTCATTAATAGTAACGTCATTATTAAATACTATAATATTAGTCTTGTGGTAGTCGTGAAAACATAGCATCAATGGTTGTACTATATCCAGTCGCTCCCATTGTTCTTCCAGAAACTAAATCTAAATTAACTTCTTCTTTCAAAAATAGTATTAAGCGCAATATTTCATCTGTATGATGAAATAGTTAAAAATTTCCTTAAATTTTTCATATTCTTTCTATTTATTTTTCATATTTATTCTGTATTAAATGCCCCGTTATGTCATACCAATAAAAATTCTAGCTAATTCTAAATCCAGCAAGTTTTATTTAATTGAAAGCGATTCAAAATTAGTCGACTTATTCAATTTGAAGTATTTCTACTTCACTACAAAATCACTAAAAAACTATGGGGCTATTCACAATCTTGAGTATTTGACATTGCAAATTTATGCAATTGTAAAAATTTGCCATCAATCGTGAGCGGTTGTTTTCGGTTTACTTTGCAATACTTGTTGCAAAGAATAAAATTAATGGCTGATAGCTCATTGACTCTTGAAAGAATTTTTTATTGGGTTTCACCCGTTTAATTCGTTTTTTATTTACAAATTTTCCATATCTTTGTTTTTTATTTTTATTTTTTTGACTTTATTTTTTTGACAATCAGCTGTTTCCTTGGAGTTCAGTATTGCATATGTATAGTAAATATAAACTATGGGTTTTAAGTGTTGCATATTTAGACAAGCGTAGTAAATGCATCTCTGTAAATTTTGTTAGTGTAGAGTAAAAATATTCTCTATCATTTTCCAAATGCTATGATGCAAGACCATTTGCACCTGATTGTGAACAGCCCGTATGTTTTGCTAGATATTATTTGCGAAAAACTCAAGACAACGGTTTTGTGCTGTTTTTAAAAATTAATGGTTAAAATTTAAATAACTCGATGAATTTTTAACTAATTTCAATGAAATAAAACTTGTTGGATTTATAATTAACGAAGCTTTTATATTATTATCAATTATAATAAAAACGCACTTTAATATAAACTATTCGTATGAGCAACGGCTACGTTGCAAATGCACACATATTCAAACACATAATTTTTTTGTTGTACTGTGGCTAGCTGAACATATGTTACAAATAGAAGAGTAGAGAGCAACATCGAGTTTATTGAAACTCTCTCTGCTGTGAGTATGTATTTTGTTGGTATTTCTTCGTTGTTGGTATTTCTCTGCTGTAAGTATTCCTATAGGAACAAACTAACTTATTTTTAAAAACAACTAATTACAAAACTAATTTAAAATAAACTAGTATATGAAGTACTTTGAATTATATTAAGGCGGCATCCACTTCAATTCTAAAAAGTTTTTATTGCATTATTTATGAAGTAATTAAAATACTACTTAAAAACAAGTGGTTGATAAACTTCTTTGAATTATATTAAGGCGGCAACTACTCTGATTTTGGCATGTTTTAATTGCAAATTGTTAATTAATTAACCATGTTATTTCATCAAATAGTATTAACTTTAGGCTTCACTAACATTTTGTTGAGCTGCTAGACAGACGTGGTAAACACACTTTAAAACTGATAGAATGCCTCAAAACTCTGTGAAACGATTAAAAATTCTTTATTATTTAACATTTAAATTACAAACTGGTAGTGTTTAGCAAACATTGGACAATTTGGACTTTGGTCGGAAATTGATGCATTGCTTAACCATTTAGCAAACACCTTATCACTTCAGTAGTTAAGACACACGCCTTTCCCTACGTAGCGTCGAGTCTGCTCCATCACTTCATTGCGATTGACACTTAAAATAAGCACTAAGCAAAATATCGGTGTATCCATCGACCATGATTGATGGTTGCAAAGCGTGAAAAATCCCACCGACACGCTTGTTTACCTCATATTTTGAAATGAAGCATCAAAAAGCTGTCTTGAGTTATATAACAGGCGCAGTATCCACACAATTCCGATCAATTAGATCGGCACCTTCGCTCATGTACCCAGGTGGTGGCGTGCCCTTGTTTGGAAACTGCTTCCGTAAACTGCATTCACGTAATCAATTTATGTATATATTTTTAATATATACACAGCCAAATAAATGATCTCTTTGATGTATAGAAACTTAAAATTTTTGTGCTTTTATATTCATCTTCAGTAAGTGAAATATTGACTAGTTTTCAATTGATTATTGAGTTAAAAAATAATTAAAATTTAACTAATTTAACAAGTAGTTGAAAATATATGCAGACGAAAGTCAATTGAATTATTTAGCGGACATCACCATACAAAATATGTTAGTTCGTTCTATGGAAAAATGTCAGAATTTCAACTAGTTGTGGTTGACAAAAAACTACTTTTTCAACTACTTTTAAATTAGTTGATTTTCCTACAGGGTATGTATTTTGTTTGCATAACGCTGACTGCGTAACGCTTGATTTTTTAGATAACGCTCGATTTCACTCGCCATAAAATTTTCATACCGCGGGCAATATATGAAATCGATTCTAAAGGAGTATACTGCAAAAACTTAGAATGTGCGCTTGTTTATTCTTTCAATAAATGTTATATTTAATTTTACATCTAATGCTATAAAGTTAACGTTTCCGTTGGCAGTCCTGACGACTGCACACAGATTTTACAATAGGACACTTTTTTAAAGTGTCAAATAAAAACCAGACTATTTCAAATTAAACTTATATAGTAGGGTGCCTTTTATATTTCGGGATTTGGCAACCCTGGTGTTGCAATCTGTCAACTGAAAGCTCTATCGCAAAGTTTGACATTTGTTGGCTTATACGTACTCAGAACGTTTTGACATACGAGCGCTATTTGTGTTGTTTATAGTAACTTAAAAGATTCATCTCGGTCTAAAAATGGAATTAAATCGTGAACATTTTCGTGCGATCATTTTTTACAACTTTCGACGTGAATTAACACAGCAACAGTGCATGGATGAACTTAATTCAATTTTTGGCGATGAAGCTCCATCAAGGACCAGTGTTTATCGATGGTATGGTGAATTCAATCGTGGTCGTAGTTCACTCCAAGACGAATTTCGTGAAGGTCGTCCGAAATCAGCTGTTGTTCCGAAAACCATTGATGCTGTGCGCGAACTGATATTGCAAGATCGTCATGTTACCTATCGTGAGATTGAGGCAACCTTAGGCATAAGTGGGACCAGCATACATTCAATATTGCATAAACATTTGACTGTCAAAAAAATTTGTTCGCGTTGGATCCCACGCAATTTGTCAATCGCTCAAAAAAAGGCTCGTGTCGATTGGTCGAAGGAAGTGCTCAAAAAATACGATCGCGGTGCTTCGAAACACGTCTATGACATCGTGACAGGTGATGAATCGTGGATTTACGCGTATGAGCCCGAAAGTAAACAGCAGTCGACTGTATGGGTGTTTCAAGATGAGCCAAATCCAACAAAAGTTGTTCGCGCACGAAGCACTTCCAAGCAAATGGTCGCCTGTTTTTTCGGAAAATATGGACATGTCGCAACCGTACCACTAGAACAACGCAGAACAGTCAACTCTGAGTGGTACACAACCATTTGTTTGCCAGTTGTCTTCCAAGAAATCAGGAAAACCAACCGCCAAAGACGGATCACTCTTCACCACGACAATGCGAGCTCTCACACATCGGCTCAAACAACTGCATTTTTGAGCACCCAAAACATCGATTTGATGGGTCATCCGCCGTATAGTCCTGACTTGGCACCGAATGACTTCTTTTTATTCCCAACCGTGAAGAATAAACTGCGTGGACAACGATTTTCGACGCCCGAAGAAGCGGTTGCGGCATTAAGAATGCATGTTTTGGAGATACCTCAATCAGAGTGGCAAAAGTGCTTCGACAATTGGTTCAAACGCATGCAAAAGTGTATAGATCTTAATGGAGAATATTTTGAAAAACAATAAAGTGATTTTCGATGATTAATATTTGTTTTTGTTCTCTAATCCCGAAATATAAAAGGCACCCGTATCAGTTGTTATGAAAATTTGATCAGAAAATCCAATCCTTAACTGTGAATCAGATAATATATTGCACACTAAATACAAAACAGTCACAACTCAAAATTTTGTAATTTCTAGGTGAAGCAAAAAATAATTAAATTTTTGAAGGAACTCCATACAAAGCAATGAGACAAAACTTTTTTTTTTTTAAACTAAAGAAGATGTGTACAAAATGTATTTGATGTGTAACAGTCAAAGTATACGATCACTATGAATAGTTTTAAATTAAAAAGTAAAAATGTGTAAATTTTGAGTAGTGACTGTTTTGTATTTAGTGTGCAATATGTTGCTTACGTTTATTAAAATGTCAATAATTTTAGAACGATTACTGGTAGTAAAAACTGTTTATTATACAAAATTCCAAGTAAAACTGAGTACATCAGCTAGTTTAATAATAATTCCAAAGCTAAATTTTCAGAAAAACATGCCTTCAAATTATAAAGTTTTATCTGCTATAAATGCTTGTAGTTTTAATTGTACAAGACACAATTCTTATGTCAAAGAAAATAGTTGTTGCGTGTTTTTTTTTTTTTTTTTTTTTTTATAGAAAATATGTGAAACCCTTTTTATTAACTTAATAATTTTTTTTTTGTTTCTTTTCAGGTATGTTAAAATAATTCTCATGCCGTGAGAACTTGTTATTGATAGCTGCCAGGTCGGCTCTATTGTTCAGGCAAGTACCTGCACAAAGAATAATAGAACTACTCAAACGATAACAAAAGCCTTACAACTCCTTCAATCTCCTTGGGTCATTTTTCAAAGTATGTATTATGCTGAATATAAAATTTTAAGCTATTATCTTAAAGCTCATATAGAATTTCATTTAAGAGATTCTATGCAATCGAAAAAACTCCTAACAAAGGTTCAACTGGGGCCGCTTAACAAAAGTTTAGTTTATACAAAGTGAGCAACGTCGCACAGTGTGGTGAATGATATCAAAGTTATGATAAAATCAAGAGAGCACCTTTATCTGCAATTTATTGCAAATCTTATAAACCTTCTTATAAAAAAGTGTTGAATTTTGGGGACCCTTTATGGTACCTTTCTGAAGCTTTAATCAGATTCACATTTTTTTATAGAGGTATAGACGATGAAACACAACAAACTGATGGTAGCAGAACTTAAAAAACTGGTAGCTCCGAAAATGCTAAAAAAGCTATTATCGCTTTCGATACCGCCAATGCTTCGAACTTGCGAATCAATAAATTCGTCTCAGCGAATACTCTAAAATTGCTTAAACCATTGTTTGAGAATGTTTCGAATGACGGAATTAACTTTAGTTTTTTACGTATTTTACGATTGAAAATGAAAAATATTAAAAAAAAAATAAACAAAAATAGTGCGAAAGAAATCGCAAATTTCAGCTTTCAGTGAGTTTGGTGGCAATGGGCTAAGTTATTCGGTAGTTCAAAGTCCAGACTCATATTTTTCACTAAAATTTTAATCAAAATAGATTGTTTAAATTCCAAATGCGTCATTTTTATTTTTTTAAATATCGAATAAAAGCCGGTTATTCGAGCAGAATCAGCTCGGTTTCGACAAATCTTGAACTTTTATTACCTCTTATTGTTTGATTCGCAACCATCGTTTATAATTCCAGGGAGCATTCAGAATCAGAAATACTTCAGGATTTTCCATAGATATTTAAGCTAGTCTAATATGTAGCCTACATTTAAAATTCCACGTCTATCCATCCAGCGGTTTCTTATATTTCCGCATATGTATGACATAATAATTTACAAGGTAGAAGTGACAGTTATTTTGTCGACCAGCATTTGTCAAAAACGCATAGAAAAAGAGAAATCATTTCATTTCATCATTAAATAAGTCATTAAATAAGTTGGTAGGATAAGTAAAAATAAAACAAAATTTTGATAAAACTCGATTATACTATTCAACATAGTTGCCTTCGAAAGCGATACAACGAGTATAGCGATTTCTCAACTTTTCAATACCACTTTTATAGTACAATTTCTCTTTCTCGTCAAAATAGGCCTTAGTTTCAGCGATTACTTCATCATTGAACTTGAATTTCTTTCCAGCAAGCATTCTCTTGAGATATGAAAACAGGAAAAGTCGCTGGGGGTTAAATCTCGAGAATACGGTGTGTGAGTAAGCAATTCGAAGCACAATTCATTAAATTTTGCCATCGTTTTATAGATTTGTGACACGGTGCATTGTCTTAGTGAAACAACACTATTTTCTTTTGTAAATGTGGTCGTTTCTTGGCGATTTCAGCCTTCAAGCGATCCAAAAGGGCACAGTAAAAGTCGCTGTTGATGGTGGTTCCTTTTTGGAGATAGTCGATGAATATTATTCCTTTCGCATCCCAAAATATAGACGCCATCACCTTACAAGCCGACTGTTGGGTCTTTGCTCGCTTTGGATTCGGTTCGTCGACTGCTGTCCACTAAGCTGCCTGTCTTTTGGATTCTGGTGTGTAATACTGAAGCCATGTTTCATCCATGTGAGCCATGTGAGCTCACGCTGCATCCACTTTGCACAGAGCTTTCGCATACCCAATTGTTCGTGTAAAATGGTAAAAACACTACCATCTGATATCTTTACAATGTTGTGCTAAAAAAAAAAAGCTCGTGCACCTTGAATTTGCAATCGTTCTATACCAATTTGCGGATTTTTTTGATGTTTTGTGGAATAATAGTCTGATTTGGGCGTCTACTGCGCTCTGCATCATTTGCGCTGGTACGACCACGTTTAAATTCAGCAATCCACTTTTCTAACATTTGTCTCGATGGAGCAGAGTCCGGATAATGCTTATCAAGCCATTGTTTGGTTTCCACTGTATTTTTTTTCAACAAAAAGCAATGCTTTATCAAAACTCGAAATCCACTTTTTCCATTTTTTTTTTTTCCAATAACAATAGTTGCACACAAAATGCTATAACTTACGAATCAATTGTCAGATTGTTGGCAAATTTTTATACGTATCGTTTGAAGTTTGGTACTAAATACAAATGATATGGAAAAAATCTAGTAACGCCATCTATGTGTCAACCTATGGACTTTTTTGAACCTACTGTTATGTACCGAGAGAAATTATTCAGTTAAATGTGGTTGAATATCCGTAATATCTTTAAGAAAACTTACCATAATTTTATATTACACACACTTGATGTTTTGTGGGATTTTTAATAGTTTAAGTAAATTTAAAAAGGTACTAGCTGCCCCATGGAAGCTTCGCTCGCTCACTCCAATAAACATTTGTGACTACCATATTGGCTCTATTTTTAAAAACTTTACGATTTTGACATAAGATTTTAATAATTTATAATCTAATTTTATGTTCACACAAAGTCCTTGATACTGTTTTTCATGTTAATACGAAGTCCTATTCTAGTTTTGATCAATAATACCATAAAAAAAAACTTTCATTGATGAGTTTAAAGTATGTCTTTCTTCTACAAGATACTCTCCGACTAGTGAAACATTGGATATATCACTGTGTTATTTTTTTAGTTTGAAATTTATTTTCCTTAACTAGCTGTCGTGAGTGAATTTAATTTGTGCAGGTTGAAGTTGTTTCTGGTGTTCATAGTTTTCATCCATTCAAATTTTTTTGTTGTTAATAGTCAGTTTTTCCTTTGTTGATATCGGATTAATACAAATGTGAAAATTTTCTTGTTACAACAACAACAAGAACAACATTAAAAGGTGAATACATTGGAATGCGTGAAGCAAAAGTAAAATAAAACCTTTTCCACACCTCATTTATTTGTCAACATACTCAAAGTGACAGCAGCACTATAAAAAGTAGCTATTCTTTTATTTCCTGATCAAATACATACAAAGGTACTTGGATATACAAGCATGTTAAATTAAAGTAAACGGAAATTGTTAAAAAATTCCTTTTTCTGCTTTATTTTTCGCACTTTCGCTTTAGGCATTGTATTGGCTACAGCAATGCCACCCACAAACATCCTTGAAATTTTTGTTGATTGGTTGGGTGATGAGGGCGGCTTATCACCTTTCGCCATGCTGTTGAAGTTTCTAAAGTGGCAGTAAAAAAAAAAAAGAATTCCTTTGCGACACAGTTAGCTGTGTTCAGTTTAAGTAAATAAATCATTAGCTGCGTTTATTTCAGCAATTTTGTCGTCACCATTTCTCAGACGTTTTCAAACACAACTTTCAACAACTTTATTTTTAAACTTTTTTCTTTTTAATCCTTTAAGAAATAACATTCACTCTAGATGGTGCATTAAATCTGCAAACAGGGTGTACGTTATGGTTTTTTTTAATAGCTTACACTTGATTGAAGTTGAAGTATAAAACTAACAATTTCTATCTCAGGACGTGTTATATATGCAGTATATTAAAGAGTTTTGATTTAAAATTCATAACAATAATCTTGGCAATAACCTGCATAAACTTTAAGAAATTATTTGAATGCCAATTTATTCGAAAATATATTCTAACAAAATTATGTTTCTACTACAGATCGATTATATCTTCTGATAAGTCTTGACTGGCCAAGAGAATAATTAAAAACTTATGTTTTTTAGTCGATCGAGATCTCGACCACAAACTTTTTCCGTTTTTCATAAAATAATTCAAAATATTAGGTTGTAGAATTCAATTATTTTTTTTTAATTCATAATTAAGCTTATCGTGTTGGCTTCCGGATATGAACTTTTTTACCTTTTCTCGCCTTTCTAAAGTCTCACCTGGTCGGACACAAGAATAGTTTAAAAATTGCCTTTTTTAAACTAATTATAAATACCAGAGATCGAAAATAACTACTCTTTTTTTTTTTAAATTGAAAAAGTTGGCGATATTTTGAAGAATATTTTATACGTTGCTGAATAACAGTTATTTTCAATTTGTATTTTTTACGTGCCTCGTAACAGTAATTGATGAGAAAAAAATTTTTGCTCAACTTTTATTTCCAAAAATTATTTTTTTACGTTGCCTGGCAAGATCTATTTCATAAAAATATATTTTTACGTTATTTGATAGACATTATATATTTATTCGTATAAGGATCCCCTTATTCCAGCAAATCTACAAATGCTACAGCAACACTTGATATATCATTAGAAAAGTATTGAGGTAAAAAAGGTCAGCAGGAAATTATTAGATTTTTGAAAACTGGTAGCGTTTAGCAGATATTAGTGTTTGAAGTTGAAAAAATGGCAAAAAGTCTTAAGACACGAACTCGCTGCAATGTATTCACATGTATTCAGAAAGTGTGATTTCCAAAGCGAAGAAGGGAAGTACATCCGATTTTCGGGGACTTATCACTAGTATGTAGTTAAATCAACAGTTTTTGAAGGTCAAGGGCGTTTTTATATCGAGTTTTTTATCTTACTAAAAGCAAGAAGAGGACTTACAACTGATAATTAAAATCCAAAAAAAAAATGAAACGACGACGTACAAACATTTTTTTCCATTAATAACTGTTACAAGTCAACGTAAAAAATAAAAATTTAAAATAAAAGCTATCAGCAACAAAAAAAAAAAATTCATTATTTATAATTGTAATCACAGAGAAAATTAGTTTTTGTTGAAAATAACATTTAGTTATAGATGAAATTTTTTTTACAATTGTACAATTATATACCAATTTTTTTAAATATTTCTTATATCATTTTTTTCTCTTTTTTAATAATTATTTTTTTATAATTAATAAATAAAATAATGTAACTAATCAATTAAAAAATATTAAAAAACAATAAAATTAATAAAAAAAAAATAGTTAATGAATTCAAAATAAAGTTTATCGTGTTGGCTTTCGGACATGAACTTTTTTACCTTTTCTCGCCTTTCTAAAGTCTCACCTGGACGGACACAAGAATAGTTTAAAAATTGCATTTTTTAAACTACCCTGTAGGAAAATCAACTAATTTAAAAGTAGTTGATAAAGTATTTTTTGTCAACCACAACTAGTTGAAATTCTGACTTTTTTCCATAGGACGAACTAACATATTTTGTATGGTGATGTCCGCTAAATAAGTCAATTGACTTTTGTCTGCATATATTTTCAACTACTTGTTAAATTAGTTAAATTTAAATTATTTTTTTAATTGCTTTTAAATAACCAATTGAAAACTATTACTGATGGCCTAAAGTTAATAATATTTGATGAAATAACATGGTTAAATATATATAAACTTGTAATCTAATAAAAATTTGCAATTAAAACATGTCAAAATCAGAGTAGTTGCCGCCTTAATATAATTCAAAGTAGTTTATCTACTGGTTTATTTTAAAGTAGTTTTTTAATTAGTTGTTTTTAAAAACAAGTTAATTTGTTCCTATAGGGTAATTATAAATACTTGTACAAAGAAGAAAAATAAAAAACGTTATTGCTTTAAATATATTATTGCTTAAAATAATCGAATATAGACAAACTAGTTATTACAGCCACTCTAACTGATCGCCCGACTAAATATGACAGTCAGAACATGGCTAGTCAAGATCTCGACTAGTGCAATAGTACCGAAAAAAATCAATAGTTGAATCACCTAAGTCGGCTTGGGTAAAAAGAATTGTGTAGGAATTATAAACTTACTAGTATAAACGCCCGTTCTACGATGGGTTGGAAGCATTAACGCTCACACTGTAATTAGTTTTTGCCATTACCATAGTGCTTTTACAACATAATGTCCTGAAAAATGTTCAGCCTGAAAGTATGAACATTAGAGTGGGTCCATTTTTATCTCGACCAAGCAGTTGTCGAAATCGTAATCTACAACGAATTCTAAGAAGGTTTGCGCAAGAAACTATGGGTCAAAAATCAAAATCGAGCTTACAGTTTTTAACGAGAAACTTTTCGTATTTTATATTTTTTTATAAATTTATTTATATAAATATTTATATAAATATGAACGGAAAGGATTGATACCCTCAGTTATGCTATGATGTGGGACAGATTTGTTGTTTTACACAGAGTTGCTGCGTAAAGATTATAAATTTGAACTGCACTAGTTATGTTGACATGATAAACTTACATAACGATAGCATTTTATCGGAGCCGCCATGCACTGCAAACATACCCTATGACCATTTGCTTGAATTCATAGAATGTGACGATCCACCGCTTCCGGATCCACAAATTCCTGCACACATTTCAGGAACCAAGTGATTTGTGCAACTACTGACTAGCTTTTCAACTCGAACTATTAAAAAAAATCGCGACGGTGATATGGCAGTCACGGTTGAAAGTCGAAACGCAACACCTAGAATGGACAGCAAACTAGACCTTGAAAATAAGTAATTCTGAAATAAAAACTGTATTAATTTTTCCCCTTTTCCCCCTTAACAGTTAAGTTTTTGTTTTGCATTTAGATATAAATTAATTTTGTTTACTACAATAAGATTTCGAGGAAGATGAAAATAATGAATGTTTGATGTTTTGAAAACATTGCAAAATTGTTTATTTTAATTTTTATGAACAGATTATTATCGGATCACAACAGATCGGATTATTTTGAATATATTAGCTTTTACGTTTTTTTTTTTATTAATTTTTTTAAAACAAATATAAAAACAAAAAGTTTCTCGTTAAAAACATGAATCTCGATTTTGATTTTTCGTCGTAGAATTCGTAGATTTCGTCGTAGAATTCGTCGTAGATTACGATTTTGACAACCGCTTAGTGAATTTTTTTAATCCATACAAATTCACCCTATCTAATGCACATACGTAAGAGACAAGCATGTCACTGATAAATAAGTATCAAATGAATTTTCTGTGCATACTTTCAGGCTGAACATTTTCCAGGACAGAATTTGTTGGAAAAGCACTGCCCACATTTAATGGCAAAAAATAATTGCAGTTTGAGGTGCGGAGCAATATGCTTGACTTTTATATATTATGATGCTTATTCACCCAAGCAACTTATTGTTTAATACATTGCTTTGAAAGCACATTCTTCGCTACCATGCCAAAAAAAAAAAAAAACGATCGGTTCAGTAGTTTTTTCTGTAGGCTGGTCACCGACTTTAAAAATTACATGTTTGGGAAAATCGATTTAAGGTTTTGTATACTGAAAAAATTAAAATTTCTTGATAAAAATGGATTTTTTTATAAAATACTTACATGTCATTATCGATGCCGGGTCCATACAGTACATCCCTATCATCCACGTTATCTAAGGCATCTTTTTGCTCCTGTCTACGTAAAACTCTGAATTCTTTCATATTCTTTGTATTCTTTTGAATTCTTTGGAATTTGGCATTCATGCGCACTTGGTCCTGAAGAGATGCCCAAATCTTGCATGAAGGTCAGGAAAGCAGTAGAGCCTTCGTTAAAAAGTGATGCTGCTGCATATGCTGCAATTTCAACGACAGTTGCGGTACCACTCACTGATTTGGGACTAATTTTCCATATGAGTTGGTTGTAGCTTTCGTTGTTGTTCTTCGTGAAACCACCCAGACAACGTTCCAACAGCGAGTTTCTGCTTAAATCTTCATATATTGTCTTTACTGCTTCTAAAACATCAGCTGGAAGTGGAGAGTAACTGTGCTTGAATGATCGTAATGTTTTTGCAGCTTCAGCTTTCTTCCACCAGCACCACGATTCATCGCATTTTTCATGCTGGGGATTTTGATCAGTCGAAGAATAATGTTAAAAAGTCGCCCATATAGCGTTCCTAATTTTGTCTACAGAATCGTGATTTCTTCAAATTGCTAGCCCATAATACACTGTTAATTTGTCGATCATGTTGCCCGTTAGTTTGCCTTTACCGATATGAGTTTCCTCTTCACTTTTTTACCAAATTTCGTTTTTGCACCGACCACGTGCGATTTCACTAAGTCATTTGTCCATCCTTTTTTGGACGTGTCCAATACACTTTTTCTTGTTT
Organism: Coremacera marginata; assembly: GCA_914767935.1. NCBI lineage: Eukaryota > Metazoa > Arthropoda > Insecta > Diptera > Sciomyzidae > Coremacera > Coremacera marginata. Next base: position 164,106,692 of record OU612043.1, on the reverse strand, counting down.
ATTATGAAGTTATCACCGTAGGGTTTCTCATTGACTACTCTGGTGTAGGTTTTGGAATCGCCATAATCAATATAATTACGGTAGTTTTACTTTTAACCACTCTATCGAACGTTGGAATATTTCCACGATAGCGCTCACTTCCATATTACCGGATGGTCCACAGGTGGCTAAAAGGCGCGCAAAACTAAGTTAGACCTAAGTCACATTGTCCTTTGTTCCCGTGCTTCTCGTGCCACTCTTCATATTCTGAAGGTCCTAGTTTTTTGCTCCAGGTTTCACATAAGCTACAGTACGAACTGCTGACAAAAATATCAACAACTTTCCCGGTCCAATAGCCGATCAATGACGATACACCAAACAGCGAATTAAATCCTCTTTTTTTCCACTTCTGTGTCTGTGTAATTTCGTCTGTGTCTTCGCGATTATTTTGTTTACAAGTCTCTTCCTTTTCTGCTTTGATGACAGAAGCAAAATATTTTTACGCTGGTGTTCATTTTTTTAATGAAGTATTGTAGCACGGTTTTGAAATAAAACTACTTGCACTTTTCACACGTAACTTTTATTTTGAAGCCAAGACCTTCTTTTTTACAGGATTCAAATCCTACTGAGCTATCACACGTTTTACACTTCACTAAAGTTGCTACAGTAGAAAAAACTAGAAGAAAGTCTATAATTCGATAATGTTTTTTAAGATCTTCCTCGACTTCAAGCGAAGCATTCAATTTGATTTTTTTCGCTGATGCCCTAGAAGCTCTTACTTTCGTTTTTCGATCCTGCGGCATTACTCTTTTTCTTGGTCGGCTTACTCGGATGATAAATACAAAATCATTAAGAAACCTAAGCAAAAACAAAACGAAGCACGAGTTAATGAAATCGGAGCAAAACTGAAATGACGCACATATCTGCTCTCCTAAGCATTCAATTTTGGACTGAAATATATATTCTACATATTATTTACCTGAAGACATTAAGACGAAATGAGGGGATAAAAGTAATACAATAGAGACCGAAACAGTTGCTGCTCGCCGCTCAGCGCAGGTAGCTAAAAGGCGCGCAAAACTTAGTTAGACCTAAGTTAATACGGTCATTCAATGTACTGTAACTTCGTTAGTTTTGCTCCGAATGACCTAAAAATTTAATACAATATTTTTCAGATGTACTTACAGAAACAAAAATAAAAAAGTATTGAAAACAAAAAAGTTGTCAAACCTTACCTCCCCCTTAAAACAATTTGCGCAATATCTAGAGGTCAAATTTTATTGGGTCTTAAGGTATTTTTGTTTTCAGTAGGAATGGAATTTTCAAGAAATGGACGCGCACCGAAGGGAAAAAGAACTATAATTTTCCTCATATAGTTTTGAACTGGTCTAATGTATATATAACGGTAAATTATATTTTAAAAAATTTTTATTGAGGTGATCTTTCCAACAAGTCTACATTTGTCCAATTCGGTCAAGTGCATCATATGGGAACTTGTATTTAAAATCTGTACAGTTTTAGTGATGCTCTCCTTTCAACAAATGCAAATATGCCCGCCATATCGATTTATAAGCTGTATACACGCCAAAACATATTGTAATAAGTTTTAAATTTGCATTATTTCTTCTTTTTAAAATATTCTATATATTGAATGATTAATACAAACATTTTTTTTTTACATTTTAGCAATTTTTAACTAAATACAACTGTCAGATTTTAATGAATCTGTGTATGTTTAAAAAAATCTTCCTCAATCATCTTTGATTACATTATAGAAAATGTTTCATGCAAATTAGACGATATTGTTTCCGGCAATCAAATCAAAAAAATAAACAATTTCTTTATTTCAACATAGAATTTTATGTGACGACGACAACAACTACAAGGACATCAATAACGGCAGCATCAACAACAACAACAAGAATAACAAAAACAACAGAAACCATTCATTCTATCTGTACTTAAATTATGCCGAAGTTAACCCTTTTTTCTTGGGCCCGAAATATACTTATAACATTCTTCTTGAGTCTCTGAAAGGAGGCATGTCAAACATCAAAAAAGGACTTCATTAGTTGGGTCGAAAATATTTCCGAAGAGCATCAAATAACATTCTGTCATCAAAGTGTACATTGTTTGGTATCCTTTTTTGCACAAAAATCTGTTCAAACACTTAACTCTTTGCCATAAGGACTATATGCTCCTATGTTTCGTCCTTGCTTTTATTGCATATTTTATAAGGGACATTTGAAAATTTATTATTTGCTGTGTATAGATGGTTATGCTTAACATTGCTGACAAGAACCAATCAATATCGAAATAAAACTTTTGAACTTCCTCTTCCCTGCTCCTTTCATTACAGAATAATATACATGGTTTCAGCACTAGGCCCGATCTAGGTTTTTTTCCATTTCCTTTTCCGTTTCTTGTGCAGAATATGAATAAACGAGCTATTAAGTGCTAAAGCGAGATAAGCAAATTTCTAAATTGCGTGGCAGGCAAGGTTAACAAATTCTTGAAATTGTTTATGTTTATTTTTCGCTTATTCAATGACCATAGTTTTTGAAAATGTAAATTGTGTAACAAGGTTTTATAAGAGCATTTTAACAAGCCAAAAATACACACATCCATTTTTCACCCAGTATAGTCGAGTGTTTGCACATTTTATGATTTTCATTTTCTGTTTATGTTTCTTATCTTTTTTTTTTTTTTTGTATTTTTTTTTTAGTCCTGGAATTGAAAAAGTTTTTTTCATTAGCATAAGCAAGATAATCGAAAATGGATGGTGGTGACTTTCTCGTTACAGAGAAAGACATAAAAATAGATAGTAACAACTTTATGCAGCAGTAGTAATTTTCGACTGTAATCATTGTAATTGGCAGCAACTTATTTGCATGCAAATTAAGCCTCTTATCCTTATAGGAGTCACAGCAGGAGCAACTCGAAAGGAGATTTTTGCGAAATCAGTGGCGAATGAAATTGAACTTTTTTCGATCAAGGTACGAGTAGCATTAAAAGTTATTTAAATATATAGCGTCACGATTGTGAATATTCGGTTATTTTTGCTTAAGAAAACATTGCCATATTATTTCATGCATATTTTTTTAAAAAATATCTATGTATTTGAGTTATATTTGTTTGTTGCTGCAAAAAATTGTCGATTTGATAGTCGGTAGCAATAAAATCAAAATTCTGATGACACAGTCGTGATTAGCGAATCCAAAAATGTACCAGTTTTAATCAATATACGATTAGATTTAATTTTAGGGATTAGTTTTTGAACTTTATTTAAAGAAAAAATATAAATTTTTTCAGTTTTCAGTAGTGAGATCAACATTTCATGTCAATGTCAAACTCGTAATAAGCCATATAAAAAGCATGCAGGATAATAATGTTTAAAGGTTTGTAATGATTTTATTAATAAGGGAGGACAATGCAGTTTATTAGGATGTGCAAAAACTTGTATGACGCTAACTTGGTCATACTTAGGTTGGCCTACTTGGTCTGGACAGACCAACTTAGTAAGTTTTTTCTTTAAAATATCCAAACTGACTAAGTGGATGATCCGATATTCTTGAAATTTGTTTATTTGGGTTGTACGCTGGCGTAGATAGATTTTAGCAATGGGAGGGGATGAAATTTGTTTTCGAGACAAGCATAGATTAAAAAAAATTTGAGAATGTTATAATAAAATAAAAGGGACAATTTGTATAAAAAAGGCTTACAATATTATCTAGTTTTTATTTTTGTATTATTGTCTGGGTTTTTAAAGCAAAAAATCCAGCCAGCGAGGTTTGTTTGCTAGTTCATCAATGTCTTCTTCAGCCTATATAACTATGTAGGAGGTTCATCGCAACGGTTTTTTTTTCCAACAAATTTTGTTCTTGTGCCACCAAGCAAACAATCTCTCAAAGTCTATTTTGCCAAAAGGTCACACTTAGCATCAGTGTATATAAATGAACTAATTTAAAGGAAAAGGGATAATTGCATGATTAAACTTTGTACTATTAACCTTTATTAAACATTAAATGATCTTTATATATCAACGTAAATCAATCCAAAAAATGCTATCGAAGGAAGGGGAACTATCCCTTCGATTCCCCATATCTACGCCACTTGTGTTGTATATTGCTACAAAAGAAATAAATTAATTAAAAAAAAACAGGTCTGAATTTGGACACACAAGAGAAGCGAAGCTTTTTCGCAGTTCCATAAATTTGATAGTTTAATGGTTTTTTCTTTTTAATAAATTAATTTTTAAATTCAAAAATTTAGATTTTATTGCATTTTGTTATTCCGAACAATTGATGATGTTTCTTTTTTGCTTGCGTCCATTACAACAAGAAAATGTAATATATGTACATTTTGAAGAAGATACAGCCCACCAAACTTCGTGAAAATTCACCTCATAGTATGTATATTAGGGTGCTCGTTATATGGATTTTTGCAAATTTCAACGACGGATGGATGTTGATTGGCTCCAAATGTCAACAAAAAATTTACTGTACACGCAGAGAAATTTTTCGTTTAGCGCAACTGAAAAATTAGTCAATTATACTTCGTTTGCGAGCTGTAGTAGCTGCACACGAATTTTCAGTTGTAACTAACGAAAAAATAGCGAAAATATCGAAAAAATAAAAAAAAAAAATAGCAACTCAATTCGCTTTACTAAATACAGCATTTTTATTGAATTTTAATATTAAAATTTTTATTTTATTATAAACATTAACACATAAATCCAATATGATTTGAAATAATTGATATTTATCTTACTTCAATCATTAGAATTCGAACCCGGACTCGTCGATGTCTGGTTTACTGCGCGCTCTGCTTAACATGTTGCACCACCGTCAATTGCATTTTCAGTCGGCTAATGTTCGCCTAGTGCTGCTGCTTGTAGTACGATTGTATTGAAGTAAGGTTACACAATTTTTTTCCATTTATGGCAAAAGTGCTACATTTGTCATGGACAGAATCTCGACAGAAGCCGGACAAAAACTAAAACTTTCCACCAAATTTTTGTGGTGGCCTTAGCATAGTGGTTAAGGTGCTTAATTTGTATGCGAAACAGCCTAGGTCCGAGTCCCCAGCTGACACAAATTTGTTTTTCGTTTTTTTGTTTGGTTTTATTGGAAATTGAATTGAATTGAATTGAATTGAATTGAAATAGAAATAGAAATTGAACAGAAATAGAAATGCAACAAACAACATCTTTATTTGCCGCAATTAAAAAATTGCACGGGCTTATAACAAACGAAATTCTTTTCCTGCAACTAAATAACCCGTTTTCCGCAACTTCTTCGTTTCTCGTAACTGTTAAAACGTTTGCAAAACACCTTTCCAAGCACGATAAACGAAGTTCGTTAACTGCAAATTGCCGACTCTGCTTCTTTTTCTCTGCTTATATTTTATTTTAGATTTTTAAGTAGAGCCCTAAGTTTGCCCATTTGCCGACCCTATAAAAATTAAAAATAAAGTTATGTGGGAAGTGTGCGTGGGAAGGAAAATATGGCGTTTGAAATTATCTTGATGTATGAGAGGTAGGCGTGGTTGTGGGCGAATTTGAAATTTTTGTTGCTCTGTATGTTTATATTCTTAATTACAATTCACATGCAAATTTTATTCATGTACGAATTTCTATTTATTTATTGACATATTTTATATGGAGACTGACAAATAGGCAAATAGAGAAATTTAGGGCTCAATTTAAAAAAAGAAAAAAAACAGAGAAGTTTTTTGACATTTGGAGACAATCAACAACCATCCATCTTTGATATTTGAAAAAAGTCATATAACGACCATCCTAATATACATATCATGAGGTGAATTTTCACGAAGTTTGAAGGGCTGTATCTTCCAAACCAGGCAAATATGAAATTTAAAGTTTAAACTGCAATATAATGCTATTATGTACTTTATTGTGAATAATAGTCTTATTCTGGTGATTGACAATTGTAAATTTATTGACAACTTTAAAGATTTTAAAGATAAAATGTAATCAAAAGCGCATAATATAACAAAACTGTCAACACCATAAAAAAATAGCATATAAAATAATAGCTTGTCAATAAATTTACAGTTATCATTCACCAGAATAAGGCTATAAATTTCAAATTTTTTAGCCCTTTCGCACCAGAGTTATTTGACCCTTAAGTCAGCAAAATTCAGCAAATTTCTCAAAATTAAAATTTTTAAGAGGCTGTAAACAAAAAAGTTGAGACAGAGTGTTAAAAGTTGAGTAGAAGAAAAATGTAGTAATTTTATTTTGGTATGAAGAAACTTGGTATGAAATAGTGTGCTCAATTATATGGTTTTCAATTCATCATCCTATGCATAATAGGAGCTCAGAAATATAAGTTAACACAAATGTATATATCGCTATAGCTAGCAAAGAAAATATGGCAGCCATTTTGAAAGAAGAATATGGAAAATTTTTTTGAAAACAGTTCTGAGATTCAAATATATTGGACAACTGTCAATAAAAATATCAACTTTTTTAAAATTGGTCGAGCAACCAACTTTCGTTTTTTTGTATCAGTTCATTTGGACTGACTCCTGTGTCGATGCCGGCGCACAGTGGCTCAGAATAGGATTTCATTGGCCAAAATTCTATAACTTTTGAACCGATTGAGATATTTGAGTAATTATTTTTTAACTGACATATAATTCCTTGAATTTGTTGTGTTTAAAATTTTGTTAAAACCGATTGAGTACTTATTCAGACTTTAAGGTCAAAGTTTAACTTTTGAAGTCTTAGTATGAATTATGCTTTTCTTATTGTTTTAATCTTCTCTATTTATTAAAAAAAGTCATATGTTGATAAAAAGAAACATTTTATTATTAAATATTAATATGATTTTTCACATTGGGACATTTTTTGTTTTTTAATTATTGTTTTTTCTAATATTATATATATCTTACTGAAACAAGAAAAATCGTATTTTAATTATTATTTAGTTGGTTGGAATATTGCTTGCTAATATTCCGTACTCAGTTCTGCATTATTTTCGTCCTGTAGTAGCTCTTTTGCTTCTTTATCTAAGTTCAGGTGTTCCACTTTCCATTAATGTCGCATGCTAGAGATGAGTAGATCTGACGTTGCCAATAATATATTAAAAAGATCTTCATTTGTGCAATTGCGTGACATTTTTCTGGTGTTCTCTAAAAAATCTGTAATCCTTATTCTTTTTTTCCTGACCTTCCTCCGATAGATCTCCAAGTGGTACTAAATGATATTTAATGACATCTTCTCCATGATAAAGGATTTTGTGCACTGTTGCAGACATATTTCTCCATGGGTATTCCTTGTATATATTTTTGCAGCTTCCTTAGCGTAATCATCAAATTTTTTCGCGTCAATTTGTTCGTTGCATGCAAGTTCTTCGATGATTATTTTAAACCTGAAAATAAGGTTTACATCAACTCCTGTTATCTCAGATGTTCTTTCCGGATCTGAGAAGAATTGCTGTGTTTCCATCATTTGTATTGCCTGCACCATGTTTTGGTTTAAAATCTTTCTTTCGTATAATTATACTGGCTGTAGCGCTTTTTTAAATTTTTTGACGAAAACAGATAATTTCTCTTCTAAGTCCAATGGTATTCCGAAGTTTACTTTGAACGAAGCTTAGGACATCTTCCGGTTTTTTGCATCTTAAATACTCCTCAGTCAATTTTTTATAACTGAATCACTCCATGAGCTCTGAATCAATTTATTTATTTCCAATTGCAATGGCTGAGATATTATAGCAACTGAGATTGTACCGAATATCACTTCCTTATAAGCCTTTTCCTACCGTAGTGCTTTTCTAAGCCCTTTATCAAGTTTCAATACCTGTATCTATTTACTTATTACCTGTAACAGTTATATGAAGGTAAAATTTAAAACTCCAAAACTCCACATGTTTCATAGAGATAGAATGGAATGTGTTATTTAAAAAAATTCTAGGTACTATTTGAATTACCAGAACTTTTATATATATTCCTTATATGCACCGGTCTTATAGAGTTGGAATAAAAAGGGTAAATAAAGCTGAAGAATCCTTTAAATTGCATGCAATAAAATACCTAAGGTTTAAATAGTATACATCATTGCATACTTATAGGGATGCGTTTAAATTAGCGTCAGACGAATAATTTGTGTGAGTAGTTTCCATAAAACGAAAAAAACTTCTACTTGGGGGATCGAGGGGGTACAAAAGTATATATGGGGTGAAAGAGAAGACTTTTACCTTTAACTGGATGCTTAAATTGTTTTGATCCTCAGCAGTTCTATTCCACATTTCGTAAACATTTCGTAACACCCAAAATAAAAATAGTACAGCTACAATTTTAAATAATAATTTAACGATAATAGTCCAACCACCCTAAAAAAAAAACTTCAACCCTCTATTGATTATAGTTTGCGAGATATGGCCATTAAATATCAATGAAAAAATATAAAAACTCACCATTTTCTGAAATAAGCAAAAACAGTTGTGCTTAACCTCATGCCACGCCCACAATTTTGGATATTTTGACCTACATTTTTGGCCACCTATCTTTGAGTACATATACTACAAAATGGCGCAAAAATTTTATAAATCGGTTACCACAAAAAATGGGTATTTGGAAAATGGATTTAATTCTTGAGCCATTAGTTATGCTGGCAGCATAACACTCTTATAGAATATGGTGCCACTATGCCGGCGGATTTTTTAATTTATTATCATTATACTCCAACGCATACTGCGTAAGGGGAATATTAACTTTGTCTTTCCGTTTGTAACGCCAATAAGGAGACGTTGCTGGTATAGAAAAATATATATATATTTTTGATCAGCATCACTAGATCAATAGATCATCATCAATAGATATCCGTGTGTCCGTCCGTCCGTCTGTGGACACGACTACAGCCGTAATTTTAAAGCTATCACGATGAAATTCAATACATAAGCTTATTTTTAAAAAATTAAGATCAAGTTCGAAAATGAGCCAAATTCGAAGAAAACCATGACTACCTTTCATACAGAGAGACTTTATTTTTACAGTAAAATCCCTTTAAAATCCACAAAATTTAAAGAAATGCCTTAAAATTTTGCACGTTAGCTTTGATCTTCAATATAAATCCCGACTAATAAATCGGATGAAAACCACGCCTACCTCTCATTCAAAGCGGCTTTATACTAACAGTAAAAGCTCTTAAAAATCTGCTCAACTTAAAGAAATATCTTGAAATTTTGCACATATGATTTGATATTTAACATGAAAACCACGGCCTACCTCCCATAAAATTGGCTTTATTTTAAACGTAAGATCTCTTAAAAATCTGCAAGAATTAAAGAAATGTTTTCAAATCTTTCACATAAGCTTTGATAACTAATATAAACCAGCTCTATAAAATTTGGTAAAATAGAATGAAAACCACGCCTACTTAACATAAAAAGTGGCTTTATTTTAAACTAAAATCTCTTAAAAATTCACAAAACATAAAGAAATGTATTGAAATTTTGCACATGAGCTTTGATATATAATATGAACCATTTCTACGATATTTGGCAAAATCGGATGAAAATCACACCTACCTCCCATACGAAGTGACGTTACAAAATAGGAAAACTTTCGTAAATATATAAATCTGAATATCATCGTGTTGTTCTTGACTATAAACTTCGAATATACTACAATACGGCCGCGGGGGGTATTTTAGCTTCTGTACCCTGCCGAAATTCCATTTCTTACTAGATTTTATTGTAAGAAAAATAGTTGCTAAAATTTCCTATACTTTGTTTTATTTGAAATGATAAAAATATTTAGATAGTCTCTACCAGTCTTATTTCATCACTTATTTATTTTAAGACAGGCTGAATAACGTACGCCGTTTAAGCTTGTTTGTTGTAAAAAAAATTTTTAAATATGAACTGAACTTGATCAATTATTAAAATTATGACGAGATAACGAAAATCGCATCATCGAACAAATTTAAAAAAGTGGGAAGTGTTGAAGCGAGAGGAATGAAAACGGCGCGCGAAAGTAAGAAAACTTTAAGCTCAAATGTCCCAAAGTTGCAGAATTTTTTTAAAACCTTTATTAAGACTAAAATTATACAATTATGAATTATAAAATTATAAATGATTCAGTAAAATTTGAAGAATGAAAAAACAAAATTATCGCTTTTATATCATTATTTTACATAATTGCTTTCTTAATCTGACAATTGAATGCATGAAAAAAGCATGTTTACTTTTTTTTAATAAAATTGTATTAAAAAACAAACCAATTGTGTACAAACGAATTTAAAAAAAGGTTCCTGATATACAAAAAAAAAGGTGATACTTTAGCACATATTAAACGATATTGATTTAAAAATGTTTAAAATTGTTATAAAAAATAAGCTTCTGAAAGTTCAAAATGCCATAGAATTAATTTTTGTACTCAGAAATGTACGAACAGAATTTGAAAATGATAAAGCTTTAAAAAGTTTTTATTGGATTTTTGGACTTATTGCCAGTTATTTGGCAATTTTTCCCTTACTGCATGACCTTTTCGCACGTGAACAATTAAATTGCATTAGAGCTTGACACACTGCCGCACCATTGTTAATAGTTCCACACAACCCGCACAACAACCTGAACAACAGATATCACCATGTCCTGCAGGCGGTGTGTGTGTGTTATTAAGATGTTAATATACACCGCAGTACGTTGCCATTTCTTGTGACTGCGTGGCACATTAAAAGTTTATTTTCAGAATTTTAAGCAGTTTTAGTTCTAGCAAAACAAAAAAGGTTTATTGACCGCCTTTAATAAAAAAAGTTGCGTGTAAAAATTATTCAAACCTTTTTATAGCCACAGGATTGATTACAGTGATGAAATCAGTTTTATTAACTTTGATGGATTCATCTAAAGTTACACTCCATCAGCTTTTATCTTTCAGTTTATCAACTTCTATAACTTAGAAATTTTTCCACACTCCAAAAGCACACTCCAATTTCTGTTGTAATGTTTAATCATTTTCGAAATTGATACATAATTTATAACATCATTATAAAATTGATCCATCAACTTCCATGAATGATTTTTGTCAGCATAACAAATCTATTTATCAAGCCAACATTTTTTCGACTGTTAAACGACTTTGTTAGCATGAATAAATAAGTTTACGTATATCAAGTTGACAAAAGTGTTTTTCAAACAAATAAAATTAATTTTTTCAAAATTAGTGCATTAAATTTGTTCGCCTTTTATTATGTTTTAAATCAAATGGATAAAATTGCTTTCGAATTGATAAAAAATAAAGCAGCATTTGTTATAAAACTAAATCAATTGGCACAATTTTATTTTCTAAGTATTAACAAAAGGTATTAATCAATTTTACCAAGAATATTTCTTTGGTTGCAGCACTGTTAAAATAAAAATTAAAATTTTTTTAGTAAAAAGCTATCCAAATTGATACCAAAAATATTTCATGAATTTAAAATTGAAAGTTGATATAAATGAGGTAGCTTACTTTTTGGCGTGTTAACCAGATATTAAACTCCAAGATCAAATATTGTCTGGGCAGAACAAGGAAAAAATATTAAAAATTTCTATTTTCACTTAAATATCATCAATACAGTCAATAACCATGAATATAGCTAAAAGTAATTTTTTTAATAAACCTTTATTACACACCTAGAATTTAAAATTTTATTTTTAACCTAGTACAAATCTTAAGTGTCAAAATACTTTCCAGATTCGCTTTGCTAATTCATTCGGTCAATAGTAAGTATAATGCTAATAATAATTTTTATAAATGCTATGAATAAAAAAATTTCAAAAACAACAAAACAATAAACCATCGCGGATTACACAAAATTAATCCTTTTTACAACCATTCCAACTGAACTGAAAGCAGTACGCACATTAAGCTCATTGTTAAATAATAATCACAGTTTTAAGCAGAACGCGTTAATTGTCTTTTGTTTGAATTTGCAATGTTTTGCTTTTCTGCTGAATATTAAATAAGTTGTGCTACCACACCGACAAAGAAGAATATTTTTCAAATTAAAATAATTTCTCTTTATTATTGCGTTCATTTTGTTTAATTTCCGTTTTCGTTTGACGCAACGCAGCTCAATAATAAAAATGTGGCAAACCTTAAAGAAAGACCGCAAATCTTAAGGCTTCAATGCTCCAGGAAATGCGCACATCAGCTCAGTGCCGATGTAAACGCCTAACGCCTTTTTTCACTTGGATGGTATCCGACGCGTTGTGAAGTGGGTGGCAGCGGGTGGCTAGTGGATTGTTTGTGAGTGGCTTGACGGTGACTGTTATGTTGGTATTCCGGGTGGTGGGTGTTGTGCTGCTTTTGAAATCAGGCATAATTCGCATTGCTAAATTGCTTTTTGTAATTTTCATTAGAACATTGCGCTCAACTTTTGCATTATCGACAACTTCCTGCTGTAAGCGATGACGTGGGGAATCCTTTTAAGGCTACATTCTAGATGTTGCCTGTCTTTCAGGACTCTTTACGACTACAACAATGACAGCCAAAGCGATGGCGTTGAAACGTTATTGAATAAATTATGCCTGTGAGAAAGAGAGAGAGAGGCTGAAGAAAGCAAAACAAAGACAAAAACCACAAAAGGACTATTAAAATTAAGAATAACGCCAAAAGGACGACTAAAGAATGCGCAGCGTGTGATGATAATAATCGATATAATGTTAAAGCATTTCGGCAAATTGTGTGCGTTGTGCTCCATGAAAATTTCGCGGACGTTTAAGGCCAACTCTATGGTATTGTTTTTAATGGTGAAGTTTGGCAAGTGTTGGTTAGATGGTGAATGGGTTGAACGTGCTGATGAGGATGGCGCCGCTGTTGATAGTTTTGGAATGTGATGAAAGAGCTTGGAATTGTATTTGCTTGGCTTCCTGCTGAATTCTAATGAGATGCTTTTGCTTTGTTATGTTATCATTGGTGTTTTATTGTTGTTCCCCGTTGACGGTGTCCCAAACATAAGCCATTAAGTACCACCATCAAGATGGGGGCAAAATGCGCCATATTGCCTTACGTTAGTGGACCGTTTAGTGGCTTTTTGTTAAGCTTGTGTTTTTGTAATTTTCAAAGGGGATCAATGCAAAAAAAGTCAGATGAACAAAGGCAAGGCAGATGGTGCCTGTCGACAGCTGCATAGAATATGAAATTTTGTACAAATTTTGTGAAATCTATGGCTGGTATAGTGTAACCAGTTTTTAAACTTGGGCTGGAAAAAATTTAACCATTCTTTGGGCAAAGCCAAAAAAACCTTTAAGACAGTTTTTTAGAGGGAAACATATTGGGCGTTTTTTAAAATTCAATTTAAAAAAAAAAACTACAAAAAAAATTAATAATTAAATAAATAACAGGCTGGTAGATTAGGGGGGAGGGGGGGGGGGGGGAGGGGGAAGGGCTAAAAAAAGAGAGTGATTCCATTTTCAACCGATCAACACGATTTCAACCATTCGAGTCATCAGAAAAATAGGTTCTTAATAAGAATGTCAGAATATCCCGAACTAGGGAAATAAGAATACATTTTTTCACGAAATGACGACTCATTGAAAAAACAAGTAATTTTTTGGGCATTTTTTTAAAAAACAAAATTTTTGCATAATTCTAGTCCGGGTCATATAGGGATATATTTATAAAAAAGGCCCACACTAAATTTTAAGTTAATCGGTTCATCAGAACTTAAGATATCATGTCAAACGTGTTGGGAAAATAGTTTCAAGAAAAACGCGTTTCAAGATTTGAGTTTCGGCTGCAGCACTAAAGTAGCTAAAAAAAAAATACGAAGTGGCCATTTCAGCCCTTGAAAGGACTTTGACCGAGCTTCTTATGATCAATTGTGTTGTGTGTGATGCGAAATGGTTGCACACAAACGATCGAGAACTGGACCAACGCCGACTCCGAACGGCTTATTTTCTCAAGAAGCTTTTCATGGCAGTTTTTACTCTCTGAGGTTTGCCATTGTCTGCAGAGAGGTGACGGCCACAGGAAAATTAATTCATTTAATTAAATTTTCTGTGTCAGATGGAGGATTCGAACCTGGGTTCTCTGGCGTAAGAGTCACACACTCTACCCAGAACACCACGGCAGCCACATAGTAGCTATAACTCGTTAAATAGTCGAAATTTTAAACAATCCTTTCAAGGCCATGTTTTTGAATATTTAAATATTAAAAATATGATTTTTCAAAAAATTTTCGATTTCTGCAAAATTCTAGGTACACTTAAACATTCCGCATTAATCCGACACTAGATTATGACCGAAGCTCATAAGCAGAAACTTGATTTTTGGCCGAAGCCTTTTAATAACCAACAGGTTACTGTGGGTGTGGTGCTGGACATAAAGCCTATTGATACAAGTTTACTGCGCTTAGATTTTTCTATACTGATGTGATCAGCATGATTTGAATAACTTAGTGATGTTAACAGCAATCAAGCGGACTTCACTGCCGATTATTGATTTTGGTGTCAACTATGTACACAATTTTGCATGAACCACAAGTGAATTCTTAGCACTCAATGTAAACATTTGACTTATGTTTATTGTTATACATTTTATATTCTTATTGTTATTACAGTATAAATAAATTGGTTTCTTTATTTTTATTTTTTTAATTTGTTCACATCCTTAAAATTTAAAATATACTTAAGAAGAACAATATGCTTCCTTGATTACAGCTGTTGTTGATTAAATATCTTATAACAGATCATTCAATAAGTCCGTAGAATAAGTTAGAAAAAAACAAAATTTTGACACAACTCGATTATAATATTCAACATAGTTGCCTTCGAGAGTGATACAACGAGTATAGCGATTTTCCAACTTTTCAATACCACTTTTATAGTACAATTTCTCTTTCTCGTCAAAATAGGCCTCAGTTTCAGCGATTACTTCATCATTGGACTTGAATTTCTTTTCAGCAAGCATTCTCTTGAGATCTGAAAACAGGAAAAAGTCGCTGGGGGCTAAATATGGAGAATAAGGTGGGTGGATAAGCAATTCGAAGCCCAATTCATTAAATTTTGCCATCGTTTTCATCGATTTGTTACACGGTGCATTGTCTTGATGAAACAACACTTTTTTTCTTTTGCAAATGTGGCCGTTTCTTGGCGGTTTCAGCCTTCAATCGATTGAACAGTGCCAAACACTCCTCTTAAGCATCAATTCGTTGTTGTTTTTAGTCGACTGTGAGCTCACGCGGCACCCATTTTGCACAGAGCTTTCGCATACCAAAATGTTCGTGTAAAATGCTATAAACACTACCATCTGATATCTTTACAATGTCAGCTAGCTCATGCACCTTCAATTTGTGATCGTTCATAACCAATTTGTGGATTTTTTTGATGTTTTGTGGAATAACAGTCTGATGTGGGCGTCCACTGGCCCATGCATCAATTGTGCTGGTACGACCACGTTTAAATTCAGCAATCCACTTTTCTACCATTTGTCTCGATGGAGCCGAGTCCGAATAATGTTTATCAAGCCATTGTTTGGTTTCCACTGTATTTTTTTTTTCATCAAAAAGCAATGTCTTATCAAAACTCGAAATTCACTTTTTTTCATTGTTTTTTTGCAATAACAATAGTTGCACACAAAATAGGTTTGCTCACCAACAAAAAATTGTTACAAATGTTTACAAATTGTTACAAATTCTAACTAGTAAAGCGTTCACGTACTCGAAAAACTTGCAACGAGAGAAGACAACGAGAGCGTAAAAAAGTGAGAGAGAAAAAGTAGCCACAAGTTTCTGCTAGCAAAATTTCTACTTGCAAGACCTTGCAGCTACCGAAAAAAATTATTTGTCAAAGAAACACAAGCTGTTTAAAGCAATTTCTTGTGGATTTCCTATTAAAATTAATGGATAAAGAAACATTTGTGCTAAGAAAACTTTGGCGAAAAACTTAAATTTATTTTATATGGCTCCATTTAATTTATTTTCATAGTTTCAAATATTTTAAATAACTCGGATATACACAAGTTTTTTGGGTTTCAAAAAAGCTGTCAAGTCGTTCGATCAGCTGTTAGCTTACAAGTTTCTACTAGTTTTCTGTTCACGTACTTTTTCTACTAATCTTCTCTTTGTGACATTTCTTTTGTCAATTCTTCTTTTACTCTCTCCCTGCAAGTAAAGTACGTGAACAAACCTAATGCTATAACTCACGAATCAATTGTAAGATTGTTGTCAAGTTTTTATACGTATCGTTTGAAGGTTGGTACTAAATAAAAATCATATGCAAAAAATTTAGTAACGCCATCTATGTGTTATACTATGGACTTTTTAAACATACTGTTAGTAATATCTAAAAATTTTATAAAAAAGTTAATCAACTAAGGGTTGTTGGCTGCATTCAAAATTATTGCAAGTTTGTCAGTATAATGCTATTTAGCATTGTAAGCTCGCCAATGTAAAAAAAATTAGAAGGTAGTAGATCAGACATGCTCATCAAGTAGCTCATCTTGCTCGCCTTACCCGCTATACAAATTTTTTTCTGCCATGACCTTTGTCTTTGCACTTATGTGGAAGCAAAACCACGTGTAAAAAATAGCAACACAATCTACAAAAAAAAAAAAAAAAATAACAGGACCACCAGCCGCTGTTGACGATCATCTTATTTTGAACGCGTAAACAACAACAACAAATGCATGTAAATTATCCCGTTGCTTGTGTTTAAGCGCACACAGGATTTGTTTTTGTTTTTGTTTATACATTTTGTAACCACAGTAATAATTAAGTCTAGTCGCAGTTAAAGCCCTAAACTTAATTTTTTTGTCCAATTTTAAAATCTAAAAACAAGTGGCGCGTCGGCAAGACAAACATACTTTCTAAGAAAAGAATAATAGTAGTAACATTTTCAACTTTGTCAAATTAATTATTAGGAAAATATAGTAAAATTAACAAAATATTTCACAGAAAATATTTGATCGAAACTTAACGACGAACTAATTGAAAGAAACGGCAAAAACAATGCATTGAAAATGCAGTCCGTCCCACTTTTTTTTCTCCAATTCGTACTATTTGCGTATCGTAGTCACACCAATTGAATCTATGCATTCGTACTATTTGAACTGCTCTGGCTTAATTTTCAATGACAAAAAAATTAGCAATTTAATGAAGTATCATACAGGGGGACAAGTTTGTTCATAGTAGGTGCACTTAGGATCGCCTTTGTGTGTAAAGCTTCTGACCGGCATTCACTTGGGAGTGGCCAGAAGTGATTTATTCTCCCTGAATGAATAAAGCAGCTCACAACCTCCAGCCCTTATGGCCAGGTGTTCCATATGTAGCCTACGGATATCCGTTCGGAAGCGAGCTAACGTGAGAAGGCTGAACGTACTTAACCGTTAAAGGTCGATAGAACCTGTTAAGTTCCCGCTTCGGACTTACAACCATCGCGCGGAAACCTATCAAATAATTGCGATAAATATGAATAAAAACGTTATGATATACTCTCCAAGGGGTACCTGCGCCGCAGTAAATCCCCCTGCTTCGGCAGCATGCACATCGGGTTTGGAGGTGCAAAATTCAAGTTTTCATCAATTTATAGCTAAAACCTCAACAAAACCTAGCCCCATCGGTTTTAAAACGAGAACTAGAATTGCCACTTGGAACGTGAGAACGCTGAATGGTGATGGAAAACTGGAACAACTAACAAAAGAGTTACACAGGCTCAAGTTTGAGATACTTGGCATAAGCGAGACTCACTGGACCGGTCATTTGAGGCCCTATGCTCCGCCTAGGAGCTCGAGGAAACGATGATGATGATCATACAGGCTTAAATCCAGTTAATTTCATTTACATTTTTTTAGTTTCGTTTTTTTTTTCATTGCCAAAAGTTGCGATGTACAATATTATGTGTTGGATTGTATTTTAAAAAAATCATTTGCTCTTTCGTCAAATTTTATTGTGAAATTTGATGTTGCACAGTTTAATCAGCTGAAATTTGGTTTAGTTAAAAGTAAACTGATAAAATTCAATCAGTTTCACTAACTAGTAGCGAAATTATTTTTGCAACTCAAATTTTCGTTAACTGACAATTTAACTATCTAATTAACAGTTAACTTGTTTGATGAACTGGCCCATACGCCAATATAAAAAAAAAAAATGTGTGTTGCGTTTAGTTCTACCCAGTTATATAATATATTTGAGATACCTAAAACTCCTTAATCGCTGTTACCTAACGGCAATTATCCTTTTCCCCCACTCTGTCTCTCTCTCTCTCTCTCTCTCTCTCTCTCTCTCTCTCTCTCTCTCTCTCTCTATTTCTTCCTATTTACCATCTTCGATTACTTGTTATTTACGACCTTTTTTACCAATCAACGAGCTTATCAACAAGCTAAACATGCCATTTGTACTTAAGCTCAATTTGCCGCCTGCCACCCTGAACGTGTCCTGGAACTCCACCATTCTTTGTCCCAAATGCCAATCCAGTCATTTTTCGATTAAGAATCTAATTTCAATTATAGCCCAGAAGTATAACGAGCTTAGAAGAAAAGGAAGCCAAATGATGTCAGTACTTGAAGCGAGCATAGCAGGAGACAAGGACGGTAAAGATGCGAACGTGAATCGAAAGTTTGATTGAGGCGCAAAATTGGTTGGACTTTAATAAATTAGCAGTAATTTTTGAAGATTAAATTTTGTTTTCTCAACAGGGCTGCTGTTGTTTCTTACCTTTTAAGATTTTTTATTTTACAGAAAAGGGATAAAAATAATTGAAATAGGATTAAGCTATGATTAAGAATTTGATTTTCTTTTTTTTTTTTGCAATAAATTGGATGAAACAGAATATTTGCGAAGAGCTAAGCTCACTTTTAAATCATAAGTTAAACTAGCTGTAGATGCCGCAAATTTGTTTTAATTTTATTTCATACCTACCCAAATATAATGCCATTTAGCTTGAAGAGAACGAGTTAGAGCGCGGCAAACGAGCGCCGAAAGCAATCGCGTCAGTACTGATTGCATATTGATGAGTTGATATTCCACTTTTTTGTTTTTCTTTTATCTTTCCTCTTTTTTATTGTATAATAAATGGTTTTTCTATTGGTTATTTTATTTTTGTAAGCATGCCGAGTTTTGCTGTATAAACATGGCGGCAATTTCGGCATTTCGTGACTTGAATTTGTAGTAACTTAACCCTGATGTAATTGAAATAAAATAAATCCGCAGGATTTTCTTTTGACAGCTATTGTTGAACATAAGCTTCGTGGTAGCTGGTGAGATAAAATGATTCTTTTAAAAAAGTATATTATATATTATAAATGAAGCTTTAAAACTTCTTCATACCATAAAAGTAACCGAAACTCTATTGAATAATAATTTGAGGTTTATAATTTTGTGTTGAACTGTAACTTTATCAACTTAATTGCAGGGTGCAACAAAATTTGACTTAAAAAAATATCTTAGTTTTTTAATCCGTGGTATCTATGTTCCTTTTTTTTATTACTTATTCCATATTTTACTGCTTTAAAATCATTAATTATCTATTCAAAATATATAAAAAAAAAAAATCAATTTTTGCTAAATCTATTTATTTCTTAAACATATACATTAAACCTTTTTATTTTTTAAGATTACTTTTTCTGTATCATTTTTCAAGTTAATTAGTAACTTGAAAATAAACACGTGCTATATCGACCCTTAACACGTCGCTTTAACTGTCATAAAAGTCAACCTGTCACAAAAATTAACATTCAATTCGCAAAACATTAAAATGTGACAAAGTAAATAAAAAAATATCATAAAACGAAAAAGAAATTCAATTTTCCATATTTCCTTAGGTTATATTGAAAATTAAAATATTTCTTTACTGTTGTTTTTAATACACTACACAAAGGTAAGTGCTGCAGATCTACATAATAAATGTTACTTGAATCTCCCTGCAGGATATAATCAATAAATGCAATCATAAAAATTTGTTATGCTGCTACACCTCAATCCATAAAATTCATGTAGCGACACCTTGGTTTTTTAACAGCATAAAAACAGTCTTTATCGTGATTCCGTGCAAATAACCCATTCTTAGAAGTCACCAAACAACCCCAACAACCACCAAGAAATTCAGTAAACAACATCATTCAATTTTATTTCCTTCAATTCAATTGTATTCCTCCTCAGGGTATAATGTTTTGTTGTATTTCAAAATTTCATTTATTGTTTCTGTCAAACCTGGCAGCGTATATAAAACAAATATCTAAAGAAGCCGTCTAGGCAATTTCAGTCAAGGACATGCTTTCCTGCTTCTCTAAATCCAATACGAAAATGTTGAAAAACAAAAAAAAAAAACACACATTTTGTTGAAATATTGTTTATCTTTTTCAACTTGTTTTTTTGACAATATAACGCCGAAGCCTGTATATTGAGTTTGCTGTCGAAGAGAATTGGAAGGAACATATTTTTTTCGCCTCTGTACATAAGCCATGCATAAAACAAAAATTTAAATTTTTACTTAAGGCGTAGCATCAAAGGGCATTGTAACAAAAAGTTTGGAAAAAGTTTGACCTATGTTAAAATATAAAGAGCGAATGTATGCATGAATATGTTGGTAAGCAAGCAATTAACTTTAAGCAAGAGATTTTGCTAAGCGGCTGAAAAAGTAGTTTTTTGTCAACCACAACTAGTTGAAATTCTGACTTTTTCCCATAGAACGAACTAACTTATTTTGTATGGTGATGTCCGCTAAATAAGCCAATTGACTTTCGTCTGATATATTTTCAACTACTTGTTAAATTAGTTATATTTAAATTATTTTTTAATGACTTTAAAACAACCAATTGAAAACTATTACTCATGGCCTAAAGTTAATAATATTTGATGAAATAACATGGTTAAATATATATAAACTTGTAATCTAATAAAAATTTGCAATTAAAACATGTCAAAATCATAGTAGTTGCCGCCTTAATATAATTCAAAGTAGCTCATATACTGGTTTATTTTAAACTAGTTTTTTAATTAGTTGTTTTTAAAACAAGTTAGTTCGTTCCTATAGGGAAGGAAATAGAAAACAAAACAAACCAGTAAAAAAGAAAGAAGTATTCAATGGCACAAATTACATTATGTTGGTATATGGAAAACCTTTATCTTCCCAGCTTTTTGCACACAAAAAAACAATCGAATTAAAAGCCATCATCCACTATGATACAGAATAAAATGAGTGTACAGAAAGCACAGTGTGAGAAAAATAAGAAGCACATTTTTTTAATTTGCTTTCTGCCTCAATTAATTTTAAAAAAGCTGTAAATTTTAAAACATTTTTTAATCAGAAGATTGTTTATGCTATGTTTTGGCGCAATTTTAAAATAAGTTTTGCTCATCTAATTCTGTTCATACATTATATTATTAAAATGTATTAAAAAAGAATTCTTCGCTAGATAACACAGCCTTTACACAGCCTTGGAATTCAGTATTCGACTTCAATTTATACGTGCTGTTCCACTGCACTCAGAAAATAATCAATCAATTCTTAAATCAAAAATTACTAGTTTTTGTTTTGAAAATTTTAAATTTCCTTAGGTATAATTGAATTTATATTTAAAACAAAAATATTTACATATGTCTTAAGAAAATAAAAATTTTAATTTTAAAATCAATTTGTTTTTAAAAAATATATTTTTCGAGTAAAAAGGAATAGCTAGTTTGACTTATTGATTTTTTGCTTGCTTGTCGACCATTTTCTCAGAGCGTCGACCAACACTTGTCAAAATCAATACAAAGTTTAACTTTTCATCTTTTTCTTTTTCTATGCTTTTTTGACAAATGCTGGTCGACAAAAGAACTGTCACTCCTAACGTATAATTATTATACCATGGTTCACATCACCTGAACGAGTTTTCAATTGCCAGCGTCGTTTGTTTACATTTGGAAAAAAAATAGCTTTTAAAAGATTATTGCCGAAAAGAATATTTCAAACAATCCAAGTTGTTAACTAATTTCCAATGCAATTTTGCAGAAATAAAGGAAATGATATCGAAAAAAACTTTAAAAAAAAAACAACCGACTACAAAATCACTACAAAGTAAAAAATAATTTTAAAAATACTTTTGCTTCTAATTTCTTGGTCATATTTGATAATTTATTTAAACATATTATTATATATGAAATCTTATTATCTTAATTTTTTTTCTTATTAGTTTTATTATCATAAATATATTAATTTCTTGATGAATACAAAAGCTTCTAAGGTCGGCGCTAAATAATCAGACTTTTAATCAGAAGCGCCAACTTCAAAGCATTTGTATTCATAAATTCATATTTATGATAATAAAACTAATAAGAAAAAAATTAAGACAATAAGATTTCATATATAATAATAATAATGTGTTTAAATAAATTATCAAATAGGACCCAGAAATTAAAAGGAAAGTATTTTTAAAATTCTTTTTTACTTTGTAGTGATTTCGTAGTCGGTTGTTTTTTTTATAAATTTTTATTTCTTCCTTTTTAGAGAATATGATAAATTTTCAAAAAAGTGTATAAAAAACATAAATACAATTGTTCCGAAAACATTTGTTCTATTAAATTCTGAAAGTTTGTTGGTTATTTCAAATATCTGCCTCTTAAATTTAAATTAGATGTCACATGTTTTGAAATTATTATACCCATTCTTGTAACGAGTCTTATTACCCTTTTCGAGATAAAGTGTTTTTCTAATATTGATACGCCCCTCTGTTAAATAAGCGCCCACTTTCTTGAGCATAATTTTCAATAATTGTGCCTACCCCTGTACTTCATTTCAGTACCCCAGCGACAATATTAACTGCGATAGTGTTTTTCTAGTATTGCCACGCCCATTTATCGAATAATACCTACTTTATTGACCTTCATTTTTAATAATTCTGCCTACCCCTTTACTACAACAAATTTCAGTGCCCTAATGTCAATATTATTCGAGATATACTCTTTTTCTAATATTGCCACGCCTAGTAGTCTAATTCCGCCCACTTTCTTGACCGTAATTTTAACTAATGATGCCTACCTCTATACCAAATTGCAGTTCCATAGTGTCAATATTATTCGAGATATACTCTTTTTCTAATATGGCCACGCCCATTTGTCAAATAACGATCATATTCTTGACGGCAATCTGTAATAATTGGGCCTACCACTACACTTCATTTCAGTACCCTAGTGTCCATATTATTCGAGATACAGAGTTTTTATAATATTGCCACTCCCAATTGTCGAATAACGCCCACTTTATTGGACATTTTTTGTAATAGTTATGCCTACCCTTATACAAAATTGCAGTACCATAGTATCAATATAATTTGAGATATACTCTTTTTCTAGTATTGCCACTCCCATTTGTCAAATAATGCCCATTTTCTTGACCGTAATTTGTAATAACTGTGTCTACCCCTACAATAAATTTCAGTACCCTAGTGTCAATATTATTCGAGATAAAGTGTTTTTATAATATTGCCACGCCCATTTGTCGAATAACTCCCACTTAATTGACCATAATTTGTAATAATAATGCCTACCCTTATACTAAATTGCAGTACTCTAGTGTCAAAATTATTCAAGATACACTGTTTTTCTAATATTGCCACGCCCATTTGTCGAATTACGCCCATTTTCTTGCCCGTAATTTTTAATAATTGTGCCTACCCCTTCACTAAATTGCAGTACCCTTGTGTCAATATTATTCGAGATACAGTAGTATCTAGTATTGCGAGATCTATTATTGCCACGCCCAGTTCTCGAATACCGCCCACTTTTTTACGCGCACCTCCATGCTTATGATATCTATCTGTTCCCCAAAAATTATGGTAATCAGGCATATGGTTTAGGAGTTATCGATGTACATAACTTAAAAAAAAATAAAAAAATAAAAATAAAAATAAAACAGAGAAACCGACTAACTTGAGAACCTCCCCCTTTTTGAAGTCGGTTAAAAATTCTCCCCATATTTGCACAATTGTATGCTCATGTGGGAGAGACAACTTCAACTGTTTGCTTGCCATTTCACTATATATATATTTTTTCTGTTTGAAAATTTTAAATAATTAATTTCAAATTTTTGTCAATTTTATATACTTCTTTCAGATTAAGGTGTGTATAATAAGCGAAGAAAAGGCTTTTCTAACATTTTTTGACGTGATACAAGAACTTGAACCAACTGTAGAACGTGTTTCGAACGCTTTTAATAATTTAACTCATTTCGTTTCCAACAACAATTGTACAGATTTTATTTCATCAAAACTTCATTTGAGAGCTTGTTTTTCACTTAAACTTCCTTAACTCAATTTAACATAATTAAGGGCTCGGTTTGAACAGGGCATTAGCTTAACTTTTAAACAAAAAAAGACCTTTTCATTTAACACGGTCGTTCACACTGCCTGTGCTGCCTATACTAGTGTCAAATTGACAGCGACAGCAGCTTTTTAGCTTCAAATCTATTTTTTGCAGATTATTTTCTGTGCCACTCATGCCGTCAATAATACATACAGATACTTGCACAATTGTGTACTGATAAGGAAGAGACCAGAACATCTTGCTTTTCTATTTTTCATTGTTTATGACTTTTAAGTTTGCTTCAAAATCTAAATATTCAAAAAATTCATTTGTTTACATTCAACAAGCAAACAAAAAACCTTTTCTAACGTTAGTTATGTCAAATTTATAAATTTTTTCAGATTTGTGTGTGTGTTTAACAAAAAAAAATGTTTATAAGGATCGGTGACCGCGAAGCATGGTCATGGCATAAAACAAATTCGGTTGGACACCACTGGTCTACAGTATAGAACGTCAGACCCTCGTCATTGTAGGTCGTGGTTTCAAACCTCGTGGTAGCATCTGCTTTTTTTTCTGCAGTTTGTTTGTTAATTTTAATGAAAAAAACAACCCCTTATGGTCAACTCACACGGGATTGTTTGATTGGCAATCGATGAACTTTTCTTATGCTCTTTTAAATTTTGATTGTTGGTAGATTGTTGGTAGCTCACACGACACGCCAATCTGCGTTTGACATTTCTTTGAATTACAGTACTTTTTATCCTCCACTTTATTTCGTACTATAAAAACATTTGTTATTAATTTATCATGATTGCTTATCTGTAAGTGCTTGAATTTTTTCTTGTTATTTAAATTGTTATTTTGTTATAAACGCATTTATTATGTTTAATTAAATTAAATCTTAATAACAAACAGTCTTTAATGACGAAAAAAACAAACTTAATACTAATTTTAAAACATTTCAAAAATATATACAGCAAACAAAAAAGTAAAACTAAAATTATTCTTCAATCCTGTGTAACATTTTTCAGTCTTAAATGATTTCTTTCAATTCATAAAAAAATTTGAAGTCTTTTGTAGACACTTCAAAATTAACATTAAATTTTATTATTTAATAAATATAATTATTTTCACTGTACCTACGTTTATTTCAACATCCAAATGCCATTTAGACATCGATTTACAGTGAAAAAATTAATTGAACATCGTATCTGAACATAATCTGATTCTTATAACGATTTGCATATGTTCACAACGCCATCTAGCAGTGGAATTGCTTTCGTCACTGCATATCGTTATCTAAATCTGACTTGGAAATTCGTAAAAACTCAGTTACTATGTAAACATGCATATAAGTGTTGAAATTGAATTTAGGACACTCTCCTTCTGGCTTATATTCTGGTAGCTTCGTTCGCGCACATCCCACAGCTCTCGCTTTGCTTCCATCAAGGAAATTAGCAACTTCACTTCAACTCTTGAGTAAGCCGCCATAATTATCCTATCTGAAAGAAAGTGTATGAGAGATATAATACATTTAAATTTCAAATTATCAGTATTACAACTTCATATTAATGCTTACCTATTTCTTGATTCAAAAACACACTTTCTTGCCAGCTTTTTTCATTGTTTACTTCATTAATTCACTAGTTTAGAAAAAGGGTTTCATGCAACGATTTTTCCATTATATTTTTGTAAAAAGTACTTTTTAGGTACTTAAACTCAGCAAAAATTTTATTTCGTCACCCAACAACATTGTTCAGATTGCTGATTGCTGCCATGTACAGCAATCAAAAAATGAACAAATTTGATTGCTGCAATCTGTGTTCATCCGTTCTCGCTCTCAGTGTTTTTGACAGATTTTTATTGGAAGCAACAACAAAACGAGTAGATTGTTTGATTGGCAATCATCGTGTGCGTTGGGAATTAAGCGTCGATGCTGTGCGCGATCGCAAAATAATTGTTTTGCCTGTGTATTCGCATGTTATTGAATGTTTGAGTTTAGTAGTTTCTTTTTAAGTAAATTACTCTACTGTTCAATAATTACTGAGCTGGTGCGTAGGAAAATCGACAGACTAGCACGCGAGTGGCTCGGGTTCAATTTCCGCCGTAGTAGTTTTCAAACTGAATATAAATTCTAAATAATTTTATTAAACTCTTTGTTTCTAAATATCCACAAATATGTCAAATTTACTGGATCACAATACCACTAGCTTGAACGATATTTTTTGATATATTAAATTTTAGTAGTTTTTTCTTTTTTTGTTTCTTAAATACTCATTTTTGTTTCAATTATAATTGGTTTTTTTTCAAAGAAAAATTTCTCTTTGATATAAAAAAAAATTTCTTTGACTTTAAACAAGAAAAATTTTCTTTCAAATTTAGTAATTTTTTTTTTTTTTGATTTTAGGATGGTTTTTTTTCTGAGTGTTGCATTATTTTATGGGAGTTGGATGTGATGCGTGGCACTTTTTCATCAGCCCAAATTTTCGGTATAATTTACGAACTTTAATCCACATATCAATGAAACTTGGTATGAACATACTATTAAGTCGTGTCGGTCAACTGGTAAAATTTAGCGAGCATTAGACAAGAGGGAGTGGCACCGTCCATACAATTAAAATTGCTGATATCGAATGGCTTTGGAACTAAATAAAGTTCTTATACCAGAAATCTGGCAAAGGCATTGCAAAACGGGAGTGGCTCCGCCCATAGAAGTAGGAATTTTCGAGAAGATTTCGATAAAGTGATATTGCCTTAAAATGCGACTTTTTTACATACACAGAGCAAAAAACTACCACGTTAAATCAAGACGATCCCCTTATTGAGCTATTTTATGAGGTTTTCTTCTTAATATTACCAAATAAGAAGAATTTTCCATAGAGAAATCTTTTTATTTCTATGGAGAAAATCAAGCATATATTATCAAACATTGCCTAATAAGATTCGTTATTGAATGAAGGAAATGATGTGGAAATGTTTTAAATACTATTGTCATCTCACTCACTCATCTCACTTAAGTTTAAGAAGAGAACACTTTAAACTAAGAAAATCTAAGCCTGTTTTTATGTATACATGAACACATGAAATTGAAATAAAAATGTTTTGTTGAAACATTCATACTAAAAAAATTTTTTGAAATTTCTATTTATACGGTTTTTTCCTACATTCTATATTTCCTATAAATAAATAAATAAATTAATAAGATGTCTTGTTTTAATATCAAGAAGATAACGTTTCAAATTAAAAATAAAATCACATATTTTTAAAAAATAAGACTTTCTTATAGTACGAAGAAGTTTGCTTTAAAAAACAAGAAGATTCTTCTTGAAACTATGTGATTTTCATAATAAAGAATGACAGCGTTTTAATAAGATTTTGGTTTTATCCGATTCAACCTTTATATATAAAATTGAGATATTATTTTAAATGTACCCAATTGAGGCCCTTTTGCTTTAATTTTACTGAAGCATGAAAAATAAATTGTGGAATTTTTTAATTTATATTTAGTTTTTAGCAATTCTTAAAAAAATTAATTTTTAAGAATAACACTTAGAGCCTTATGCCAAGTAATCATGAAGTAACAGGTCGCCACAACAACAATGTTCTTTACAGAACAACCACCAGCAGACTAGACAGCTGTTTCGTTGGTCGCTAGACCAACTCATCAGTAATCTTCTGTGGGTTATGCAGTCCATTAACTTTGAAAATCTTATAAGCACATCTTCTGCTAAAACCAAAGCGGAATTGCAGTTGTGTGCTTTCCAATTTAAAAAGCAATGTTTTTCTACTTCTTAGCACAAAGCAAAGGTTCAAAAAATTGACTACATTAATTCTGCAAGAACTTGTTGTTGCGCTCTTTGCTTACTTCTTTTCACGATTCCATTCTTTGGCACCAACAATTCGTTGATATTAAACCATAGAAGGCGTGAGAAGTTTTTTTTGAAAATAA
Source organism: Coremacera marginata (assembly GCA_914767935.1). Classification (NCBI taxonomy): domain Eukaryota; kingdom Metazoa; phylum Arthropoda; class Insecta; order Diptera; family Sciomyzidae; genus Coremacera; species Coremacera marginata. The sequence continues at coordinate 164,078,532 of OU612043.1, read as the reverse complement.
GATGACTCATCTTATTTTCTGAGGTAAGGCTCGTACCAGTTTATACATGAAAAATAAATTGTGGCATTTTTTTAATTTATATTTACTGAAGCATCTTTTTTGATTGTCACCGATACAATATTTTCTGCATCCAAAACTAACACTACCAAATAAATATCTACACTCAAAATAAAAATTTAGTTTTCCGTTCGGATTTATTTAGTAAGTACGGATTTTCTTAATTCCAGTGCAAAACCTTGATTCAAGAACGGGGCTTTCTACACTGTAAAAACAAAATCTTAAATTCAGCTTGAAATTTGCATTAAAAAGAACTGCAACAGCTTTCAGACACCCATTGCTGAATTTATCGATAAAGTTTCTAGCTTAAAAGCAGCTTCAAAAGTGTCTCAATTTAAGACGATTTTATTAAATAAAATAATACTTAAAAAAGCAAAGCAATGCTTTAAATTAAGATCTTTGAAGCTTTGAAATAATTAAAAAGGATTTTTTTCTTCATTTACTGATTTTTGGTTATGTATTTTTATAACGCCACCTGGGCCAATAAAAAAAATTAAAAACTTAAACAAACATTCCTTTAAGTTTTTTATATAACTGTTAAAAAAGTTTTTTTAAATTGATATATTATTTTATATCTAATATAACAATATTAAACTCATAATAATCTGCAACAAACGTTGCCGGTATTGCATATGCTGCGCCGCAGTCATTGTTAATGTAAAAAACCTATGCATCTGTTAGAATTCAACTACCAAGCCTGTACAAAACTGATTTTAAATATGCTTCTTTAGGTTTTTAAGCATGTTGGATATATAAAGGCAAATCATGCTTATATTCACGCTAACAATGATTTTAAGGCAGTGTTCAAAATACGATTTACTTTTTAGAATATTCAAAACTATCGCTCATAGTACCGATAAAACATAAACAAACACCTTCCAAAGCACAAATCAGACTGATGCTAATGAACGCAAAATAATTTTAAAAGTAGCTCAGAGAGAAAATTTTATTCTGCTCTTAATTTTATAACTTCAAGTCAAGATTACTTCAAGTCAAATAAGACTAAATTCACATTGTAGGAATTTCTTACTTGACAGACCTGCAAGCTTGTATTTAAAATTGCCCAGCAGAAAACTCGGTCAGGCCTCTAGAAGTCAGACTTGAATTAACGACTGAAGTTCTAAACATAATCCTGTTTTCATTATTCGGTTCAGATTTCAAGGCTGAAATTTAAATACAATTTAGGCTTCGTTTTTAAAGACCTGTATTCTAACCTGAAATTAAACAAAAAATCAGTCCTTTCAGGCCAAATTTTATACCTGAATTTGAAATAAAAATTGATTCAGACCAGAAATCATAGATGAACACTTAAAATAAACAAGACCTAATTTCAGGACTGATGAGGCGGACACTGAATTCCAGGCCTTAATTCCAGCCTGATCAGGCATGACATTTTCTACTGGGTAGATATTCCTACTTAATTCACGAACTTTATTCTTATTCTAAGAGCTTTTATCCCGTTTTCTTCATCTTTTTAGAATAGCAGAGTATGAACCTTCCTTAAATTTCTAAGCAGGATATCGGAAAAAAAATGTTAAGCTTAAATTTAGAATGTAATTTTTCTTTTCGTGTATATATTTGCCCATAATGACATTGATTTATCGTCACCTGTACAATAACATATAAGCCACATTATAGCTAAATTTTTGACTATAAAGAACATCATATAACAAACAAAAATTGCTTTCAAAACTGAATCTTAAAAAGTAAACAACATCATAAATTGAATGAAAAGTATACTGAAACTGAAATGTACGTATGTAGTAAAGTTGTAAGCTGGATTGGAAATTAGATTTGCTTCAGATAGCACTTGAAATATGACTACCACTTCTATCTTGTAAACAACACATGGCATATCACATGGTTGTGACATCTTTCAGAAATAGAAAAATCTTTTGATATTTCTTTGTATGCAAATAGGATAGATTGAATTTGTTATCTCGCAATAAATAGTTATGAATGTGAGATACTCGTAAATGTGGTTTCACTTCAATTTGGTTGCTATCTAGATTAAAAATTGAATTAATTATTGATTACTTAATCACTTCACAAGGATAAGTTAAACTGCGATGAGTGTGTATATTTTGTATAGAATGATTGAGTGGAAGCTACCTTCATTTACAGATACACCACTTTGGTAACAAAGGAAATAATTTGAGACTTAGAAGAGTAGTTATAGAAATTGAGAATTACTGCATAACACTTATGTAAAAAACTAGCTTTTTGTTAGGATATTTCACCAAATCTAGTTTTTGATAAAAACTTCCTATAAAGATTTTACTGCTTGCATTTTTATAAAATCACATGTTTAGTTTGGTTTATATGAAGCTAAGAAGTATTAAGTGAATACATAAAATTATTCTATCCCCATATTCTAAAAAAACTTACACATTTGTATCTGTTTCTGAAAATTGTTTTATATTTCAAAGTTTTCTAAAGTTTTCTCAACAAGTTTTTTTTTTAGCTATCATTTCGTGTGCCTAACAATGCACTTCAACTTAGTTTTTTCTTTTCTTAGTTGCTCCCATGAGGTTCACATGATAACCTTTGCTTGTTAGCAAATTTTTCACTTCGCAATTGTATTCATGCTTACCCGCAGCAGGTTCGTAATACAATATATTGTTGCATGTTTTACACAAAAAAAAAAAAGTTCACCAAAGAAGACTTCAAATTTTGCGCCATCAGCGTTGCACCCACTCACATTGCAGTACATTTACAATAACCATGTTCATGCCAAAATGTGTTTCACCTCACTATATTTTCTTTCACCTTAGCCCAGAGAATTTTTGCATATCTTCAAGTTACAAAAAAGTGCAATTTTTTCTTTGCACAAGTTTTCATCTTTGCAGTTTTACACGTTATCCTCAGGCATGGGGTAGTTTTTATGTATTACTTTATCTACTACTTGTAGCTGTACCAACTTTAGTTAAATGCCTTTTGAGCGTTTTCTTTTTTTTTCTTTATTCACAGCTAGGAAAGTAGTTTAAAAAAATGTCATGATGAAACTACTAAACAATTTTATAGAATAATCTGATAAACAATTTTGAAATTATGAAATCGCTTCGAAATATTTTTACCTTGAGGTCAACTTGCATGCTTATGAAGCACCATGTTGATTAGAAAAAAGGTAAAGAACACCGTTATTTTTATTTTTTTATATAAATAAATTTTTCCTTTGGACAATTTTCTAAGATTTCAAATAAATAATTTTTTCAAATAAATAAAAAAACCCAAAAGGTTCTTACATCATATAAAGAGTTAAGATAATATTCAGCTAAGAAAGAAAATATATTTTGTTTTTACAAATAAATAAAGTTTTGCATTTAATGAGCTTCCGTTGCCATAAGAATTTTTTGTGGTTCCACTGCAAAAATACAAAATCGTTTAAATTTAAAACGAAGTATATATGAATGATTTATACATTGCACAATTTTTAACTTAATTTGGATTTGACAACATTCAGTTATAGTTATTCGAAGAACTGGGTTTCCATTAATTTTTCGTTTTTTTCTGTTTCGTTTACTGTTTCAAATTACTTGCTGAAATTTGCGGAATTTTGGTTTTATCGAAAACACGGTTTTTTTTTAGGTTATTTGACATTTTTGAATATTTATATTTTTGTATTGTTTAATGATTAGTTTTACTGTTTGAATTTACAAATTTTTCTAAGAAAACAAATAAAAAAAAACCGCCATTAAAAAAGTAAGAATTTGTTCATGAATTTATCGATTTCGTTGCATCTTAGAAAATTTTGAGCTTTGATTTGTTAACCAATCTTAGTATAGAATATATCTGAAGACTTTATAGTTGAAACATTTCGCAGACCTTAATATAGTTGAAACATTTCGCAAAATTAATTTGTACTCAAAATATTTAAAGGTCTCTGCAAAAAGAGTTTCCTGATTTTCCTAGTGAATACCAAGTGAATAAGGTTCTATTAAAATGAACATTTTTGTAATATATTTTTGGAAATATTTAAAACAGGGTAGGCAAATTTATTTTATCAAAGAAAATATAGCAAAAATGCTATCTACGTAAAGTTCTAAGAAAATTATCTTAAGAAACTATAAATTTAAAATCAAAACGTACCCTTTAATTTTGTGGTGGATCAAAAATTTTGGAATAATCCTGAGAGATGGCACTAGTTTACACTATTATGAACCATTCACAGCAAGCTTCAGCCTTCATTAGACATCTGTCAAAATTTCAGCAATTTATATGTACTCATTTACAAGTTGAAGCGGTGAGATACAATCAACATCCTTGTTTTTTAAGATATGGTGACATGAGTTTCGTGTCTTGATTAAACGTTATTTTTCTTACAAGAAAACCATAACCGAGACCAAAGCCAAGCTAAATAATCATTATCCGAACTCTGCGCTGTCGATGAAGATAATTCAAAAGTGGTTTTCAAACTTTCGTTGTGGTCGTACAAACACCGATGACGCCGAACGATCTGGATGCCCAAAAGAAGCCAGTAAACCAGAAAACGTCGAAAAAAAATCATAAATTATACTCAACGAGAAATCATAACTGAAACTGAAGCCTATTTTGGAGAGCTTCTTAAGTACTATTTATACTCGCTTTTACGATTTAAAGGGTATGTATGAGAAAAATAAAACAGAATCTGGTTGAAAAATGCTTTCTTGTTTCATTTACGGATTGATTCTGTTGCGATAATGTTAATTTTATTACCTAGGAAATTCAACTTTTTGTAACATTTGTAAATATGTTTAAATAAATTACCAAATATGACCAAGAAATTAAAATATGACCAAGAAATTTGTAGTGATTTTGCAGTCGGTGGTTTTTTTTTTTAAAAAAGTTTTTATATCTCAATTTTTAGAGAATATGATAGATTTTCGAAAAAAAGTGTATAAACTACATATATACAATTGTTCTTAAAAAGTTTGTTCTATTAAATTCTGAGAGTCTGTTGGTTATTTCAAATATCTGTTTCCAAAATTTATATTGGATGTCACGTGTTTTGAATAATTATACCCATTCTCGTAACGAGTTTTATTACCCTAGTGTCAATATTATTCGAGATATAGTATTTTTCTAATATTGCCACGCCCCTTTTTTGAATAAGCACCCATTTTCTTGACCATCATTTTTAATAATTATGCCTACCCCTGTACTTCATTTCAGTACCCCAGCGTCAATATTAACTGAGATAGTGTTTTTCTAATATTGCCACGCCCTTTTGTTGAATAACGTCCACTTTATTGACCGTTATTTTTAATAATACTGCTTACCTCTGTATTATAATAAATTTCAGTGCCCTACTGTCAATATTATTCGAGATACACTGTTTTTCTAATATTGCCAACCCCAATTGTCGGATACCGCCCACTTGCTGATCGTAATTTGTAATAATAATGCAGTACCATAGTATCAATATTATTCGAGATACACTCTTTTTCTAATATTACCACTCCCATTTGTCGAATAACACCTACTCTTTTGACCGTAATTTTTAATAATTCTGCCTACCTCTGTACTAGAATAAATTTCAGTGCCCTAGTGTCAATATTACTCGAGGTTCACTGTTTTTCTAATATTGCCACGCCAAATTGTCGAATATCGCCGACTTTTTTGACTGTAATTTGTATTAATAATGCCTACCCCTATACTAAATTGGAGTATCATAGTATCAATATTATTCGAGATACACTTTTTTCTAATATTGCCACGCCCATTTGTCGAATAACTCCCATTTTCTTGACCGTAATTTGTAATAACTGTGTCTTCCCTTCACTAAATTGCAGTACCCTAGCGTCAGTATTATTTGAGACACAGTGTTTTTATAAGATTGCCACGCCTATTTGTCGAACAATGCGCACTTTATTAACCGTAATTTGTAATAATAAAACCTACCCCTTTACTAAATTGCAGTACTCTAGTCTCAAAATAATTCAAGATACACTGTTTTTCAAATATTGCTACGCCCATTTGTCGAATAACGCCCACTTTCTTGACCGTAATTTATGATAATAATGCCTACCCCTACACTAAATTGCTGTACCATAGCATCAATATTATTCGAGATACAGTGTTTTTATAATATTGCCACTCCCCGTTCTTCAATTCCGCCCACTTTTTTAGATGGGCACCTCGTGCTTATGATATCTATGTGTTCATCAAAAATTCTTATGGCAATCAGGCATATGGTTTAGGAGTTATCGATGTACGTACATAAATTTAAAAAAAAAAACAAAGAAACCGACGAACTTGAGAACCTTCTCCTTTTTGAAGTCGGTTAAAAAGACACATAAAATGTTTAGTGAGATACAAATTTTCTTTTTTAATTGAAAGGTTACATTATGCCGATATGTATGAAAAATAATAGAGTTTATGTGAGCCCAATGAGCTCTTTAGACATGACGGATCTTGTCGATCCAATTTTTCAACACTTTTACACATACATTTGAATGTGTTTTAGCAATAAGACATTGAATGTTGTCTTTCAATTCCTCCATTGTTGTTGAATAATTAGCATACTTTTGTGACTTAGCTTATACCCAGAGAAAGAAATCACAAGGCGTTAAATCACAATATCTATCAAGAGAACAATTGACTGGGGCACATCCTGAGATAATTTTATCATCAAATTGTCTTCTCAAAATTTCGATTGTTGCACTGATTTTGTTTAAACAAATAATTTAATAAAACCGAATCGTTGTTCAAGCATGTTTTTTTCTATGATTAAATGCCAAAATCCACTGAAAATAAGTGGAAAAGAAAAAAATAATAAATATTACGCAATGTTATCAATATAAACATTTGAAATTGTATTACTCGAAATTTCGGTTTCGACCATATTGACTCCGTACAGCCGTAACTGGCAAAAAGGCCAAAACTGGCCGAAACCGAATATTTAGTCAGACACTAGTCATAAGCTGATTGAAGTATTGCCACACAAAAAAATTCAAATTCCTCTATATTAAAGTCGTGTTCACAATTATTGATTTGAATACACTTTTTATGAAAAGCACACAAAATTCTGTTTATTATAAAATTATAAACTAAATTGGCAATACAAAGGCCCTTTTTAATAAGATAATTTTAACTGACTTTTTTTTAAATTCGCATTTTACTTAAAAATTTTAGCATATTGCTTTCCAGTGAGATGAGTTTTCATAATTCTTCAAGCAATGTCTATGTGATCCTAGGGAATAGGAAGGTGGATTCGGTGTCTTAACGCCACTTGCATCTTTAGAGGAATTGCGTAGTCGGCTTAGATGTTTCGTGTCATTATCCGCTTGCTGCAATTAAGTTTCAAGCGTAACTAAAATGAATAAGAGCTGGCAAATTACCTAAGAGAGACAAGCACGTTGCAGACAAGAATATAGTTTTTTCTGTTTAAAAAAATGGAGTTTCTTCAGTTATAGACTGTTTTTAAAAAAGCAAAGTAAAAATGCTTCCTAACAAGCTCAAAGTGATCATAATTTTAAAAGATAAGGACGTTTTAATTTTAATTAACTCATTGACGCCCAAATGTTCTGATTTTTACCTTGGCTTTCAACCTCGCGTAATATGATGAAAAAACATTTAATACAATTTAAAAAAGCCACATATTTTATTATTTGAACGTCGCTCTTTGAACCGGGTGCATAAAAGTTTAAAAAATTGCAATTTACCCTCATTTTTGCAGAAATACCCCAAAAAATGCATATTTAATTTTTTTTTTTTTTTTTGTTTTTAATCGCGATTTCTCGAACATACCGGATCTTGAGTGCATTGAAATGCACGTATAATGTGTTCTCGATGGTTCGACTTCAAAGATATGCAATGAGAAATTTTTTTTCATTCCTCAAATTGATTTTTCATTGTTTCTCAATTTTTCGAGTAATGATAAAAAATTATGTTTGTTATGTTAAATAAAAATATCTTATGTTTTTTGTTAATAATAAAAAAGAAATTAAAAAAAAAAGTTTAAACAAAGATTTCTAATCCATTCACCTCCTCGTGGTGGAAATCTAAAAACGTCTTCGAAGTTTCAAAAGCAAAGAACGGGCTCATAATAGAAGCTGAGAATAATTTTTTATAGCAACAAAATTTAAGTTTTGATAAGATTATATATTTTCAAACAGCATACGTTAACAAAAAATATAACAAATGATTTAAGTGCTAATTTTTTATCATTACACGAAAAATTAAGAAACAATGAAAAATCAAAAAAAAAAAATCGCTTTCTGATGCCATTTTTTCAATTTGGGGGATGAAAAAAAAATAAAATTTCTCAATGCATATCTTATCACTCAAGATCCGGTATCATCGAGAAAATCGCGATTAAAAAAAAAATAAATAAATTAAATTTGCATTTTTTGGGGTAATTCTGCTAAAATGAGGGGTGAATTGCATTTTTTTTTAAATTGTTTGCCCCCATTTGGAAGACCAACGTTCAAATAATTAAGTACACCGAGAAAAAAGCAATAGGTAAATCACCTAAGTCGGCTTGGGTAGAGAGAATTGTATGGGAATTATAAAGTTATGCTTATTCACCTAAGATTTATTGTTTAATACATTTGCTTTGTGGCGGCCGTGGCGTAGTGGATAGAGTGTGCGATTCTTACTCCAAGGAAACCCAGGTTCGAATCCTCCAACTGACACAGAAAACTTTTTTCAATTGATTTCATTTTTCTGTTCGGCCGTCACCTCTCTGCAGACAATGGCAAACCTCAGAGAGTAAAAACTACTGCCATGAAAAGCTTCTTGAGAACATAAACCGTTTGGAGTAGGCGCAAAACATGTAGGTCCAGTTCTAAATCATTTGTGTGCAAACATTTCACATCACACATAACACAATTGATCATAAGAAGCTCGGTCAAAGTCCTTTCAAGGGCTGAGATAGCCATTTCGTTTTGTTTTAACATTGCTTTGAAAGCACATACTTCGATGCCTTGCCAAAAAAAAAAAAAAATATTTGATTCACCTATGCCCAAAACCCAAAAATAAAAAATTTAAAAACAACTAGCATGGATAGCTTAAGCATAGTTTTGAGCTATTTTCTGCAAAAAAAAATAAACACAGCTGCGTCATTAGACACACGAGAGAAGGATAGATTTGATAATTTAATGTTTTGTTTTTTTAATAAAACCACTTTTAAATGGAAAAATAACATAAAGTAAATTAAAAAACACGTTAATATTCACACCAGTAAATTTTATTATATTTCATCAACAATAAGAAAAGAAAAAAGAAAAAAATTTCTTTGCCCGCCGTCGAACCTGGATCTTTTGGTGCCAGCCCATCGCTCTACCCACTGATCCAAGCAGCCTCGCTACTACTTGCTGACATAAATTCAGCTATGTTAACAGATGCAGATGTTAATAGCCATACAACAAAAATCTTTTAATAGATTATTGTGTTATGCTGCAGCATAGCTTTAATTGTAATTAATATTGAATAAATCACTTCGCGTAACGAAGGAGTTTGGCTCAATGCGTAGTGTAGTGACTTCATACACAGTGGCATCGGTTAGTTGTGGATTCGAATCTCAACGGCATGCGAAGGTCAAATTTTTGTATTTGATATTTTATTTAATTTAATTTAATGTTCTTGTTATAATACACGTCAAGCAGCAAGAAAAGCCGAGAACTCATTAAATTTCTAAGAAAAACACCGTGTTGATAAAAGAAAAATTTGTGTTGTTGCCGATTTCAGTCAAGCAAATAAAAAAAAAAAAGGAAACTAAAAAAACCAAAACCCGAAAAAAAGTTATACTTTTGAAATTCAATTTTTCACCCATATAAAAATTGGCAAGTCAACATGTCAAACTTAGGCGTTTTTATGATGCACTTGGGAGGCTGAAAACTGCCAAAGCCATTTTATAAATTATACTATGTTTTTTTCCAATTTAACATAAGCTTTTTTCTCGGTGTATGTGGCTTTGTAAAATTGTTTTATATTTTGTTCATCATGTTACACGAGGTTGAATGCCAACGTAAAAATCAGAACATTTCGGCGTTAAAGAGTTAAATACTAATTTTGGCTATATAAATTCTGATTTTATTTTATTGCAAGAGTTACTATTTTCGAAGTTTATATGAATTCCGATTTTCTTTATTGCGAAGACATATTTTTAAATATTGTGCTATTTTATGTTTTCAAAAATAAGTCGTTTCTCGTTTTCTCTAATGGTCTAAAATAAGCTGAAAACCACTGCGTAATTTGCAATTGTACCACAATTTTCAGATATTATTTTCTATACCCAATCTATCGGCATGTTGAAGCTATTAAAGGACCATGTAATGAACAACTAGAAGCTGAATTAAATCACAGCCTTAATTGGGTAGCCACACAAATGACATCCTTTGCGTACAAATCCGGATATTGCAAAACACATACAAACCCATACACATACACCTATGACTTAAATTGAACAACAATAAAAATACACAAACAAAAATCCAAACTGAAATGTCAACGAACAGCAGCAAACGAGCCACCTACGTATGTGTGCTAAAAACTATTATATGAGTGTTAGGCCTTAAGAACAATCAAGCCGTTGGTTATATAGAAAATAGCCCACATGCTGACTATGCATGCTTAAGGCAGTCATCCAAACACCGAAAGGTGAAATAGCTAAACACATGTCTATGTATGCGTATGTTGAACAAAAATGTGTTTGGTTGATAGCTGCACGGAACTTGGGTACAAATAACCGGAAATAGATAACTGCTGTATATATCAAGTTCAGGAAAACGAAGGCTTACGAATCAGTAAAATGAAAAATACGAAAAAATTAAGTCGCAGACATTTAACCATTGACCTTTAGAGCAGCAACTACAGCAAAGAACATTATTATAATCAAGATGTACTAGGGTGACCGAGAATGAACTCATACTAAGCCAGAGCAAAGAACAGCAGTAGCCGAGTGATTGAGCACAAGGACAATACACTCGCATATTTATAATCAGATAACCCAACAAATTCCCTTGGGTCAGCCACTTGAAGTCATGTACGTGTAAGTTGCAAGAAATACAATAAAATAGGTCTCACCGACCAACAACCCGAAAGTCAAACAAGCTAATCTTTTATTTATGTCTAGACTTGACATTGGAAACGGACACAATTCACCACAGCACAGCATAACAAAAGAGCAAGATAGCAATGCTCTCAACACTGACAAATCCGAAAGAGATGGAATTGAAGGTCTGTAAAATGTTAAAAAAAAAACAAACAATAGAATGCGTTCGTTCTCGATATATTCAATAACGAGTCTCATACCCACTCACACAGAGATGCCTGGAGCATATGTGACACAAAAGCTCAGACACACACGCTCACTCACACAAGGGAAATCAACACAAACGGAAATGCATCGCCATCAAAAAAGAAAGCAAAAATAAGAACGAAAACAAAGCCCGAGAACAAAGGCGAGTCCGTTCTAACGAAGATGGACAAGTTCAAGCACATTAAACGTTCATCTCCATGCTGCTCATTCCACTGGTTTGAACTGCTGTCTCAAAGGAACCAGTTAGCATGTATGACATTTTTGCTGCTTTGAATTTTAAGCATTTTCTCCATATCAGCTAAAATAGAATTTACACTCAATATAGAGCAAAGCGATTGCATTCTGTTGACTTTGCACAAGTGTCACCAGCAGAAGATGAATTGGCTGACCCAAGTGCGATGAACTCCAAAATAAGTTCGCTATGGAAATTGCTTAAGGGCTGATGCATTTCCATGATTGTATGCTTCGTAGCAATGTGTCATCTTGTACATGCAAAACTCAACCCGTTTTAATTTATCTTTTGTTCAAGAAAATTTCTATTTATTGAATATTGAATAATCCGAGAATCAGTAATTTAACATGAAAATTCAAAAATAATCACACACTCTGATTAGAAAACATGTTCTGTCAAAATCATAACTATAACCACGATCATTACTAATATATAACCTTAGTTGTGGCCATAACCATAACCATAACTATACCCATAACAATAACCAAAACAATAACCATAACCATACCCATAACCATAACCATAACCATAACCATAACCATAACCATAACCATAACCATAACCATAACCATAACCATAACCATAACCATAGCCATAACCATAACCATAACCATAACCATAACCATAACCATAACCATAACCATAACCATAACCATAACCATAACCATAACCATAACCATAACCATAACCATAACCATAACCATAACCATAACCATAACCATAACCATAACCATAACCATAACCATAACCATAACCATAACCATAACCATAACCATAACCATAACCATAACCATAACCATAACCATAACCATAACCATAACCATAACCATAACCATAACCATAACCATAACCATAACCATAACCATAACCATAACCATAACCATAACCATAACCATAACCATAACCATAACCATAACCATAACCATAACCATAACCATAACCATAACCATAACCATAACCATAACCATAACCATAACCATAACCATAACCATAACCATAACCATAACCATAACCATAACCATAACCATAACCATAACCATAACCATAACCATAACCATAACCATAACCATAACCATAACCATAACCATAACCATAACCATAACCATAACCATAACCATAACCATAACCATAACCATAACCATAACCATAACCATAGCTATAACCATAACCATAACCATAACCATAACCATAGCTATAACCATAACCATAACCATAGCCATAACCATAACCATAACCATAACCATAACCATAACCATAACCATAACCATAACCATAACCATAACCATAACCATAACCATAACCATAACCATAACCATAACCATAACCATAACCATAACCATAACCATAACCATAACCATAACCATAACCATAACCATAACCATAACCATAACCATAACCATAACCATAACCATAACCATAACCATAACCATAACCATAACCATAACCATAACCATAACCATAACCATAACCATAACCATAACCATAACCATAACCATAACCATAACCATAACCATAACCATAACCATAACCATAACCATAACCATAACCATAACCATAACCATAACCATAACCATAACCATAACCATAACCATAACCATAACCATAACCATAACCATAACCATAACCATAACCATAACCATAACCATAACCATAACCATAACCATAACCATAACCATAACCATAACCATAACCATAACCATAACCATAACCATAACCATAACCATAACCATAACCATAACCATAACCATAACCATAACCATAACCATAACCATAACCATAACCATAACCATAACCATAGCTATAACCATAACCATAACCATAGCCATAACCATAACCATAACCATAACCATAACCATAACCATAACCATAACCATAACCATAACCATAACCATAACCATAACCATAACCATAACCATAACCATAACCATAACCATAACCATAACCATAACCATAACCATAACCATAACCATAACCATAACCATAACCATAACCATAACCATAACCATAACCATAACCATAACCATAACCATAACCATAACCATAACCATAACCATAACCATAACCATAACCATAACCATAACCATAACCATAATCTTGATGAATCAAGATTGTTTGAACAAATCGGTATATTTTTGTACAAATTTCAACGTTTTGAGTTTCAGGTTTAATTTGGCTTAAATGGCAGAACGAAAACGTATTTCGTCGTCTGATGATAATACCAAAATATACAAAGTCGTATCGAAAAGATAGAGACAGAAAGAGAGTCCAGTTTATTGCAAAGGTTTTCTTCCTTAAATTGTATCTTTGAACTATATAACAAAAGTGTAAATGTGCAAACGTCGTTTGAATTTCACCCACATGAAATATTTTTTTTTTATCTTGATACGGGAATGAAAATTTAAAATATTTTTAAAAAGCTAATAACACCCGGTCGCGGCAGTAGCATACTGGTTGAGGTGCGTGGCTTGTATGCGATAGAACACCGGTTCGAATCCCATCTGGCACAGTAAATTTTCTCAATTGAATTAATTTTTCTGTTCGACCGTCACCTCTCTGCAGACAATAACAAACCTTAGAGAGTAAAACTGCATAACTGCATAACTGCAAAAACGGAATAAAGCTTGTAGGTCCAATTCTCGATCATTTATGTTCAAACTTTTCAAAGCACGCAACTCGCAATTGATCATAAGAAGCTTGGTCAAAGGCTTTGCAAAGGCTGATATGACCATTTTGTTTCTTTTTTCGTTATTGAAAACACCCGATTTCCCTTCTTTTACAAAATTCGTTTTTAATTCATGTGAATTTTACTGCTTTCAAATATTTTTTTCTCGTAAGCATCAAAGTAGAAGCCTTTATAAATGTCATCCGTTTAGATGTACATTTAACTGCTTTTCAAAATTTCATTATAACCATCATGATTAGTTTATGCATCAATTCGCACCAAAAGTACTTTCCTTAATTAATTGGAAGTGTCCTTTGATGGATGCAGGCTAATGATGTGGCATTCCACGAAGTATCAATGACGCTTGCTTTTATATTGGCCTTTTTACTCTCACATCATTAATTGAAATGCTTTGGTTTTTGGCATGTTAAGTATTTTTTTTAGCCCGTGGTTGCCAATTGATTGATTGTGTTTTCCAAATAATTATCATACACTTTGTCAGGCTAAAAATAGCCCAGCTTACGTAGTACATATAAAAAATATATATATTTGGTGGTTATGAAAGATGAAATTAATAGGACTGCTAACATAAAAGTGTAATTGCATTAATAACAATGTTAGGAATATAAAGCAAAGCAAAGTATGCAAAAGTTCAAATTTAATCATATTCATCAACTCATAAAACATAAAATTATACAACTTGTATCAAAACTATGATGTAGAGTTTGCTCATAACTGCAACAATCACTAGGTTCAACTTATGCTACCCAGTTGCCAGGATCCAGTTTTTGAAATATTTCTTAACTTCCGTTATGGCAGCACTTTTACATACTGTTTTGTACACCTAACTCTGCCTCAGTCAAAAATAATTAATGTCATTGTTGTTACCACCCAGTTTCAAAAACTTAAAATGTCCTCTGAATACTATAGCTGAGTTTGATATAGGTACAGCATTTACATATATGGCATTTTTCTATGAGACCACGCAGCTCAAACTGCTCCATTGCACCGCTCAAGTTTGTCAAGTTAAAAGTTGTTGTTTCTACCTTTTCTACTTCTAGCTCAGCTTCAGTTAGCATGAATCTTTCCCTTCCAACATTATTTTTCCGATAGTGCCACATCATTCCGTTTTTTTTTTTATTTCATCCAACACAACATCAAGCAATATTTATAACATGATGTCTTATATTGTAAGCACATGATAGGCGAATACTGAGCATCGCAAAAGGGTTAAACGCATAAACTAGCATGCAATGACTTCAAGTTTGCTGCCAAAAAGTAGAGAAGGAGAAACGTATGCAAGTGGCGAGGAAAACTTTCTTTAAATAGTTTTAACTAAAAATTTATTTAAGTTGAGCTTCTGTTTTAAAGCGTTATTGTCGCCTGTCGACAAAAGTAGAGTAGAAAATTGCTAAAATTTTGTTTTTATTATTTTGGGTGAAGTTGAAATTTTTCTGGTTCTTGAATCGATAACCTTTAGTTGACTCTGTCTGCACGATAAAGTACAATAAAATGATGTGAGCAAAATCTCTTTCTGTAAATTACAATAAAATCGAAATTTAAAATATGTAATACAAGAACAAAAAATTTTAGGAATATCTAGAATTAAACATACCTAACATCACCGCAACTAAATTTGTGAAAAATAATGAAACTTATCTTATAAACTCTATAATGGACAAACGCTATACAATGGAAAAGAACACAGCTAAAACACCCGCATAGCCTATTTTAGGCGCTGGCATCTATCTACATTTTTAGCGCGAGACATAATTAATTTGAACTGTTTTACAAGAATTATTGAGTGAATCATCTGATATGTATATTTTCTGTTCTCTTCTTCCTACATTGATTCCTTACGGTTAGAAGTTACGCTTTTTGAAGACAAGTGTACCATACCAAAAAAACATTTTATAAAGATATTGATAAGATAAAGATATTGACAGCGTTTTGACAAATAACATTAAAATATTTGTTTGCAGTGGGTTGACATTTTTATTTAATAGTGAAGCATCTCACGTTTGTTTATATTTATATGAAAAATTTATGTTAAATTCAAGCCTGAAGTTAACGTTTAGTTTAAGAAACTGTAGTAAAATTTAATATTTTTGTTAAATATCTTAACTAATAGTCTGCTACCTTTGGGAGCCTTTATAGTCCTTTTCTATAGAAGTTACATTAAAGTACTACTTTGGGCAAAAAATACCGGGAAATTTGAATTTCAAATGTTAATAATTTTAAGTTGATACTACTGTCACTGACACCTGTGCCAAATAACTTGTCAAAATATTCATTAATGTTTGAGATACGCGTCATTTTGTAAATAGCTTAAAGTGAATTTTTCGTTTTTTATAATGTCTGAACGCATTCAACAACGCAGTTCCATAGTTCTAGCAGTTCCGCTAATTTTATCAAAAACAAGAGTTTATTAGTGGTACAAAATGTTCAAAGATGGTCGAGAAAAGGTTGAAAATGAGGCACGGCCAGGACGACCAGCAACATCAACTGATGAGCAAAACCAAAAAATTATTACTCCAATATCGTCGATTGACAGTCCGAAACCTTACTGGTCTTGTTGGAATATCAGAAGGATCAGTAAAAACCATTTTAAGTGACCATTTGGGCCTCAGAAAAGTGAAATCTCGTTTGGTGGCAAAACGCTCAATTTCATGGAAAAACAGCGCCGCATTAATGTGTGCGAAAGAATGCTTTCCGACTATCAAGACAATATTTAATGCCGTATTCGCCTCACTTAGCAGCATTTGACATCGGTGGTGTGATATTGCCCAATTAAATTCAGCCCAAAGCAATAAATGTCACAACTCCCAAAAAAGTTGTATATAATTTGTAATTGTTGTTAAAATTATTGCGGATTTGGGCCATATGACTTTGCACTGGGCCTTAAGACATATTTTTTTGGGCGAAAAAAGGATATGTTATAAAGCCCAATACGTTATCATATCGCCCAATGTCAGAAAGCCCAAATTAAGAAAGGTCAAAAATGCCCAAAAGCATGTCACAACGCCCAAATCTAAAAACAAATATAGTCACAGTGCCTAAATATAATGTCAACCAAAGGAAAAGTTTGGGCGTTATGACATTCCGAATATTTTAGGGTAATATAACTAAAATTTGGTCTTTATGGCATTTTGGATTTGTTTTTAACATTCTGTACAAGGGCAAATCATTTTAACATATTTCACAGAGCCGATAAGAGCAGGTCTAATTTATGTAGTTATTCTCAAAGCATAATATTTACATATTGCAGCAATCACAGCTCCACTAAAAACTAAGCTTATTCACACATGAGAATGGGGATGGGAGGGGGTCTATTTTTACATTCTTAGGAGCTACATGGTTAATTACTATTTCACGACTTTGATTCACGTTATTGTTTCTAGAGATAAACTAACTTACGGAAAACATGAAAAATGAAGTGGAAAGCGTCCAACGTCCTTCCAGAATGATTGGGCGTTGGTAAAAATAGGTAGGCGTGGTATTTAAAAATGTGTTTGGTGGGTTGCTTGGATAAATAAAACATCTATTGCTCAAAATTATCAAAAAAATAAAAAAAAAAATCGGGCTTATCGAAGTTAAAAGCATTTTTTATATTAATTATACCATTAGGAAATGTTTGAACACAAGTGATCGAGAACTAGACCTATAAGTTCTATGCCGACTCCGAACGGATTATGTTCTCAAGATGCTTTTCATGGCAATTTTAACTCTCTGAGGCTTGCCATTATCTGCAGAGAGGTGACGGCCGAACAAAAAAATTAATTGAATTGAAAAAACTTTCTGTGTCAGGTGGTAATTGAACCAGGGTTCTCTACACTACTCTACTCTACCCACTGCACCACGGCCGCCACAAATATGTATATGTTTATTATATGCAGATATATATATAAGGATTTAAATTTTAAGTATTAAAATAAAAAAATAATAAGGTAAGTGCGCCATATAAGACCCCTCACCTTTTAAGGCCCATATTTATTTTAACGAATTTCTGACTATCAAATGTGCATATACTTGCACATGTAAAAACATGTCCTCAAGTTATTTTGTAGGAAAAAAATTAACACAATCGCAAAATTAACAGCGAGCGCAGTTCATTGAAAATAGCAAACGCGTGCAGAAGTTAGTTTTATAGTGCTATAGGGCGCATAAAAAAAATATGTGTGTGGCCGCCACGCACTGTAGACGTGAAACTTTTACCCAAAAATTTAATTTCTGGGAATATTGCTAAATTATTTTATTAGCATTTCCTCCTTCAGTCGGCAGTCGGCTTTCATGCCAGTAGTAGTTCAAGAACTATCTTTTTTCATTGTCCCTTTTGTTTGTGGACAGTTACTGAAAAGTTCAATATTTGCGTTCAAAATTAGATCGCAATGTTTTTTCTTTTTACTTTCGTGACACAGTTGGTTATCAAGAGGAGTATTTTATTTTATTTTGATGACTTAAGTCATCCCTCGATTCTCGATCCTTATCGATTAGACGACAGATCTTGCTGTTTTATTTTTTGTTAATTATATTTTATTTATATATATTAAAAAGAAAATTTGTCGAAAAACCTGTGTCGGGAATATTGCACTTTTCCCTTTTCGAACTCACATCGAACCGCGTACAATTCGATTTACAAGTTGAATGTGCTACCATCTGACCATTGCCTCCCTTGCATCAAAGCGAACAAAATACGAACAAACCCGAAAGCAAGCATAGTATAGATCTTCTAATTTTTCCGTAGGATTGATGCCAAAAAGAATTTATTGTTTAATCAAAATAATCATCAATCGATGATATAATTTGGGCTTTATTTATATAATTTATTTTAAATTTTTCTTAAAAAAAAACAAAACTTGCCTATATGATTGTAAATATTTTTAATCGAAAAAAAGCACAAAATTTGCACAAGTATTGCAACAACTGCAAATAGGACCACTAAGACTTAGCGTCGTGGTCAGAAGCTCTGACTTGTTTGGGATTTTTTACCGTGCCTACACAGTTAAAAAGTTGATGCGTTTTTCGTTAAAAATGTGCATCGTATTTTATGTTGCATTTGCAACGATATTTAATGCCAAATGATGCAGACATGTATATTTATAGAAGAAACTAAAACATTATCACAAATATACTGCTATTTCCCACACGGCACAAAATCCGACTTCGATATCAAAAATTTAAAAATTTACGAATAGTTCGCTATGACAATAATTGAATTCGATATCGATTACGATTCGAAAAAGATACGTTTTGAGGACGTAATGGTTACTTCGTAAACGAAGGTTCGCTTATGTTTCGAAAAATTATTCGCTTACAATTCTAAAGCGATTAATTCGTCAACACAAATGCAAAGATTTTTATATTTTCTACTTTTTTACTGTAAGGCGGATACTTTCGGATAACTTTGTAGGCACTTTCAGAATTACTTTTATTATAACTGACGCGATAACACTGGTATGAAATAACATTTGATTTTTGATCGCCAATTAGGAAAAATAAGAAGTTTTTCTTCGATAAAAGTTCATTGCAGACGAACTTTCGCCGCATGGGTTACATATGCATTGACAAGTGTTAATTTTCGGCACAATATTTTAGTAACATATCCTTCTTATTACTTTCGACCAACATATCGCACGTAATCTGACAGCTCAGTTGGTAATGGAAGAACTTGTAACCAGTATTTTGTGTGTTAACGGGTTACATGACATTGGCAGTTTTTTGAAATCAACTTTTTTTTAATAATTTTGTATTTAGTAAATATTCTTAAGATTCTAAGAAAAAAAAATTTCATGGAAAAATTCCTACGGGTTCAAAAGTTACAGCCGGATTAGTGAGAGCGCATTTTTAATTTTTGCGCTACCTACGTACGGCAGCTGGTATATACTTGTTTTACTTGCTACCTGACTTTTGGTGGTTGTTATTTCGTACCTACTTGAAGGGTGAAGGGTGAAGCCCGAATTGCTAAACGACTGCAAAAAACTATAAGAAACAGCACAACACAAGATAACGAAGGCATACAGTACGAAGCAGGCATGGCAGATTGAAGGTAACCTTTTTCTTCTTTGTTCACAAACTTTGAATGCGTTTATATCGAAACCATGTTTTTCGTACTGGTTGCGGCACTAGCGGGTTCATTTTTTGACGAATTTTTTTGTTTTGTATTTTTTTAAACTTGATTCGCTATCGTATGACACGAGCTTTTTTTTAGAATTTTTTTCGATTTTTTACGAATTTTTAAAGTCAATATTTTTTTGAAAAAACACACTTTCAAATTTGGAAAATCAC
The DNA here is from genome assembly GCA_914767935.1 of Coremacera marginata. Lineage (NCBI taxonomy): Eukaryota > Metazoa > Arthropoda > Insecta > Diptera > Sciomyzidae > Coremacera > Coremacera marginata. The sequence continues at coordinate 164,058,054 of OU612043.1, read as the reverse complement.
CAAAAATTGAAAAAAAAATTAAAAAAAAAGATCGTGTCATTCGATAACCAATTTTGTTAAGATTTAAAAAAGTCATTATTTTCCAGATCGGACAATTTTTGCAACTCCCAGCCCTGCAACCACGAGGCCCAGTTTTTTTCTCTGCCGCCTGTTTGGAGCTCTATAAAACCATGTTGGAGTGAAAAATATATATTTTTTTTTTAAAAATATATTTTGGAAAAATGTTTGTTTTTGACTCAGTTATGAATTTTTATAAAAAGGTCTGTTTTCTCTGCCGCGAATGTCATGTCCCACCTTAAATAGTTTTGTTTACTCTAAAAATCTCTTAAATTAGTTATTAACCCATTAAAGCCTCACCTATGTTCGCGTTGAGCTAGAATGATAAACCTTTCCAAAAAAATTTAGTTTGGTCTAAAATGTAAGAATCGAGTTGCCACCTCGAGATTTCTAATTTTCAAACTGAACGATACTGAACGATATTCTAGAAGCAAAGTCGAGCGTTTTGCGCCAGCATTTTTTTTCTCCATTTCCATCACAAGAATTTCCATAAAACAAAAAAAAAAAATAAATATAAACGTGTTTCGTTAAAGACCAGCGTTGTGTCAACCTTCTGGAGCCACGTATGTCTTTCAAACTTCATAAAAATTCACAAAAGTTTAATATAAGGCCTAAGAAAGACGCTTGTGTAAGAATTATATTTAACTTAATTTTTTTTTAGATTTTTTAGAGGTTTAAAATTAGTAAAAAAAAACAAAAAGGAAAATTCGCAAATTTCCCAAGATTGGAAATGTAAGTAAACGTAATTGTGCAGCCTCGAGCGAAAACAGGTCGATTTAAAATTTTATTTTCTTTTTGGAGATCATGAAAATCTATCACTGTATGACCTCCAGGTTAAGAAAAGTATCGCGTTGCGTTAACGCAACGCTGGGCTTTAATGGGTTAACAGCAAAATATTTCACAGTTGATATTTGATCGAAACTTAACGACGAACGAATTGAGAGAAATGTCAAAAACAATGCTTTGAAAATGCAGTCCGTCCCACATTTTTTTCTCCAATTCGTACTATATGCGTACTCACTCACACCAATTGAATCAATGCATTCATACTATTTGAACTGCTCTAGTTTCATTTTCAATGACAAAAAAATGAGCAATTTAATGAAGTATCATACAGGCGTTACCATTTTCACTCACTCGATGATGCTATTAATGAAGAATACTTCTATGTCAATGATGGTATCAATGAGGAATACCTTTATTATGAGTTTTAGTTACTGACCAACTACTGGGATGGCTTAAAAATAAAGATTTACCGCTTTTACCGATTTAACGTGGATGACAATTAGGCATTTCAAATATTTACTGTTATAAACCGGATAGATTTTAGGGTGCCGTTTGTATATCTAGAATTAATTTCGGTTAATCTTAGTAACAAGCTCAAATCTATCTTTGAATTTTTATCTAGATAAAACTTTATTTTTCCCACTTTTAGTAGAAGATTTATTGGCTTATCGAACGAATTTTTTTGTAACGACTCATTTTAAATAATACTTTTAATAAAGCTGTGCCAATGCTTTAATGGCAAAAGAAGAAACCTAAACAGATTCATTGGGCTTTTACAACCACTGTTAGACATATTGGCGGCGAAGATTAAACAACGACCAAAAAACTAGTTATCTTCATATTAGCAAACAAAATAAGCATTCTATATAGTCCAAGTAACTAAACTCGAAAGTGCTCTTCTTTTATCGCCTCTAGTATTGCTCGTATAAACTACGCTGATATCCAAATTGAATGCCTTACCATACAGTTGACCAGACCAACATCAAAACTTCAACATGCACCAAGCCACTTAGCTAAAGCTTAAGTGTCACTGACAGTGACTTTCCACAGTTTTTGTTTTTCTTTTTTTGTTTTTATCTCTGTTTTTTCTTTTATCTTCATATTTTTTGCAAGTCAGTTTTTTATGCCAACCAACTCCAACATTTTAGTTCTTATCCGGCAGCAGTACAGTATTTTTGCAAAGCGTAAGCCACAGAATGGCGAGGACTTTTTAAATTTTCAAAATTGTCTGTTTGCTCTTTCGTAGGAGTTTTTAGTATCATCATCATCATCATCACCATCGTCATGATCTACAGTCAACGTCATTATTGAACAATGTTTTTGCAACTTTAACTCATATCCGCTGTTTATTTTATAGTTCTTGCTTTTATGGATGGTGGTGGTAGTTTTTCATTCCCCGTTTTTATATTGTTATTGCCGTCTGTTTTAGTGCCGTTTTTACCACTGCCACTCTTATTAATTTTCTTTGCTGAAATATTTTCATATATTTGATGGTTTCTTTGCTACATCATAGCTTTTCATCACATAAGACTGTTGATAGTTATGCAGAAATTTATATATTAATCTATAATATTTATGTATGTTAAGTTCAGTGTTGTTAGGGTTCAGCGTCTAATTAGGTGGTTGCTTTTTTAGCATCCATTTTCTATTTTTATTATTGTAGTGCGTTTCAATAATGTTGAACAATCATTTAGTATCATTCTTATGCAGATAAATGGTTTGTATATATAAATCACATTCTACTTAAAAAGTTTATAAGTAAAACTTGTCTTCCGTGTTTCTCTTTTCTTAGTTTTCCTTTTCTTATTATTTCCGAAACTACTACGGGGCTATTTAAACTTCAGCTATAAAAACTGTAAAAATGTAATGATATAAAAAGTACTCCTTTCTGCAATTGTGTTCATAAGGTCTTTGTAAAGTGTTTGTATTTTTTTTTTTTTTTTTTTGCTCACTTTTGACTGTTTTTAAGCAGTTAAATTATGCTTTTGTATTCTCTCTTCTTTTGTTGCTCTTGTTGACTTTATACCGATCTTTGACCTTTGTGCATTTAGTCGTTTTATTTTGAACGAACCGAAAATTGCATTGTATGCGAAAATTACTAAAAGCGGTGCATAATTTTGCTGAATTCTTTGTTCCTCAACTAAAAGTGGAGGTTAACTGGTAAAGAGTTACAAACTTACAATAAAAGTCTAGATTTTTTTAATATCAGCTATGTATATGCATTTTTTAAAAAAGTAACCGAGAATTAGTAGAAGCATTCATTATTCACTCATATTAATTGTATCGGTTTCAAAGTAGGTTCCTTCCGAAATAATACACCTATGCTAACGAATAATCCAATTATCAAAACATTTTTCAAACGTATTTTCCGGTATCGGCTGTTCTCGCCCCGAATGCTATTTCATGTCTTCTATGAACTGAAAACGAATGCATCGAAGGGATAATGTTTGGAAATAGAAAAAAGTTTCGGCAAGAGATACAAATCAGCTGGAATCATATCAGTTTCTTGATTGAACGTACTTACTTGTGAGAAAGTATGCCGAAGTGATTCACTGGCTTTGATCCATTAATACCCGAATTTTGGTCCACTTTTATCATTAAAGGTCCGAAATATCTTCGAGAAAGTTTCTTTGGACTGCCGAAATGCGGTATGATCCTAATAGATTTTGAGTCGGTTTAATTTTTTATAATAGTGTATAGTCTGGCTCGACTAACGTTTACTTATTTCGTTATTTTGTCAAAGGATTCTTTATGAAATTTTGACATTTTCGAATGAGATGTGACCTTAAAACACAATTTAATGAGAGTTAATAATTCGTGTTCTGATGAGAAACAAAAAAAAAATTAAATGTAAAATACTTCTTTTTGAGTCGAGTAATTGATTTTTGATAGTACCAACCAAAAATTAAATGTTCCTGAGGCATTGTATCAATATTTTTTTCTTTTTAATAATTCAACTAATCAAATACTATCTAAGCTCAAAGAAATGACAATCAAACTGGCGTTTTGATTCAGGGCTTCAATGTTATCATAAGACTGCAATGCTATCACAGGGTTACCATGAGATATTATTAGATACATTCAAAATGAAGACTTTTATTGTAATTCCACATCTTAAAATACTGAATAAAATCATATCTGAAAGTTTGAAGAAACCGTTATTTGCAATGTCTAAAAAAACTGTAATTTACAGTTTAAAATGTCAATATTATAGCAGCACTGCTTTGAATTCATAATGATTTTTTTCTGTTTGTTTATTTTTTCTTTTTTTGTTCTTTTCCTGTTTTTGACACTAGCTCAGCGTCGTTCGTGAGAAAATAGGTCGTTGTCGATCCTACCTTGTAATTGCATCATGCTCTTGTCATGTGGCACGTGCTATTGTTGTTATAAACAATAAAATAAAACAAAAAAAAAATAGGGAATTATTTTTAGATGCAAAGGAACAAAAAAACAGGGTGCTAAAAAAAACTTCGCAATTTTTAAAATAAATACTATTCTAGGGTTAGAAATAAGGTAAACAGCGATTGAATTGAATTTGCGTAACAATATAACTTAATTCTTTGCTCTTGGTTCTGTTGTGGGCTGCAAAAGCTCCGGCTGGTTTTCATTGCCATTCATTAACGTGTCATTAATTATAATTTATTTTTCTTCATTAACATTCATTGTCATTCATTGTCATTTAATGTCATTTATCTAACTTCATTGTCGTTCATCGTCGTTCATTGTCATTTATTTTCTTCATTCAGTTTTATATATTGTCATTTAATTTCGTTCATTAACATTCATTGTAATTCGTTGTTAATCATTGTTATTTCATTAACATTCATTATATTTTGACATTTATTTTCAGTTATTGTCATATATTGTCATTCATTGACACTTTATCTCATTCATTGCAATTCATATTTATTTATTGACATCCCTTGACATTTACTTTCATTCTTTGTCATTCATTAACATTCTTTGCCATACATTTTCACTCATTGACATTAATTGTTATTCATAGGCATTCATTCATTGCCACTTATTGTTATTCATTGCAATTCGTTGTTATTCATTGTCATTCATTGTCATTTTATGTACTTTATTATCCTTCATCTCTCATTTGTAACGTCCGTGGAAAACTTGTTAAAGTGGCCGATTGGATAATAATGTATCAATTTGTATACTTTTTTCTTTAAAATATTGTTGGATTCTTTCTTTTAGGCCTCAGTGTAAATATGGATACTTTTTTTTCAAATACATTGTAAACATGAATAAAAGTTTTCGTTTGCAAAAATATATAATAGTATTCAAAAAGGATGGCAGCTCGTTGTCTTTGCTTGGTTTTGCTTTATTGTAACCATGGTATAATCAGACAAGGTTGTGATAGTAGTTAAAATTCTCTCTTGTGTTGGGTACCGCACCTGTCAAAAGCAGGTTTTTTCGAATAAAAGCAAAACAAATAACAAAATTTGCAAATTATATATTGTATGTATTTGACAGCTGCGGTACCCACCGTTCCGAGACGGCACTACTTTGGTAAATATACCTTGATTGTAACTACAGGCCTAATGAGAATAAACGATACTAGACGGTTGCAACTTGCTGAATGTCGTCACTCACTACGTCTGTTTTGACATTAAACCCTAAATGCGACAACTTCTTTAACTCTTCAACTTGACGGAGGAAAGCATTTATTGTTTGAAAGAAGAATTATAAAAAATTTCTTTATTGATGACAAACATCAAATAAAAAAAGGGTTTTATAAATGATTCACATTTATCAGGTTACGGAAAGGTCCGCTCGCGTACCTTTATGAGCGTACCATTCTAAAATGTACACAAGAAATCGTCCGCGCTCACGGACGTATACCCTAGAGGATATTTTATCGCTCTAGTTCACGAGCGCGTACGTTTTGGTGAGACTTTGAAATGAGGTCTCATTATGTGTGCCTACCAAAACGTACGCGCTCGTGGACGAGAACGTAAATGAGACTTTGAATGCTCATGAGACAGCTTGTGAGCCGCTCACGGAAATAAAAGGTAGGAATGAAACTTAAGCAGTTTGGAGACAAATTTAGCTCGCAGTAGAATCTATTGCAGTTTTTGTGATTTTCTTGACTGTGAACAAAGATTTAGGTTCCACATGGATTATATATGGTATTAGTTGGGTCATTGGAATTTTTTTGGGTTCTGTAGAGTCCAATTGGATAAATAGGTTTCAACTGAAGTTTTTTTGGCACTGCTTAGGCCACTGGGCTTAGTGGAATCATTGAATAAAATTTTCTCGACAAATAGGTTTAATCGGGTCATTGGAACTTTGTTGGGTTTGATGGACTCCTTGGACCAAAATTTGGGTTTTCCTTTGTCAAATACGTACTACTTGGACAGATAGGTTACAATTGCATTGAAACTTTTTGGGCTTAATTGACTCTTTTAATAAACTTTTTCTTGACAAATAGGTTCCACTTAATCAAATGAATTCCACATTTAATAATTTTGCACTGTTTGGTCAATTGAACTTGTTTATGCTTAGTGGGTTCCTTGGAGAATAATTTTTTATGAAACAGGATCCCTTTTCACAAATAGGTTCCACTTACACTATTTTTTGGACTAGTTGAGTGATTGGAACTTTTTATGTTTAAGTGGACTCCTTGAAAACAAACATTGAATTTTTGACAAATTTGTCAAAAAATGTATTGATAAGGAGTTTACAATACTCAAAAAAGTTCCAATGACTCAAGTAGTTCCAAAACTAATCCAAGTGGAACCTATATGTGCAAGTGGAACCTTTTGTCAAAAAATCCAAGACACAACAGTTCCAAAAATATTAAAAATTGAAACTTTTTGTCAAAAAAATTGCCCAAGGTGTATACAAAGCCCAATATAGTTTCAATGGAACCCAATTGCCATACATCGGCTTTTGTCTAAGGAGTCCATAGAGCCAATAAAAATTCCTTTTACCTACCTTGGAGCTCCACTATGCTCTTTCTTCAATCATTGCCATATACGGCTCATGAACCGTCCCATGAGCATAAATCGTCTTATTTGCTTATACGCTCGTGGACGGGTAAGCCAAATATTTTGTGTCGTTCAAGTACATGAGACGTTATAAAAGTACACGAGAGGACTTTTCCGTACCCTGACATTTATAAATCTTCTGAATAACTTTCCAAATATATTCGAAGAAAATCAAAGAGACAGATTTTAGTAGCAGCAGTCCCTTAAATTCCACAAGAACGTTAAAAAACATTGTTACATTGTGCCATTTTGGGGTAATATTAATTTATTGAAAAATAAGTTACAATAAATCTTTATAGAGAACTTTAAAATTTTTGTGATAAATACTCTAAATTTACTCTGCGGCTTCCAATACAATTTTTTTTCCTTTACTCACATTTTTAAATAAAATTTTTTTGCCAGACTTTTATGAAAGTCTTCATGTGAAATAAATGAATATGTAAATAAGACTTTAAAAAATTGAGTTTAATTTTATTATCTTAATTCAATCAAATTTTATTTGTTACAAACCATGTTCTTCCGACGTATTTTGGAAAAAATACTCTGCTAGTGTTTTTTTCGAATTCAAAATGTGGATACTTTTTATTCTCTTATTCTTTATAGTTGATACATTTGGATACATTATTGACCTTTTCGTGGATACTTTTTTTGTTATCGCCGTGGCAACACTGGTTGGCATACGACTGGTAGATTCAGTTCTCGATCATTTAATAACTCGCACAACATAACTGATCATAAGAGGCTCTGTCAGAGTCCTTTCAAGGGCTGAAGTATCCAATTAATTTTTTTTCTTGTCATTGTCAGTGCCATTAATATTATTCGTTGCATTAACTTTATTAATTGGAAAAGAAATCGTTATCACTCCACCAACACATTATTCAAAATTCTGCTTAAACAAGTTTTTAACTAATTATCCTTTCTTCAAACTTCACAAGTTGCAAGAATCCTTTTAAGCAAGCATCGTTAGTTATCGACTGAAATTCCTGTTATTCAAACCAAATTTTGTGTGGGGGATGTTATTAATTTCAACTCAGGCATGGTTAGCCAAACTATTGCAATATGCCAAATTGTGTCAAAGTAACGGAAGTGCGGGCGAACTTCAAAGGAGTCCACAAGGTAACCGAATCGAACCACAACATGCGGCGATGACAGTTATTGGAAAAACTCACAGTTGATAAATTGTGCTGAAAGCTTAGCTAAAAAGTGAAATAAACATTTAATTAAATGCTACAAGCAGCAGCAGCAGCTGGAATTCTGATAATGAAAAATGTTGGTAATGGGGAAACACTTGCAAAATCATTTATTAAGGAGAGATTTGTCGAAACTTAGCTTAGAGAATGCTTTACATTTTTTAACTCTTTTGTGATCCAGGCTTTTAATACTTTAAGTTTAACAAGTTGAACAACAGCCACGCAGCAGACACTGGCAAAAAAACAGAGATTTTAGCGTCTGCCTAAACCTCGTTAACATGACGGATAAAATGCTCTTCTGCTCCATTTTTTAAATGTGCGGCAAGAATCACATAAAAATGAATATAAAGTCAAGAATTTATAGCCAATTTGGTTAAAAGAAAATGTTGAGCAAATTAAGAGCATGTTTGCTTAAGAAGCTTAGTAAATGTGGGACCCATTAAAATTGCCGGCTATAAAAAGGGATGATTTCACAGGGATGTCTTTGTGTTTGTGTGTATTGTACTTTTCTGTATTATTTAAAACCAACATGGCACGAAAAAAATTTATATATTTGCTATATAAAAATCTTTATGCTTGGCTTATTCCTTCACTTAACTTTTCTGCTCAACCCTTTTTCGACACCTTTCTACTTCGTTACTTTGACGCCATTTGCACTCTATTTAATTTGGTTATAAAACGCAATTTTTTTTATTTTTTTTTCTCTGTGTGCCCAAACATAACTAGAACGTAAAAAAAAAAATTGCTTGGCAGAAACTTTTCACATCCGGTTTTATTTTACGCTTTTTCACGCACACTTGCACGCAGCCACGTGCGCTTACTTGCATTATCTACAAACAGAGGCGTAGGCAACATAGAACACTCATTATTGTGCTTAACGAGTTAACATCATTTCTATACATACCCTATTTCTATGTAAATATGTAATCTGGTACATCCTAAATTACACCCAATTTACTTTTATCATTTATTTTCAATCACCTTTTTGGGTGCCGTGAACGCCCCATTACTGTCAATATTAGCTACGTTTGTTTTCGTTTTAATGCTTATGTGTGTTAGATAAGTGTGTTTGAAATTGTGTATTCGATTATTAAATATTGACGTTATTTGTGGCATAAAAAAAATAAGAAATTGAATATGCTTCTCGTATGTACTTCAAATATATTCTTAATTCGCGGTACATTTACTGAGTTTAACATATAGAGCTTTAAAACTAGCTCTGCATTTTTATTTCAGGACTGAACTTATATTTCAAAACTTAATGCATATGAATATGTTTAGTATTTACTTATTACTTTTTACTACAAAAATAATTTTTTTATATATATCTAATTTTGTTCTTCTTATTTGCAGAAGTAACAAGCCTTTTGAAGAACTGTCATCGTAAAATATTTCGCATTGGATTTATAAATACTCACTGGAACAAATATTTATGATACTCTTGGGTAAGTTTTTCTTATATATATGCATTGAGTTTTTCGTCTTAAGGTATAATATACGTGTAACAACCAAAAAAAGTAGCTTTTTTCAAAAAACTTTTTTAGATACTAGAAGCTTTTTTTTTTTTCAAATCTATACAGCTTCTCATACATCAAAAGTACTTTATAGAAAAAAATTTTTTTTTTCGGGAATAATTTTCTGGCTTTTGTATAGAGGGCGCTGAAAATGACATTAAAAAATTATATCAAAAACGTTTCGATGAATATGGCCTTTCTCATGTATCTGAATCAAAAAAGTCAGAATGCCTGGGGATTTTCTTAAAATTATGGCGAAAGTTAGAGTAAAAATTTAAAAAAAGATCGATTTTCGCGATTTTTTGTCTATAAAAAAAAGTAGGTACTTGAATTTAGAGAGGATGCTTAAAGGAAAAAATTACGAAAAAAATTCACAAAGATCTATTGAAATCAAGCCAATAGATTTGCAGTTATCTATCGAACCATTTTAAAAAAAAACTAGTTAAAAAAATAAAATTTTTGTTTTCGGAATTTTGCATATATTTTTAAAATTGTCGTTTGATAACACTTACTTTTATTTTTCTGCAATGCTAGGTATCGATTCAAAAACATGTATGTATATTCTAGAAACTATACAGAACACATAAAACAAACAAAAAAATTTTTTTATCTTCTGCCTATTCTGCCTATTAATGGAAATTATTTTTCCTTAGCATAAAGCCTATAGCAAGAACAAAAACCTAAAGCCTCTAATATTTCAAGTACTCAGTTCAGTAGAATATAGAGCCACAGAATTATCTTTGGCAGGGTCAGGCCTAAATTAAAGTAGCCACACAACCAAGTTTAAATTTTTTTCCAGCATAAAGGAATCTATAAAATGTTAGTGTTGAGGTGTTAACCATCTCACAAAGACATTAATTTGACTAGGATGTGGACATGGTTTTATTCACTTTCCACCATTCTCGAATTATTCTTATTCGTATTTGAGGTGCAGGTGTTCTGCATTTATAGTTTTTAATTCATGGTATTTTTAGCCATTCTATGAAGTCACTTTGTATGAAAACGTAATTTTCATCTAATATTGCCAAATCTAACCTAAGGCAGTAAATTAAACATAAAAGTTTATATGAAAAATATGAAGCCAATTTTTATTTAAATAACGTTATTTTATATAAAGGCAAATTTTTGAGAAAAAATTTCAAAATCAAACTTCATTACTATAGTTTCAAAAAACGATACTCGCGTTCTTTGTGGTTCATGGGAACAGCGTTACTATATAGTTGGATATATCGGATTTCGATTAATCTTGAATTAGATATTTTGTCAAAATTCTTGAAAATGTAATGATTTAAGAAAATATGAATTCAACACTGGATTGTACTCAACACTTATAAAAACTTACTTACTTACTTACTTACTTAGGTGGTCATAACAACCCGTGTCCGGGTTTCGGCCGACCTCATCAGCTCTCGCCAGGCACCTCTGCTTTGCGCGCGCCTTCTCCAATCGGATACACCAAGTGCGGTTAGGACTTCCTCAGCCTGGTCCATCCATCAGAGGCATGGTCTCCCTCGTCGTCGGTGACCAGCGACCCTCGCCTCGAGCACCTTTTTCGCTGGAGCTTCGTCGTCCATACGATGGACATGACCCAGCCAGCGTAGTAGCTGCACAGTTATACGCCGGACTACGTCAATGTCTTCGTAGAGCTCATACAGCTCGTGGTTCATTCGGATGCAATAGTCATCACCGACTCGAACAGGACCGAAGATTTTGCGAAGAACTTTTCTCTCGAACACCCCCAGAGCGGCTGCGTCAGTTTGCGAAACTACCCATGCCTCAGCGCCATAAAGCAGCACAGGTAGAACGAGCGTCTTGTAGAGTGTTAGTTTTGTCGATCGGGAAAAAGCTCTGGAATTTAGTTGCTTAATGAGCCCGTAGTGGCACCTATTAGCAATTATTGTTCTTCGCTTTATCTCCAGGCTGATTTCGTTGTTGGTATTAATGGCGGTGCCAAGGTAAACGAACTCCTTGACTACTTCAAAGTTATAGGTGCCGGTTATAGCTGTCTAAACGCCGTGCTCCCTTGTTTGTGGACAGCATACACTTTGTTTTACCCTCATTTATCGTCAAATCCACTTTCGCTGATTCCTTTCCGATAGCGGCGAAAGCTGCGATAACATCTCTCTTGGTTCTGCCGACAATATCAATATCATCAGCGTACGCAAGGAGCTGGACACCTTTGTAGAAAATGGTGCCATTACGATGCACACCGGCCTTTCGTACGATCCCCTTCATGATGATTTTAAAGAGATCGCAAGACAGTGGATCGCCTTGCCTGAAACCTCTTTCGGTATTGAAGGTTTCGGAGAGGTCCTTTCCTACCTTGACGGAGCTGCGTGTGTTGCAATTTTGCTGATGAGCTGATGCATGCGCCTTATCAATTCATCGCCGCCGGTTTTAAACAATTCAGCTGACAGGCCGTCAGCACCCGCTGCTTTATGGTTTTTGAGTCGTTGGATAGCAACTCGAACCTCTTCATGGCTAGGTGGTGGTACTTCCACTCCGTTATCGTTGATTGGTGGCTCTGAACTGCGCTCTCCATGAGCGGCATTGGTGGAATCGTCGCCAGTAAGTAAATTGGAGAAGTGTCGTCTCCTTAATCTCAGCACACACTGCGTATCCGTATTCAGATCTCCATTTTCGTCTCTATAAGTGGATGCTCCGGCCTTGAAACCTTGGGTTAGACGCTTAACCTGTTGATAGAATTTTCGTGCATCCTTCTTGCCCTGGTATACCTCTAGTTCCTCACGCTCACGCTTTTCCTGCTCTCTTTTCTTGCGTCTGAAAAGGCGCTTCTCTTCCTTCTTCTTTTCGCGGAAGTTTTCTCGCACTGCTCGCGTTGCAGCTGACTGCAGCGTTTTTTACTGCTGTCGCGATGCGACACTCCTGATCATACCATTGGTTCCGAGGTTGCGGGCGCCGGCAGCGTGCTTTCTTCAGCGGCAGCGTGCATGGAGTGGGTTATATGCGCCCAAAGTCCGCCGGCGTCGTCGGGTCCAGATGTTGGTTCTGTCCAGAGCTTAACCGAGAGTTGAGCGGAGTAGGCTTCGGCAGTCCGTTGTAATTGCAGCTTAGCGACATCTAGCTTTCGTTGCAATCCTGTGCGTATGTTCTTCGCATTGCATAATCGCATGCGGATCTTGGCTGCAAAAAGATAATGGACTAATAAAAACTAGTAAGGAATAAAACTTCGGCAGGGTACCTAAGCTAAAATATCCCCCTTGGCCGTTTCTACCCTACGTTTGCTACTATATTTGAAGTTTTTAGCCATTTATGAAGAATTCATGTATAATCTGCGAAAATATTTATGTCATACGCTTAATCAAATGTAACATATAGTGCAACATGGAGTATTTCGCTATCAGTCATGTAGTGGTAGATATGCTTGCTATATTTAACTCATCGACTTTAACTACTTGATATACTAGTCAGTTTTTGCAACTGACTCTGTAGTGTAAGCAGGGTTGTTTTTCGACCCAGCTTAATAAACAAAAATTTTCCTTATAAACAAAATAAATATTAAAGCAAAACATTATTAGCTAGCAAACTTCTGAAACAAATAACTATGAAAACAATTAAATCAACATAAGAATAATAATTTCGCCTATCAATTGCAAGAAATATTTTTTGTCACAATATCAGCATGTATGCTTTTCTAAGGTTCATTTCAGTAGTGCTTAAATTTCTGCTAGTTTGTGAATTTGGAACTCTATTTATGATCAACAAAACATTAATTTGAGATTTCAAAAGTTTTTCTTCAGAGACTAGCTCTGATACAACCGAAATTAAATTTGTACATAAGTTCGTACAACTATCACAGTTTAAAGCAATATTCGGATTGTTTTTGATTGCTTCAAATAAATTTTCATCGGCAATGTTCACACACGACGTATGGTAGTCAGTTTTGCACACCTCGCAATTAACTGCAAGTTCTTTACCTATAGATTTAGCGCACAAAGCACATCGAGATCGAAGCGAAGACACAGACATAGTCAACCGTATCATTAGGCAATCACTAGAAGACTGGAAAGCGTTACTCTTATTCATGTGCTTACTAAAGAATGTAAGCGATTCATTTTTTCTTTGGCTCAAAATTTCATTAAAGCTGAATTGTTGAAAAATTAAACGTTTGATGACTGCGAAACTGTTAATGAATATTTGTTGTATACGGAAGAATTAATCCTGGTCCAAAATGTGCAGAAATATTTTCAGAGAAAACGATTGATAGATCAATATTGAATGAAATAAGAACACAGTGCCAACATTTTTAATTTTACTTCAGGTGCTTATCAAAACTATACGACACCAAATAAATTTTATTATGCACTCTCGGCAAATCTATGTTGGTAACAGAAGAAAACTTAATCACAGAATCAGAGAACAAACTGTAATACTTCAATCAAAGTATCTTTATCAGCTCTAATCACTGATTTGAAGGAGTACCGTTAGTTAGCGTTAAAAAGCACTCATTTCTGCTTAAATGCAATCGGAACAAAACTATATGACAGTCATTTAAAAGTTTATCAATAGAGAGGTTGTGTCATTGTCAGTCTGAATATACACATCAATTGTGATTGCTGTGTTGCTTGTGAATTGCTATCCAAAGAAGAAGGGAGCAAAATTTTAGCATATAATGACCAGGTGCTAAATTTTTCACAAATTTTAAAAAAATATTGTTGGTACACGTTGTGTTATTGCCTCTTTTTTAAAAAATCCCGAAAATGTACGTCAAGAAATACAAAAAAGGTCGTAAAGCTAAGCTCCTGGAGCGTTATAAGCGTGATAAGAAACCCAGAAATTCAAACTTATCTTGTCCCAAACTTGCAAGAAATCAGTTTCGAAAATGAGGGTTTGGCGAGTCTTCAGTACCCTGCCGAAGCTCCATTCCTTACTAGTTTTTTCTTAAATATTGTGTATTTTTAAAAAAAGATAAAACAATTTTCTATGAAACAAACCAAATTTTTTTAAAAAGCTTAAGAGTATGTGATAGATTTTTATTATAATGCTATGATAAGTTATAACTGCCCTATAGGAACAAACTAACTGGTTTTTAAAAACAACTAATTAAAAAACTAGTTTAAAATAAACCAGTATATGAACTACTTTGAATTATATTAAGGCGGCATCCACTTTAATTCTAAATAGTTTTTATAGCATTATGTATGAAGTAATTGAAATACTACTTAAAAACAAGTGATTGATAAACTACTTTGAATTATATTAAGGCGGCAACTACTCTGATTTTGACATGCTTTAATTGCAAATTTTTATTAGATTACAAGTTTATATATATTTAACCATGTTATTTCATCAAATATTATTCACTTTAGGCCATCAGTAATAGTTTTCAATTGGTTATTTTAAAGCAATTAAAAAAATAATTTAAATGTAACTAATTTAACAAGTAGTTGAAAATATATGCAGACGACAGTCAATTGACTTATTTAGCGGACATCACCATACAAAATAAGTTAGTTCGTTCTATAGAAAAAAGTCAGAATTTCAACTAGTTGTGGTTGACAAAAAACTACTTTATCAACTACTTTTAAATTAGTTGATTTTCCTACAGGGTAGTTATTGGCTCTCATATATGTGTGTGTTAATAAACTTCTGTCTCCTATTTTTTCGACTTAAAGGACTTCTCTCTTCTTTCTAAATAATTGTTTAAGAACCGTTTTTTTAAATTGGGATATGTTGGTCAACTATAAGCACATATTGTCGATTGAAGGAATGTTTTATTGAATGCACAGCCACACTTATAGTAAGAATGAGAGTCGAATAGCTAAGTCTTCAGCATCGACCACACAAACACACAAAGAAACAAACAAATCCATACACACACAAAACTGGTCCAAAATATCCTGAATTCCATTTTTTGCCTTTTAGAACTATATGCAGCACTTTATGTAGTATGCTGCCAGTCATTGCATATCAATAATATTTTTTCCGGATATTTCAATTTTGTTTTCAGCTTTCGGTGAAGTAGAGAGGACAAGAAGGGAAAAAACATTTTAATTTTGGGCATTGGAAAGGTTTTCACTCTTCTGTTGTTGTTTTACTTATTTAGCTTTTACACCATATTGTTACTATTGCTGTTTGTTGTTATTGTAATTTCAGTCAGCAACAACAACAACAAAGTTATTGCTGCCTACTTTCTCATTGTCTGAATATAGCCTGCTTTATTACAACTAATCGGTAATTTTTGTAATGAAAAATTGCAATGTTATTTTGCTTATTTCTTTTTTTTTAGATTTTGTGATTACTTTTGTTGTTGAAACTGCTACTAATACTTGCTAAACTCAGTTAATAGCCTTCCCCTTTATATTTGAAACGATTGCCAAAGATCGAATAGTTTGCTGGGATCAAAGTGTCCTAAAAACGAACTAAATAAATAAAGTGTGGTTAAATTTTAAGGGCCGATGTCGATTTTGAATAAAACTCAAATTATTTAGGAAATTATTGGCATTTCTTTTTATTATGATAAAATTGGTATGGTTCAATTATGTGTGGAACAAAATATCGGCCAAATGGCCGCCGCAACCTCGGCGGCACACCTCCATTCGATGGTCCAAATTTTCGATGACGCTGAGGTATAAGTGAGGTTCTATGCCGTTAATGTGTCGAATTATCTCATTTTTTAGCTCTTAAATTGTTGCTGGCTTATCGACGTACACCTTTTCTTTCAAATAACCTCAAAGAAAGAAGTCCAACGGTGTCAAATCACATGATCTTGTCGGCAAATTGACATCGCCACCACGTGAGATAACACGGCCATTGATTTAGTCGCGCAAAAGAGCCATTGTTTCGTTAGCTGTGTGGCAATTGGCACCGTCCTGTTAAAACCACATATCGTCCACATTCATATCTTCCAATTCGGGCCATAAAAAGTTCGTTATCATCTCACGATAGCAAACACCATTCACAGTAACTTCCTGACGGCTCTTCAGCAACACTATCGCGAACAGCAGCAATTTTTTCTGCAGTACGAGCTGTACGAGCATACACTGGAGTTTTCACATCTCCTACAGACCCGGTTTGCTCAAATTTTTGCACGATTTTTCCGATTGTACGCACATTTGGACTATTAAATTGACCGAAAAAATCACGAAGTGCATGATATGCATTTTGATTTGAACGCCCATTTTCATAATAAGCCTGAATAACTTTAACGCATTGCTCGAATGTATGTCTTTCCATGGTTCAAATCGAGTTAGTCTGAAATTGCGAAATGTCATATGAAATGCAGAAAAAAACTTGACGTTTAGGTGTGGTTCACATTCAACATCGGCCCTTAAAATTTAACCACCCTTTATATGGTATTTATAACGCATATACAAATTATAAGGTATAAACAAAATAGTCTTTGTTAACTAAGAGACTGTTTGTTGATTACAACATTTTTGCCTGAGCATTTTGGTACGGAATATGAAATTGTCTTAAGAAAAAAAAAAGATTGTATAAATATAGGTATGTGTGAGCATCTCAGCGCGGTTCATCTTATCAGACATAAAAAAAACTTAAAATAAAACACTAAGCCTCAATAAAAATTGTATAAAAATTTGTATGATGGAAATGAACAGAGGAACCAATTTACCATCGCCGACAACAGCAATCGGAAAACTGCAGACAATAAGCAACAACAATAACAATACAATGTCAACCGTAAAGTTCCACCGTGCGATGTCTGCACAAAAAAAGGCAATTTTAAAATTGACCCTCTAAAACCACAACAACAACACTACCAAGCTTTTGAGATTACAATTGAAGGCATTCAACTTCGAAGTTGAACAATACCACTAGGGTCAATAACTTTTGGTTTTCAATTAAAATTACAACAAGTCAATTTTAAAAATAAAAGTCTAAGTAAGTGAGTAGGGTCATTTAAAAGAGCCCCAGAGGATCTTGGGTCAGAAAGGTTTTTCATTTAAGGCCAAAATAGCTTTGTAAGTAAAAAAAAAGTATACCAGAAAAGTGGCTCACACACATTCACACCCACTTTCACACCCTGAAATTGAACTTTGCCAAACTACAACAGCATCAACAATAAATCAATTAAAAGTGTTTCAAGCCACGCTGTTTAGGGACAAGCCATTATAAATAAATGTCAAATAAGAATAATATGAGAAATGAACTTTACTACAAAAACAGCCATAGCAATAAAAGCTATATGTGTAGTTACTGAAATATGATTTGACAGCTTGTTCATATTGGCAGGAGTTTTTCAGCACTTCATATGCTTTTTTCTTTATTTTTGTAACAGCCTTGAGAGCAAAACTTTGTTAAAAATAACACCAACCAGCACTGAAGTTTTAATTAAACTTTTTATGTGAACATCGAAGTAATTTATTTCAAATTTTCGGGCAAAGCCAAGTGTGTGTATTAATTTATGTGTTTGTTATTGTTGGATTTCAGCAGCGACCACCATACTTTAATCCTTGATATATGTTGGTTTATAAAGCCTTATGTATAAAATATAAAATCTCACACGTGCTGCAAAATGAATAAAACAATACATTGTATTCACACAAAATGGTTGTTTTAGAGGTATATAACTATTAAGTGAAATAAATAAAAATTACGTAAATCATGTTAAATCATGTTAATGATCATATTATTGAGTTTATTTGAAACTATTTATTTTTCAGTACAATTTTTTAATGTCATTTTTTTAAATTTACAAATTTTCGAATACAAATTTTTTGAATAATAAAAATTGGCAACATGAAGATGCTCCTAAGTTCCTTTAAATTTATTTTTAAAGTTAAGTGTTTGTGTAAAGTATTTTATATATGTGCTATGAAGACACCACAAGGGCTTAGATATGATTTTTATTATAAGGGTCCTGCTTCTGGCTTGAAGAAAGTCTAATCTAGAAGTCCAATTTTTTATTATTTTTTGTTATAGACTAAGAGCCAGCGCTTTTAAAACTGTTTTCATGAAAAAAGGTTGATTTTTTTTGGAATTGATTATCGTAGTTGTGTACACACACATACTGCGGTCAGTCAAGCGAACTGTAGAGCAGGCGGGTCATATATGCTATCAAACGTGTCAAGTTTTGCAAAGTAATTATTAGGATTTAAAAAGGCTGAAAATTGTTATATAGATTGAATATTGCATATAAATAACAGTTATGACAGTAAGTCAGTTCAGCTTCAGAACAGAGCTGGTCAGCCAGCCACAATACAAACTCAGACAATTATGTACATACATACAAACTCAGACAAATGTACATACATACAAACTCGCTGTATGCAAACCACTAATCGCAGAAGAACGGTTGTGATACCAAATAAAAGATCAAAAGTCAGCCTTTAAGTCTGCATCCTTGGAAATTTTCAAAATAAGGGTTATCCCATAATTGCATGTTAGTTGCAATTCATACTTTTAAGTGAATTTGTGCGTTTTTTGCTCGTAGTATCTAAACCACTTCTTGGGTAAGCACGATTTAAGTACCAAATTCAAGGTCAAGGGTCAACCTTTAAATCTATATCTTTGGAAAAATTTTCCAAATTAGGTTTGTCTCACACACACCCCCCCTCAAGCGGTCAAAAGGTTCGCTGCTGTGACGACAAAATCGGCAAATGTACATCGATTCTTCATCACTTCGATATGAAAACTTCATTGAAATTAAAATCGTAGCTGCTTCGCTGCCTGAGTTATTGGCTAAATGGATTTATACCCCAACGCGCACTACGTACTGATATATTAACTCTGTCATTCCGTTTGTAACACTCATAAGGAGGCGTAGCAGGTATAGAAAAGTGTATATATTCTTGATCATCATCAACACATTATTCGCTTTAGCAATGTCCGTCTGTCTGATTGTGTAATATACCAACATTATGTCATTCTCAAAGAAGTCTTTATCAAAAGCCGCTTCAAACTCCTCCCTTCAAATCGTTAGGAATAACTGGGAAGCCTATCAACACACATATATGGCAGTTAACCTTTCTGACACAGCGATACCACTTCCAACATCCACCACAAGCGTCATGAACAAATGCTACATCAGACTTCACCTCGTACACATCTCCCAATAGGCAATGAAGGTAGGCCTCTTCTAACACGAAGTAGTGCACATGGTAAAGTGTGGTTATTTAATTAAAAAGGGCCGAAGTTGATTTTGAATAAAACTCAAATTATTTAGGAAATTATTGGCATTTCTTTTTATTATGATAATATTGGTATGGTTCAATTATGTACTTACTTACTTAGGTGGCCGTGACAACCCGTGTCCGGATTTCGACCGACCTCATCAGCTCTCGCCAGGCGCCTCTGCTTTGCGCGCGCCTTCTCCAATCGGATACACCAAGTGCGGTTAGGGCTTCCTCAGCCTGGTCCATCCATCGGAGGCATGGTCTCCCTCGTCGTCGTTGACCAGCGACCCTCGCTTCGAGCACCTTTTTCGCTGGAGCTTCGTCGTTCATACGATGAACATGACCCAGCCAGCGTAGTCGCTGCACAGTTATACGCCGAACTACGTCAATGTCTCCGTAGAGCTCATACAGCTCGTGGTTCATTCGGATGCGATAGTCATCGCCGACTCGAACAGGACCGAAGATTTTGCGAAGAACTTTTCTCTCGAACACCCCCAGAGCGGCTGCGTCAGTTTGCGAAACTACCCATGCCTCAGCGCCATAAAGCAGCACAGGTAGAACGAGCGTCTTGTAGAGTGTTAGTTTTGTCGATCGAGAGAGGGCTCTGGAACTTAGTTGCTTACTGAGCCCGTAGTAGCACCTATTAGCAATTATTGTTCTTCGCTTTATCTCCAGGCTGATTTCGTTGTTAGTATTAATGGCGGTGCCAAGGTATACAAACTCCTTGACTACTTCAAAGTTATAGCTGCCGGATGAAACGTGGGAGTCTAAACGCCGAGCTCCCTTGTTTGTAGACAGCATATATTTTGTTTCAATTATGTATGGAACAAAATATCGGCCAAATGGCCTCCGCAACCTCGGCGGCACACCTCCATCCGATGGTCCAAATTTTCGATGACGCTGAGGCATAAGTGAGGTTCTATGCCGTCAATGTGTCGAATTATCTCATTTTTTAGCTCTTAAATTGTTGCTGGCTTATCGACGTACACCTTTTCTCTCAAATAACCCCAAAGAAAGAAGTCCAACGGTGTCAAATCACATGATCTTGTCGGCAAATTGACATCGCCACCACGTGAGATAACACGGCCATTGAATTTGTCGCGCAAAAGAGCCATTGTTTCGTTAGCTGTTTGGCAAGTGGCACCGTCCTGTTGAAACCACATATCGTCCACATCCATATCTTCCAATTCGGGATATAAAAAGTTCGTTATCATCTCACGATAACGAACACTATTGACAGTAACTGCCTGACCGGCCTCATTTTGGAAAAAATACGGCCCGATGATGCCGCCTGCCCATAAACCGCACCAAACAGTCACTCTTTCTGGGTGCATTGGTTTTTCGACAATCACTCTTGGATTATCATTCGCCCAAATGCGGCAATTCTGTTTATTGACGAATCCACTGGGGTAAAAATGTGCCTCATCACTGAAGATGATTTTCTTCGAAAATTTATCATCCACTGTTGCCATTTCTTGCCACCATTCTGACCATTGACGACGATTGAAATGGTCAAGAGGCTTTAGTTCTTGAGTCAATTGTAATCGTGTAAATGCATGTCTTTATGCATAATGTTCATCAACGACGAGCGTAAGAGGTGCAATTGTTGGGCACGACAACGAGTTGAGGTGGACGGCTCTTCAGCCACACTGTCGCGAACAGCAGCAGTATTTTCTGCAGTACGAGCTGTACGAGCATGCACTGGTGTTTTCACATCTCCTACAGACCCGGTTTGCTCAAATTTTTGTACGATTTTTCCGATTGTACGCACATTTGGACGATTAAATTGGCCGAAAAAATCACGAAGTGCACGATATGCATTTTGATTTGAACGCCCATTTTCATAATAAGCCTGAATAACTTTAACGCGTTGCTCGATTGTGTATCTTTCCATGGCTCAAATTGAATTAGTCTGAAATTGCGAAATGTCAAATGAAATGCAGAAGAAATCTTGACGTTTAGGTGTGGTTCACATTCAACATCGGCCTTTAAAATTTAACCACCCTTTATATTGATTAATTAACTCGTTAAGCCCGTATGATACTTCATTTTTTTTGTTCAATTTGATGATTTGAAGACAAGTGGCATGTGGGCAGGACAGACATATTTTGTAAGAAAAGGATAAACGTTGTTACTTTTTTATTTCTGGTGTTTTTAAGAGCAGCTGCATTTAATAAATTAATATTAGCTACACACATCACTTTCAATTCAGCATACATTTATCTTAAATAGTTTTGTTTACTCTAAAAATCTCGAATTAATTATTAACAGCACAGTAAATATTTGATTGAAACTTAACGACGAACGAATTGAAGAAAAAGGCAAAAAAAATGCAAACAAAATACAGTCCGTCCTACAAATTTTTCTCCAATTCGTACTTTATGCGTACTCACTCACACCAATTGAATCCATGCATTCGTACTATTTGAACTGCTCTAGTTTTCATTTTCAATGACAAAAATTGAGCAAAAGAAATGAAGTATCATAGAGTCTTAACTCTAGCATTGAAATTTTCAATATTTTTAATTTTCCAACTTTTAAACTTTACTAGTCTGAATTGAAACTTGCTACACTTGTCAGCGGTATTTTTAACTGAATTTACTTAACAGGCCTTACAACAAACAACAACAATAACAAAAACCAACAAATACCACAAAACAAAACAATTAACAAAGTCTGGATTCACACATCAGCGTACTTTAAGCATATTTAACTAAAGCTTAAATTGAAATCTAATACCCTACCGCAAGCCGATTCAGTTCTCCGGATTAGTGTGCACACATGTTGAACAATTTTGCTCCTCTTGTGTCTTCTTTAAAATTCTGCAGGGCATCCTAAATATACACACACATGCTTACTCAAACATAAGGACAGCCACATGCAAATCAAAATCAATAGGATTAAAAAGTTATATCAGGGTTTTGGGGGGAAAAAGAAATAAAAATGAAAACAAGTCTGTAATTCCCGGAAAAATCTATGCGAAACAGGTGAACAGACAGTATAGAGACAGTATTGCAAATATACATGTGCACCTGGATGGTGAATATATCTAAGAGCAAAGAATTTATGGGTTTTTGTTTTCACTCAAGACCGGCTAGAAAAGTGAATAGAAAATTTTCAAAGCAGACTAGAGCAATTTGTAACAATTTATGTATGAACGATTGAAACTGTCGAACAAACCTGTTGTTTGCTTATCTATTCACTCCACAGCTACAGAGGCTTATGTAGAATTTTTGTATGTGTATAGGTGTGCGCGTGTGTGTCTCTATGCTCTGCAATATTGCATACTTTCAGGAGCTTAATTTGTTTTTTGAATTTGTTGCTTTTTAATATTACCAAATACTGTAAGCTTAAAAAACTTGCAAGATACCTACGAACAATATTTGCAGGAAATTTCATTTTGTTATAGAATATGAGTATTTATGTACGTGTTTTTGAATAATATATTTATTTTATTTTTAATGTAATCCCTACAGAAATATGAGAAATTTTTGTGTTCGTTCTATTATTTCATTTCACTTCCATGTTTTATTCAATTTTTATGGATAAATGTGTGGCGGCAGTGGCCTGGACAAGGTGCGTGACTGGTATGCGAAAGAATCCAAGTTCAAATCCCATCTGACACAGAATGCTTTTTCCATTGAATTAATTTTTCTTTTTGGCCGTCACCCCTCTGCAGATAATAGCAAGCCTTAAAGAGTAAAAGCTGTCATGTAAAGCTTTTTGAAAAATTAGTCATTCGGAGTCGGCATAAAGCTTATAGGTCCAATTCCCAACAATTTGTGTTTAAACATTTCAAAACACGCTCAACACAACTGATCATAAGAAGCCCGATCAAAGTCTTTTCAAGGGCTGAAATGGCCAATTCGTTTTTTTCGGATAAATGTTATTAAGTCAAAAGTTACCAGTTTTTGTTTTGAAAATTTGAAATTTTCTTAGTTATAATCTAATTTATATTTAAAACAAAAATATTTACCTTTGTCTGAAAAAACTAGGAATTTTAATTTAAAAATCAAATTTTTTTAAAAAAATGTTTTTCGAATAATAGAAAAATAGCCTCCGCTTCTCGGCTCTCACTTCTGCTTCAAGAAAGCACTCCTACGATCGACAATATATGCGCGCAGTGGGCACACATCTCCCACTCTATACGAGCGGCTGCTGATGAGGTTATTGGTTACCACCGCCCTCAACGAAACCAGTGGCACGACCAAGAGTGTCGTAAAGCCTCTGCATAGAAAGACGCCGCCTACAAAGCCACCCTGCAGTCGGGTGTAACGCGTGCTGCTAAGGAACGATAAAGAGAGGAGAGGAGGGACGAGAGACGTCTTTTCAGGTGGAAAAAAGAGAGGCAGAAAAGCGCGAGTGCGAGAAGATTAAGATGTATGGTGACAGGAACGAGTGCCGAAAATTCTCAAAATATAACACGCCTGACCTATGGTTTTAAAACCAGTGTCTCTTCCTGCAAGGATGAAAACGGAAATCTAATGACAGATTTCCAGAGTACACTGACGTTATGGAGGGAACACTTCTCTAGTCTTCTAAATGACGATGATGACAATAACCCCGCCAATAGAGATGATATCCCGGAAACCCCAATTATGGATGAGAGCGTTGAAGCTCCGCTGCCCGACTATAATGAAGTGTTGATAGACATAACACGGTTTAAGAACAACAAAGCCGCGGGAGCCGATGGTTTACCCACTGAGCGGTCTATTTAAATGCATTCACAAGCTTCTATGCAGAAAATTGTCGGAAGAATACATTCCAAACGATTGGGACCTCAGTGTACAGTGTACCCAATCCACAAGAAAGGCGATCCCACTATTTGTGCCAACTACCGTGGAATAAGTCTCCTTAATATCGCCTATAAGGTCCCGCCGAGCGTATTATGTGAAAGGCTGAAGCCCATCGTAAGCCAACTGATTGTGCATTATCTGTGAGGCTTCAGACCTAGAAAATCTACCACCGACCAGATGTTCACGCTACGAAAAATTTTTGGAAAGACCCTAAGGAAACAAATCGAAATCTACCATCTTTTTGTCGATTACAAAGCCGCCTTCGACAGTCCAATAAGGAATCACCTAGACTCCACCATGTCTGAATTTGGTATACCTGCAAAATTAAACTCTCTTTGCAGGATGACACTGAGCAACACCAGTAGCGTAGTTAAAATCGGGAAGGATCTCTCCCCACCATTTGTTACCAAATGAGGTTTTATACAAGGTTATTCTTTATCGTGCGACTTTTTCAATCTAATTATGAAGAAGATTATTCGAGCTGCTTATCTGAGACAAAGCAGTTCCATATTCTACAAGAGTGTTCTGCTGCTAACGTATGCTAATGATATTGATATCATTGGCCATAACACACGCGCAGTCAGTGCAGCATTCTCCGAATTAGAAAAAGAGTCGAGTCACATGGGTCTTGCAGTAAACACAGATAAGACGAAATATCTGGTGCCAACAAACAAACATACACAGCGTATTGGCACCCACTTCACTGCTGACAACACCTCCTTCGAGGTTGTGATGGACTTCGTCTACCTCGGATCCAGCATTAACTCCACCAACGATATCAGTAGAGAGATAAAACGAAGGATAACTCTTGCCAACAGGTGTTACTTTGGGCTCAGTAGGCAATTGAGAAGCAGAGCCCTCTCTCAACGAACAAAAATCACACTCTAGAAGTCACTTATCATGCCCGTCCTATTATATGCAGCACAAACCTGGACGTTGAGCAGCTCTGACGAAAAGACTTTGGCAGCTTTCGAGAGAAAGATTCTTCGCAAGATTTACGGACCAATCTGCTTCAATGGAGAGTACCGAATACGATGGAACCATGAGCTGTATGAGCTAAACGCCGACATCGACATAGTCATGTTGAGCGAATGGAATACGACGCTCCAGTGAAGACAATATTCGATTCGGTACCGAGCGGCGGTGAACGTAGAAAAGGGCGACCGTATCTCCGTTGGAAGAACCAAGTAGAGGACAACCTGACGAAACTTTGAGCTTCCAAATGGCGCCAGCAAGCGCAAAATAGAAATGGCTTGCGAAAATTCTTACAACAGGCCAAAACCGACTTACGGTTGTAAGCGCCACCTAATTAAGTAGTTTGAATTATTAATTATTTGCTTGCTTATCGACAACAGCTCTATAGCCTACAGCATAGGACGTCAGACCCTCGACATTGTTGGTTGTGAGTTCGAACCTCGAGGTGCTAAAACAAGTAAAATTTTCTTAAAAAATTTAGTAATTTTTTGTTTGAGTTTAGGATTTTTTTTCTTAGGTGGGATTAGACAGAGGGCGTGACACTTTAATATTAATCTAAGTCCCTCTACACCGTTTGTCCGGTTTTGCACATACATTCTTTGGTACAATGAGCAATCCGTAGTTCATAAATGTGGACGGGACTTAATAAGTGGGCGTAGAACTCTAATTTTGTTCCAGCTGTTTCTCAACGTTTGTTCGACTAAAACCAAATTTTTCACATATCTTTGTTCGGATAATGAGTAGTATGTAGTCGAACAAAATTTTGCGGGGTTAAACAGAGGCGTGGTACTTCAATTAAAAACGAACTTTAAGATTGTTTGTCCGACTTTAACCGAGTTTTTCACAAATATTCGTTAGTAACTTGAGATGGCTTAAGTATATGAAATTGGGCGGGATTAAACAGTAGGCGTGACATTTCAATTTTCACCGAGCTTCTTCTACACCATTTGTTTAATTTCAACCAGATTTTGCATGTATATTCTTGGAATAATGAATAGTAGCCTGGAGAATAGGGAGGAAAAAGGCAGGGCGTGGCACTTTAATAATTTTAAGCAAACCTCTATAGGGTTTGTCAGACTTCAACCAAATTTTTCACATTTATTCGTTGGAATAATGTGCAGTCCGTAGTCTAGAAAAGTGGCTGGAACTAAGCATGGGATGTGGCACTTTAATTTTAATTGAACTCCTTTTACAACTTTTTTCGACTTCAACTAAATATCGAAATTATATATTTTGTTATAAGGGGCAGTATTTAGTTTAGAAAAGTGGGCGAGTCTTTGGAATAATAAGTAGTCCGTGGTCTAAAAAAGAAAGCGGGATAAGACAGAAAGGCGTGAAAATTGAATTTTAATACTTTATCTCAGTAAATACCTATAGAATGTTATTAATATTTGGCATAGGGGTGGGTAGGATCTGTTCTAGGCAACATGCAAATTTTATTTTCGACCCTAACAAAGATTCATTACTTTACTAGTTTTTTTCATAGTTTTATTCACAATTTTTGAAAAGCATCTGAACATCTTGGGTATGAAAACTTATACATAAGACCATTGAATGTTTTATATTAACGTCATAATGTCTACTTTTAATTTATTTAACTACATAACATAACAGCAATGTCCAAATACGTATTCGTATACGTAAATCGATTTTTCACAAACATTTTTTAAAAAGGTGCGTTTCTCTACAGCTCTGAAAATAAAAGCCTCTTTAATAAAAAGATACATAAAAATTAGCCAATTTTGAGAAGTTTTCATATTCAAATATTATGCAAACTCTTAAAAGAAAAAAGGTAAACACTGTAAAGGATTTATCGAAAGATAAACAAAAACACTCAAGGTCTTAAATTAAATATATCTATCTTTTTGCTGCCTTAATAAGCACACGTGTGAGTATTTTGGCAAGCTTTTTTCCTACTATTTATCTTTGCTATACATGCACTGCATTAGTTTTTCTTTTTTTTCTTTTTTCTTTGCCTTTACTTAAGTTAAAGATCGTAAGATGAGCTTAGAGGACTTAAAGGCTCTTGTTGTTGCTGACTCTTAACTAACATATACAAAAGCATGCTTAAACGTTACATCATTCACAGCAACCAGCAATTTTGGGCATAAAGTGTAGGCAAATAGAAGCTCAACTCAAGTTAACACATATTTATAACTTCATTTCCCGCGTATAATTTTCTATACTTAAAGCGTATGCATATAAATAAACAAACATAAACACATTATATCCTCACATGTGTCTGTGAATATTAATATGTGTGGAGAAACGATTTTAGGTTCAAAGGACATGTTCTGGCGTACATTAACATCGGCTTGAGTTGCTTTTAATATCTGCTTATATAAAGATATTTATTATATATGTATGCATAAATGAAAATGCGTATGTATGAATTTGTATGTAAATACCCTATAGGAACAAACTAACTTGTTTTTAAAAACAACTAATTAAAAAACTAATTTAAAATAAACCAGTATATGAACTACTTTTAATTATATTAAGGCGGAAACTACTCTGATGTTGACATGTTTTAATTGCAAATTTTTATTAGGTTACATTTTTATATATATTTAACCATGTTATTTCATCAAATATTATTAACTTTAGGCCATCAGTAATAGTTTTCAATTGGTTATTTAAAAGCAATTAAAAAAATAATTTAAATGTAACTAATTTAACAAGTAGTTGAAAATATATGCAGACGAAAGTCAATTGACTTATTTAGCGGACATCACCATTCAAAATAAGTTAGTTCGTTCTATGGGAAAAAGTCAGAATTTCAACTAGTTGTGGTTGACAAAAAACTACTTCATCAACTACTTTTAAATTAGTTGATTTTCCTACAGGGTATATAGTATATGAGCTCGTGTGAGTATGCGTGTGCATGAGTCGCTGATAATTTATGCATACGCACACACACAGCAACAACAACAACATTATTATTATTATTATCCTTGCGCGAGGCAGCATTAAAATGAAAAGTGGCACACAACAAACAATTTCAATGCTTGCAAATACAAAATACACGCACATGTATACACACTAATGCGCTAGTTTATAGCACATATTTTGATGTGCCTAATATTCGTTTTTTTTTTATTATTATTTTTCTAGCTTTATGTAAAAATAGAATAATATTTATAAGCTGATTAAAAAAGTTTTTCTTTCATGTATTGCCGGCGAAAAGGAGGAGGTTCTTTTTTTATTTATACTTCTTGTTTTCTGTCACATAATAAAAGCCTTGAATTTAAGCTTAGCACATTTTAAATATTAAGAATAAAAACACTAAAACCTAAAATTCAAAGATTGCATATTATCATTTAAGAATCACATAAATACTTTCCAAATTTTTGTGGTTTTTATTAATATCTAAGCTAAGCAAAAAACTTAACTTCAACGTTTTTACCCTTTGATTTCATGTTTTGAATGAAGAATAGTTCCTAATATTTTTCATCTGCTCATTAATGTATCCCTTAAGTCTACTGCTGAAAAAATGAAAGAAAATCCATTGTTCGTTAGTTTAAGCATCAATTTTTATGGACTTTACTTTGTTTTTAACTTCTATTTATAGCACCCCAAAGCCTTGAAAATTTTTATTTTATCCCTTATCCCTTGCTTTGAAAAACACATAAATAAAAATTTTTATCTCTTACATCAGCCAATGTTATGGATGTTCATTATTAGAATTTATTTTCACTTTTTGCAACATTAAGATTTCAACGCAAAATATTCTGATTTGTGGTCAAAAATATGGGCCAAGCATAAAATAAAAAAGATTCTTGGCTTAGGGTTTTACGAGTATTTACAAGTTTTTAAATATATGAGTATAGCTTAATACGAAATTTGAACCAAGCCCAAAACATTTATTTCACATTATGACCTTAATCATTCTAAATAAATTTTAATTTTTACGTGGTAACGCTTATCTTTATTGGCGACGAATCCTTTTAGTGATACTATGTAGTCGAATCTAACGGTCAGCTTAGTTCCAAAGATTACCAATTGAATTTAGATCTGTAAAATAGAGAGTAGTCTTTAATTGCTTTGGTGCATAACAAATGAAAATTGTGCTCTTCCCGGACTTAATGGGTTAACACGCCGAGGGCCACCATACAAGAATGGGGTCCTATCGGCCACCAAATTTTTATTACAGTATACGATAGAATATTGTTCAAGAATTTGTAATATCCGATTTTTGTCGAAATATTCGTAAAACTAGACAAATATCGTTGTATTTTGTTTATGACGACATATTGGTCTCACGAGACCAGGAGATATATCTGTGCCATATCACTTCTGTGCTATATGAAAGCAACTTGTCCCCACACATTCTTACGTGCACTTTAACCGTTTTGATCATGTTTTTGCTTGCAAGACTTTGCATTATACCTATGACTTAATGCGAATATTACCGCATATTATATGCGCATAGTACCTATGACAAGGTATACTGCCGTCATAAGGAAGAGTGCGGCATCTAGCATGAAAATCAAAATTAATTTTATTGTATT
Source organism: Coremacera marginata (assembly GCA_914767935.1). NCBI lineage: Eukaryota > Metazoa > Arthropoda > Insecta > Diptera > Sciomyzidae > Coremacera > Coremacera marginata. Next base: position 164,028,126 of record OU612043.1, on the reverse strand, counting down.
TTCCTTATTATTCATTCATCCTCTTTAAGAATGTAAAATAAAAATCACAAATGTTTGCCTACAAACCCTAATTTTTTAACCTTAATTGTCGTATCTACACAAAATTTAGGTATCATTCCAGGATAAAACGCAGTATCTACATAAACAGAGTAAAAAATGCCGTATCTACGTGTAGATGCCGCACTTTTTGTTTGTTTCTTATTTATTTTATACACTCAATTTTTTTTTCAGTCATAAAAAAAGAATTTGAGTCATATGAATTTTTTTCATTACGTGTTGTATATATTTATTATATCTTCGCTTTAACCCTTATAATATAGATCATATATATCGGTAAGATGGTTTTGATGATATTTTAAATTAAAATAAGCAAATTATTTTCCTTATAGGTGCGAAAAATGATGCAGATACGGCTATTCTCAATGTTTTTATTGAATAAAATCAGGGAACAAACAAGAAAAAAAGCGGCAAGTACAGTGTTTTATGCCACAGTTCTTGAATTGTTAGTTAATTCTTTTAAATAAAATTATAGTTTATATTGTCCTGGGGTTCTCTTTTCTAAAGAATACAATTTTTATAATTATTTCATCCCTTTTTCATAAAATATTGCCTTTTTATTGTGAGGCGTTTTGCTTCGATTTTTGAAAATTGTAGATGCCGCACTCTTCCTTATGACGGCAGTATATGTACTATGGAATTTCCGAGGGTGAAAACGTGAGTTTACCATCTAAAGTTGTCATAGACCTTATGGAAAATGACTTGTTCGTAGTCGTACACTCTGTACAGATAATTATTACACGCCAGTTAGTTTGGGAAATACTTTGCAGCAACGTCAAGCGCATTTGATTTGTACACTGCGTTCAAACCGAAAATTCAACCCAAGAAAAGTGACTCAAAAAAAAAAACTTAAGGTGGGAGAATGTAAATAAATGATGTAAATATATGTAAAGAAAGAATGTAAAGAATACTTTCTCCAAAAATGAAAAGACAAAAAAGAGACGTTTAATTCCTAAGTTATAAGTATGAAGAAGAAATTGTATAAGTAAAACAAACACAACAAGAAGTATTGATAATGAGAAACGGTATCGCATAAAACAAATATAAATCCTACATAAATATATTTGACCAAATGAAATCCTATAATACCTGTTTTTGCCGCTCCCTAAAATGGTACAGGAAACATGCCATTGAACTGATCACTGGAAAGGCTTAAGTAAATGCTTTTATCGCTTATAAAGAAATATTAAATGGAAAAAATAACAATCCCGGAATTCAAGAAAAAATTGTTGAAAGCTTACAAAAAATTGAAAATAAGGACGATGAATCATCTATCGTGACAGACCCAAAAAATCATAGATTGGAAGATCTTGGCCGATCAAAGCACCGTCGCTGTAAAATATGCTAAAAAAGAATAGCCGAAGAATTGGGTAGAGAATTGGCTTCCAGAAAAATACCACAAACTACACAGATATGGAAGCGTGTGAAAAACACTATTGTCTTCAATATTTCCTTGATTGCCATAAAATAGCTGGAAATAATTTGAATTGATAAAAACAAATTTATATGTACGGTAAGTTAACCGGTTGTGGGCATTATTCGGTTGTGGGCACCCCTTATAACTTTTAACAGTAAAGAAGATGCATAATTGTCGTTGACACTAAAGCGAACAGATGCATATGCGTATTAGATACAGTAGCATTGCATAATCAAAAGTGATTCAATTGTTTATTGTGTTCAAAGTGCCATAAATTGAAGTGAATTATTGCAAAAGGGTTAGTATAATGAATATTTCTGAAGTAAATTCAATATATTTTGTGATTTTGTATCGTTTCGATCTAAATGTACGCACCGCAGAGTTTACCATTACGAAGAGGCACCAACATTTTACCGGTTGTGGACACCTAATTTTTTCGGCTGAAAGGGTGTGTTTGGCTAACAAACTGTCAAATATAGTTTTTTATGTTAACAACAACCCCCGGAAGCCTTCAAACCGTGGTCGGAAATCCATGCGAAGCGCCGTTCTCACTTCGCCACCAGTGCTCACTGAATTGAAGGAGAAAGTCGCAAAGCGGAGCAGTCAACAAAGCAGCTAAGGCAACTAAGACGACACCATCCGAGCAATCCGCTAAGGAAGCAGCTTCAGCAACACGAGTAAAACCATCAGCTAAACGCGCCAAAGCAAAGAATCATCATCATCTGATGATGATGACGAGTATCGCGATTTTTGCATCATTTGCGAGAAGCTTTTGCAAATTCGATTGACCGCCCAAAACTCCATCGAATGCAACACGTGCCACCGGCCGGTGCATTTGAGGTGCACTGACATGCATGCCGGTTATTACATCTGCAAGTATTGCGATTCTGATGCGGACGGACGATGAATAATTTTATTTTAATTTTTTTCATTTTCATGTTCATATAATTTTTTCTGCTCTGAAGTCTTTTACGCTATTTTTCGTTGCTTTTTGTGCCATTAAAGGCTTTAAAAATTAATAAACTTCTCTTCATATTTGGTGGCGTTTTATTTAATATTTTTCCATTTCCAGGATGTTTTCCAGGGGTACCCACAACGTTAAAAAAAATATTTTCTTAAAAATTTATAACACCGTACAAAAGTTGATAATTTTTTTTTTTATGGAATAAAATGCTCTCTCTCTGTAGTTACCTAAGGTTCCTACCTTTGCACTGATATATCGTTGCCTGAATAAATTAATGTCGTGTGTATATATATATATAATGTTACGACGATATATATATATATCTGCATAGATATTAACTTGGTAAAAAGTCATAAAGGCTAAATTAGCTAACTGTGCCCACAACCGGATAAACTCCACTATGTATTTAAAATATACTTAAAAAATGATCTTCCATATTTTTGAAAATGAATTGATGTAAAAATATATGAACTCGTATGTATAGTAGTAGTATTCGTTGTGTTATAGAAAACTGAGTCCAAAAGTTATTAAGCTTTATAAAAAAAAAAGTTCAGACAAGTAAAAATATCCGTTAACTTTTATTCTTTTTAAAGAGGCCATATAGTGCTACAATTGTACCATACCCACAGGCCAAGCAGTACGAATGATGTCATAGATCTAGTATATCATGAATATACACTTTTATATGGCTTATATAATGCTATTGCAGTAGCACAAACCACCAAGAGGCCTGAAAGCCCCTTTTAGCTGTGAAACCAACCTGGTCTCACACGACACTCAACGTGTTAGGGAGCATCTAAAACTCTCTGTGAAATTTGTTCCGATCAAAAAACAAATTATGCGCAATCGCTTCTAAGAGTGTCTCTAACTTTTGAGACCCATAACGGCAGAATCTAAATTCCGATCCTGTCTAACCATTATGTTCAAGGGCATTTTGTAGGATGTTGTAAAATCGAAAGCAAATTTCGAATAGATGATTCTATATAATAATTATTGATAATTATTGATCTACTTCATGCTTACTGCAGAACTTATTATTTTAAAAAATTAATTGTTTCAAACACGTGAGTAGAAAGTTGGGGACAGATCATGGTGAAATTTTATGTAAATTGTGAATATGTACATCTTTATTATATTTGCGACAATACTTATGATTTTGAAAAAGTATGCCATTTTAAATGCCATTCCAGAACAGAAAGATGGCGTCAAATCAAAAAAAATTTATATAATCAATATTCGGCTAATTACTCAGTACTACAGATAATAATCATTACACTATAATTTATGTTATCTATGAGGACATCTAAGAGCAAGATGTGATAAGAATAGGACGAAATTTTGTGTTGCTCGATTTTTTCTTTGTACAAACCCAAATAAACCTTTAGAATTTTTATACAATTTGTTTTTAATAAATGTTCTAGTTTTAGAGAAAAACCGAGAAATAAAGATGCAAGCAGATCGAAATAAAGTTATTTAGTTAACATTCTCGTATATGTTATAATACCCGTCGAATTTAGCTCCAATTAAGAAATAAAGAAAATATTTTTTAAAATATTGCTATAAATGTTAACTGCTATTTTTTAATGAGAACAAGCGTTTTTGCTTAAAGTTAAATTTATTCCTCCAAGATTTCGATGCCCTTTCGAAATACGTCTCGGTTTCCGCGATGACTTTCTCACTTGAACTGAATTTTTTTACCTGGAGCCATCCCTTGAGGCTGGAGAGCAGATAATAGTCGCTGGAAGGCAACCAATTCAAGTCGTAATTGGTCTAATTTGGCCATTGCTTTCAAGGACGCGTGTGACGGTGCGTTATCGTCATGGTACAGAATCGTTGTTCTTCCTGTCCAATAACGCTGCATAATATTCTCCTATAACTGTATTTTGAACTCACTTGTTTATTAATGGACCCATGTTCAATCATCGTTGCAAAACGTCAAAAAGGCCGCTCGATTACACTGCAACAACGCCAAACTGGCTGTTTTTAGCTAACGGTAAGAAAACTCGTTGATAGCATTTTCATCTCCAAAAGATAGTGAAAAATGCGTCCCATTTATTATTTGCAGATGCCTACGGTCGCAGCTTAATCACTTCACGATCTTTCAAAACGATTCGATGCACTTGCCTTACGATTTCCACATTCGTAGCCTCTTTCAACCTTTCAGAGCAAGGTGCATCTTCGGTGCTTTTATAGTAATTTTTTACAAAACAAACAAAAAAAAAATTATTTATTTATTTATTGTAACATAAAAGTAATTAAATGAAAGTTGAATATCCTGCGAAGCCCTTAAGGCTTGTCTGCAGGAAAAATTAAACTGTTATTGACTTAATAGCAATTTTCAACATTCTATGTTCGCAAAGTTTAATTTAATGTAATACAATATAAATAATTGATTTAAAGGTTTATGAAGCGATTTTTAATTTGACGCTTTCTACTAGTGGTGTATAGAATATTGTTGAGGCTAATTGGTAGCTCGTTGAGTAAGGTGGGTATTTTCATTTCTGGTGTGTGTTTTCCATAATTCCATAATTATAATTATAATTATAATAATACTTAAATAATTGTTGAAGTATCTAGCAATTTGATACCTTCCTTCCGTTTTTCGACGAGTATTATATCTGTGCACAATATCAACTCTATATTGTTGTTTATTGTAAAATTCATTTAATAATGTTGTTTTGTATATCCCTTGAACAGAAAGTAAATTTAGTTGTTTGCAGAGATTGTTATTGGCTGTTGAACCTGACCGCTGTGGAATAAGTGACTTTATCAGATAGTTCTGGCTTTGTTGAAGCCGTCAACAGTGCGTCGATGAACCCCAAGCTGTAATACCATGGCGAGAGTATGATTCGGCAAGTGATAGATATGCCTGACGGACTACGCTATTGTTGGATCATTTTCTGAGGTGATATAGAGCATACGATGTTTTTCTTAATTTGTTTTGAATATATTCTACGTGATTGCTCCATAAAAAGTTATGGTCAACTAAAACACCGAAATGTTTATATACTGTGACTTGTTCTAGTATATTGTTGCATGAGTCATTTGCGGCTTATGTGCTGTTTGTGTGCAGGCAGGCAATTCATGTTGTGGAACTTTATTTCCATATTATAGTATGCTATACATGGATGCTTAATATGCATAAATTTTGTCCATATCGAGTCCATTGTCGTGGCACCACTTGTTAAGGATATCGATTTCTTGCTGCATTAAATATCGAGCCATTTCAATATTTTTGTGTGTTACTATTATGGCAGTATCATCTGCGTACGCAAATGCTACGCTATTCTTGAGCTGCCGGCATACTGTTATCATACAGAATATTTAAGATTGGTCCCAATTTAGAACTTTGCGGAACACTATGAGTTATTTGCCTCTCCTCACTTAAAGTGCTATCAATTTTTACGCGATATGTTCTGAGGCTAAGATAGTCTTCGAACCATTTTAGAGTATCACCATGAATCTCATTCCTTTGATGTGTTGACATCATGTTTCCGTGTTTTAACGTGTCAAAAGCTTTGCTGAAATCCATAAATAAAACAATACTATGAAAAATTTTGCTTAGACCTTTATTCAAATAGCTCGCAAAATTTCCTAGTAGCTAATTGAAGCGAAGCTTTTTCTGCCTCGTTCTGTGCTAGGAGTGAAATCTGAAAAATTTTCGACAGATTTTAAAAATCTGCTTAGAATTTTATATGGCTTCTTTGTTTCTGCTTTTTTTATAACACGACAATTTAACATATCAAACATAAAAAACATTTCTTCGCTTGCTGTGGGATTTGAACCCGTCAACCTCTCATAAGGAGTTATTTACTCTATCTTTTGAGCCAAACACCTTCTTTATGCAGGAGCATTGATTCAGTATTAAATGCAACTGAAGCTATGTTGCAGCACAACCAATAATCTGTAATTGTATTTGTGTGGTTTGGATAGCTGCTAAGCCACTTGCTACAAGAGTTGATTAATAGATTTTTATGGTTTGGGTAGCTGCTAAACCACTTGCTACAAGAATCATCAGTGTTGTCACTTTTCCACAATTGTGGTAAATCTAGCACTTTTTTGGCTTCTACCACTTTTATCACCCACTATTTGTTTTTTTCCAAAATCTATCACTTTTTAATATATTTATATAAAAATTACTACATTATAATTACAATTTTAGAAATTACATATAATATTTTCTTTATTATTGCGTTTAAATTTTATTTTAGTACTGTTTTAAGAACATTGTAGGAGAGTTATTAGCAATAAAACTAATTCAGCGTGAAGAAAAAAACTTACTTTATGGTATACTTCTTATGATTTGTCTTGCTGTAGGACTTCAGTCGAATTTTTCCTTCAGAAGAAAAATATATTCAACCTTTTTTGTAAATTCACCACTCAAGTTAGACTCAACATATCACTATTTAAAATTTACAAGTGACAACACTGGTCATCATCCTCAATTTGTTAACGCCATCTGTTAACATAGCTGCAGTTATATATTTAATATTAAATCAACGTCAAAGTTAAACAGAGTTGTATGGCTCGGTGGAAAGAGTGTAGGGATATTAATCAATGGGTCATGGGATCGATCCTCACGGTGAGCAAAGTAATATTTTTTTTATTTGTTGTGAATGCGTTTGTGCTGTTGTTGGTACATGCTTTTGCTTTGTATTTGCATAGTGCGAAGGAAAAATTTACAATTGCCCACAAGAGCGTGGATATAACAATGATACGTAATCAAATAAATAAAATAATAATGAAATGTAATAAAATTTACTAATGTGAATATTAAGGTCTGTTTTTTTAATTTACTTAATGTTGTTTAAAATTAATTTGTAAATTTATTCGACCTCTTTTCATAAGTTTTTGTGTTATTATTATAACTCTAATAATTTTTCAATTATTAATTAAGAGTTATATTTTCGAGCTCAAGGTCTATGTTGCTTTCTGAAGAAAACAACCAACAACAACAACAATACCCTTTATATAGAGTGGCAATCATACAGCAGACTAGACAGCTGTTTCGTTGGCCGCTACACCAACTCATGTTGTTTAAAATTTTTAAATTTTTAAAATTTAATTTAATTTTTAAATTTTTTCATTTTAATAATAATATAAATGGCCATTTCAGCCCTTGACAGTGCTTTGGCCGAGCTTCTTATAATCAATAGTGTTGTGTGTGTTGTGAAATGTTTGACCACAAATGATCGAGAAATGGACCTACTAGTTTTATGCCGACTCCGAACGGCTCGTGTTCTCAAAAAGCTTTTCATGGCAACGCAGAGTACCGCAGGGTTCAGTCCTATCGCCAACTTTGTTCTTGGTTTTTATCAACGACCTTTGTCGTTGACCAACAACCCAATTCATTCTCTTGCGGACGACAGCAGCATTTGCCATTTATATTCCTTCAACAACGCCCAGACTCTTTGGAGATTGAGAGAAAAAGGCAAATTATGAATGACACACATAACAATGACTTGAGAACCCACAAACGAATGAACTGTCCGTTAGCACCCCTGAATATGAACGGTGTAGATCTTGTGAAGCCAGATGCTCTTGACGTTCTGGGCATATTTATACAATCAGATCTCCGTTGGAATGATCACATTTTCGATGTTTCGAAACAAGCGGCCAAGTGTCTAGGATTTTTAAAACGGTGCAAGAAATACTTTACTCCATCTGATCTTCGCGTGATCTATACCTCATGTATAAGGCCGAAAATGGAGTACAATTCGCACATTTGGGCAGGGGCTTCAAGATCATATTTGGAGCTTATGGATCGAATTCAACGTCGTGCTATATATATGATAGAAGATGAAAATATTTCATCTTCTCTTAACTCTCTTGGGCATTGACGCAATGTTGATTGCCTAAGCTTTCTTTACAGATACTATCATGGGAAGTGTTCAAGGGAGATACATGGCCTCACGCCACCAGCTCGTGTGTTTCCTAGGCCCAACCGGTCAGCTCTCCAAGCCCAATAGAACATCGCATTACCGGGATAATTCGTTTTTCGGTCGCACAGTAAGGTTGTGGAACAATCTCCCTGCGAATGTGTATCCCAGCAGTTTCGGGCTGTGTAAATTTAAAACAAATCTTTATCGATACTACTCCATCTTTCCACCCTCCAACTAACTATCACCCATCTTCCGAATCAACACAACGATTTCGCATTTATAGGGGGCATCCCCTGAGCGTTGTTTTAGTATAAAAAAAAAATGGTAGTTTTTTACTCTCTGAGGTTTGCCATTGTCTGCAGAGAGGTGACGGCCGAACAGAAAAATTAATTCAATTGAAAAAACTATAAGAAAAACTTGTTCTTCTTGTTGTTCTCGAAAGAAAAGATGTGGAATAATATATCTGCATATATTGCAATGATTATTTATATTCCTGTTTTTTAATTTTTCTTACGAAGGCGAAAGAAGCGCACTCAAGCGGCTGTAGCTTGGAAACAAATGCACAAAATGTCATGGAACTTAAACTGTTTATCAGTGAAAAATGAGCCTCTCAAAATAAGTTACGTGCATTTTCTAGTAGAGCCACCTATTGAAAAATACCAGTTCTTTTCAGTCCATGTTTTGCTTTACTTGCTAATTTTTTGACCATAATGATTATTACTGTTTTAAAAAAGTGTTCAATTAAATTATTATGGAACATACATTTTTGACTCTCCTCTCTACATTCTTAGTTCTTGAGTGGTAACGCAAATGTGAGTTAGTCTCAAATCGTTACTGAAAACTTGTTACTCGAAATTTATATTGTTTTTGCAGATATCTTGCTTGTGTGATTTCCTGTAAAAATGTTTGTGTGAAATAAAATACACTTCAACACTGTCGTCGGGTTGCGCTGTTATTTAAATTTCATTTCTTTTCAAGTCTCAGTTTCTATAAATAAAGGCACAGTTAATGATACTCCGACGCAAGTCGAGCACACATACACAAACATAAATACCATTACATAAGCAGTGATTTTGTATTGATGGTATTTTTGTAACATGTGTTGCAACGTCGTTGTCATTGCCGTTGTCGTGTGTCACGTTATAGATTGCGACAGTTTTATTGAAATTTGCTTTCTTTCGGTGTCAGGTGCTTATTATGACATCCATGGGCACCGTTCTTGACAACTTAATATGTACGGCATGCATGCCAAAGGATAATTACGCTTTTTTGAATTCGAGTATCAAATGTCAATAAAATGCTTTTTGTTTTAATTTTTAAGCATATATATTTTTCAAGCCGTAAAAATAACAACTTTATCGTAAATCACTCTGTTACTCGATATGCGCCAATGACTTAATTTTTCCCTTCAGCGTATGCAACGCTGGTCAATCCAGCTGAATGTTCTCATGTTTGTTAAATTATAAACATAACAAGCACATTTTCCACATCGTTGCCAATTTATGCGCCATAAAAAAAAAAAAAAATAAAAAACAAGCAATTTATTTATAAAACCCGATACTTAACTATACTCGAGCAAGCTTTTGACCTCTCTTGTGCTTTTAAGCTGGCTATGGAAAGGTTTGACTCTCAGTTAAGTGTATGTGTGGTACCGAAGTATGTGGGTGTGGGTCTATGCATTCAATTACATGTTATGTCGATAATTAAAATAATATTTTTTTACTGTTTCCTTACGCAATTTTTTTTCCTTATATCAACCGTAATGTCATTATATATCCTGTCACATCCCACTTGCCACCCGCTCATGCTCGTTATGCCTTGTCGGATACAGATTCGTCTGGATTTGAACTACGACTGATGCAACAAAACCACATAAATATATGAAACTCTGAATGCGTGATATTTTTATGCTCTGGTAATTAATTGATGCCGGTCGGCTAGTCGGTGAGAAAGAGAGAGATTAAAAAATGAATGAAAACAAGAATTTGACGGCAAGTTACACGAACAGAGTACAAAAAACCCCTGCATTCATAATAAAACTTCTGATAACTAGTGACAAAAAAAAAATGTGTAATTATTACAGACTTAATGTTTATCACTTAATTTTTACAATCATTTTTATTCAGGCGTAAACAAATCTTACGAGTATATATTGTGTTATTGAAAGCAAATTTTAATGAAATGGTGCAACATTTTGAGTGATTTAAGAAAATATTTAGATACCGAACTTTTTTAAAATAATGCTTATTAAATTTGACAGTAAATTCTTTGTATTGACTAATTTTTTTGTCAACCACTTACATATATTAAAATGGACGTGCATTTTTAAGTTTTCATAATACACTTAACATTATGTAGACTAGTAAACTTGTGAAAATAAGAAGAGATGTGAATGATTTTGAGAATATGACTTTAATTTGTAGCGAGATGTCATCACGGATCCAGAGAACGCCATCTATTTATTATGATTCTATACTAACGCCATCTATATTTCGTTATACTTTTCGAATCTTAACAAATTGCATCCTACTTCACTCTAAAGAACACTATCTCATTTTCTTCTTCTGCTTACAAAATTTTCTAGAAAAATAGAGCAAAAGCTAGATTATCGCATGGTAGAATAAGAGAAGGTAGATGCATTTCGGAGAGGCATACTGCCATAACTGTCAAAACGAATTTGATAGCTCATCGAAAATCTGAAAGCGATGAGAAAGCTTTAATTGGAAAAATTTAAACAAAAATGTGATTTGTATATATTTTGACAATTTTGGCTATGAGAAAGAGAGCGCAGTTTTAAATGCATATACCTTCTTTTATTCTACCATGGATTATCGCATCATTTGGCGAATCAAGACGAATAGGTAAGTTCAATCCGTAACTGCTTGCTTCCTGGACAACGATGGTCAGCCACTAGCACTACAGAGTTTTGGTTTGCTTTGTTTTGTTTTAGTATTTAGCTTCCTGGACTGCGCTGCAGGATTGCCAGCCCATATTGAAAAATACCGGCTAAAAATTTCCATAAAAATGACTGAAAATGGCTAAATCATTTAAGAAACATTTTATGATATCTATGTTAATATGTACTTGAATATGTTTAAGCAAATATTTGTAGTATGAACTACAAGTAAAGTAAACAGAACATATTTGCTTTCTTATATATCTATCTAGTCTTTGTTGATGTTTTCATATACATATTGCTTTTGTACTAATTTTCATAATATCGTCCTCTTCATGCCAAAAACGCAAATATGAAAATAAATAAATCGTTAAAGGATTGCACAAAAAGTAATATTTTTTAACGTTTTTGTATAGCAAATTTTAATGGTATATTATTATATTATTAACCATCCATTTCCGAAAAGAAATTTTGGAAAAGGTGCATTTTTCTGAATTATTCCAATCTTTTAACTCGATTTCCAAAAAAAAAAAAATCACATTGACGTTTTTGGCATGAAGGGAACGATATAAGGCGGTGGAACTTCATAGTTGTGACAACATTTGTTGTATCTCCGCAATCCCTACTTAGAAAAAATAAATAAAGGTATTATTACATATTAAAGGAAATTAAAACATATTTAGTTCCCACCTTGTATGTAAAACTGCATTAGCCGTTGATGTTTGTAGCCGCGATCATAGTTTAGTTTTGATTAAATTTAGTTAATTGAAAGCTCGTTCCACATCTGTATTTGACCATAGTAGGGATAAAAGCTGTAATGCAAACTTTAAAATTTGTTCAAACGGATTTTTTCCCGCTGAATCTTTATAAGCACGAATTTGGCGTTAAGTTTTCTTTCACACTTTAAAAAATTCATAACATATATTAAGAAAAAAAGCTAAATAAGGTTATAAATATGTGTGTGGCCGCCACGCTCGGTAGAAGTGAAACTTTTACCCAAAAATGGAATTTCTAGGAAGATTGCTAAATTATTTTATTAACATTCCCTCCATCAGTGCAACCAAATGGTTAAAAAGCAGTCTGCGTTCATACCAGTAGCAGTTCAAGAACTGCCTTTTTCCATAAAGCCAACTAGTATTTTCAACATGGCGATATCATAGGAAATATCAATTGTCCCTTCTGTTTATTGACAGTTACTGAAAACTTCAATATTCACGTACAGAATTAGATCACAGTTTTATTTTACTTTCGTGACAGTTGGTTATCAAGAGGATTTTTTATTTTGATGACTTAAGCCATCCCAAGCCCGATCCTCGTAGCACAAACGACAGATATTGCTGTTTTATTTTTTTTTTTCAATTATATTTTTATTTATAAATATTAAAAAGAAAAAATTTGTCGAAAAACCTGTGTCAGGAATTCCGTACTCGCATCGAACCACTGCCTCCATTGCATGAAAGCGAACAGAATACGAACAAACCTGAAAGCAAGCATATTTTAGATCTTCCAATTTACTCCAAAGGATTGATGCCAAAAAGAATTTATTGTTTTATCAAAATAATCATCAATCGATTATATATTTGGGCTTTATTTATATAATTTATTTTCAATTTTTCTTAAAAAAAACAGAACTTGCCTGTATGATTGTAAATATTAATATTCTAACGCGTACTGCGTAAGGGGTATATTAACTTTGTCATTGCGTTTGTAACGCCTAGAAGGAGGAGTGGCAGGTATAGAAAAATATATATATTTTTGATTAGCATCACCTCCTGAGTCGATTTCCGTGTGTCCGTCTGTCTGTTGGTCTGTCCGACTGTTCGTCTGTCGACACGATTACAGCCGCAATTTTAAAGCTATCGCGATGAAATTCAAAATATAAGTTTATTTTTAAAAAAGGAAGATCAAGTTCGAAAATGGGCCAAATCGGATGAAAACCACGCCTACCTCCCATACAAAGTGACTGTACATTAACGGTAAAATGTCTTTAAAATCCACAAAAATTAGAGAAATGCCTTGCAATTTGGCACGTAAGCTTTGCTCTTCAATCTTTATCCTGGCTATGAAATTTGATCGGATGAAAACTACGCCTACCTCTCATACAAAGTGACTTTATTTTAAACGTAAAATCTCTTAAAATTCTGCAAAAATTAAAGAAATGTCTTGTTATTTTGCACATAAGCTTTGATATATAATATGAACTCTATTATATCTCTATGAATCTCTATTATATTTGGCAAAATCGAATCAAAACCACGCCTACCTTCCATACAAAGTGACGTCATCAAAATAGGAAAACTTTCGTTAATAATAAAACTGAATGTCATCGTGTATGTCGTGGCTAAAGACTTCGGATATACTCCAATATGGCAGCGGGGGGTATTTTAGCTTCGGTACCCTGCCGAAGCTCCATCCTTACTAGTTTTAATTTAAAAAAAGTACAAAATTTCAACTACAGTAAGGACCACTAAACATTTAATTGGTGGTCAGAAGCTCTGATCTTATGCTACTACGCATACTTGTTTGGGTTTATTTTACCGTGCCTACACAGTTAAAAATGTTGATGCGTTTTTCGTTACCAGATTTGCATCGTATTTTATGTTGCATTTGTCACGATATTTAATGCTAAATGATGCAGATATATAGAAAAAACTCCAACATTATCACAAAAATTGTGCTATTTCCCACACGGCACCAATTCCGACTTCAATATTGAAAATTTAAAAATTTACGAATAGTTCGCGATGATAACAATCGAATTCGATATTGATTACGATTCGAAAAAGATACGTTTTGAGGACGTAACGGTTACTTCGTAAACGAAGGTTCGCTGATGTTTCGAAAAATTATTCGCTTACAATTCCAAAGCGATTAATTCTTCAACACAAATACGAAGATAATTATATTATCTACTTTTTTAATTGTAAGGTGGATACTTTCGGATTACTGACACGATAACACTGGTATGAAATAACTTTCGATTTCTGATCGCCAATTAGGGAAAAATACGAAAATGTTCTTTGATAAAAGTTCATTGCAAACGAACTTTGCCGTGTGGGTTACATGTGCATTGATAATTGTTAATTTTCTTCATAATATTTTAATAACATATCCATCTTATGTTTTAGTTTCGACCAACTTATCGTAGGTAATCTCAGTTGGTAATGGAAGAATTTGTAACCAATAGATTGTGTGTTGAAATACCGCAGTTTGTGAATACTTTTTAATTTCGATATAAATATGAGTTATACACTACATTTGAATTATATGAAAGAAACAATATTTATATGGAAATTCACAGATCTTAGAATAAAACAAATTTTAGTCTCAAAAACGCATTCGTTAATATTTCAGCATGTGCTGTTTCCAAATCAATCAATGCAATCAATCTGAATTTATCAAAACTCAATTTGAGAATGCCTAAAAGTATGCTAATGTTCTGAAAAAAGCTACGTTCAGATTCAAATTTTTAGACCGTACTATACTTTTAGAGTATTGAACGAAAGACTCAATTCAATGATAAAAGAAAGAGAGAAGTACTGATTGTTGATTTAACATTAGTATTAGATTAGTTTTTCTTTTTACTGAAATTTTCAATCGTGGTCCGATTCGTGCAATAAGGGTGTCATATGAAAGAAGATATCAAAAAAGTTACAAAACGGGTGACGTCCTGTTAATATCCTTGAAACCCAGTGGGCTCACCGAGAAAAACGGTGTGTTTCAAGCTTTGCCAATTTAAAATTATTTTAGTCCAACAAAAATTTTTCGTATTTACCGTTTCATATGTAGAATTCTCCGCTCTTGCCGTTGCCGATTTCAGAATTGGTGAAAATTGTATTCTTGAACCGTGAGTGCTTTGCAAACTTGAACTTTAATTCTATGTTAGCAGAGTTGAAAATAAAATTAAGAAAAAAAGAATTAAAATTGAAGTTTGCAAAGCGCTCACGGCTCAAGAATTCAATTTTCACCAATTCTGAAAACGGCAACGGCAAGAGCGGTGAAGCCCACTGAGTTCCAAGGATATTAACAGGACATCACCCGTTTTCTAATTTTTTTGATGTCCTCTATCATATGATACCCTTACTGCACGAATCGGACCACGTTTAAAAATTTCAGTACAAAAAAGAACTCTTCTAATAAGTATGAGTTACTTACTTACGTACTTAGGTGGCCGTGACAACCCGTGTCCGGATTTCGACCGACCTCATCAGCTCTCGCCAGGCGCCTCTGCTTTGCGCGCGCCTTCTCCAATCGGATACACCAAGTGCGGTTAGGGCTTCCTCAGCCTGGTCCATCCATCGGAGGCATGGTCTCCCTCGTCGTCGTTGACCAGCGACCCTCGCTTCGAGCACCTTTTTCGCTGGAGCTTCGTCGTCCATACGATGGACATGACCCAGCCAGCGTAGTCGCTGCACAGTTATACGCCGAACTACGTCAATGTCTCCGTAGAGCTCATACAGCTCGTGGTTCATTCGGATGCGATAGTCATCGCCGACTCGAACAGGACCGAAGATTTTGCGAAGAACTTTTCTCTCGAACACCCCCAGAGCGGCTGCGTCAGTTTGCGAAACTACCCATGCCTCAGCGCCATAAAGCAGCACAGGTAGAACGAGCGTCTTGTAGAGTGTTAGTTTTGTCGATCGAGAGAGGGCTCTGGAACTTACTTGCTTACTGAGCCCGTAGTAGCACCTATTAGCAATTATTGTTCTTCGCTTTATCTCCAGGCTGATTTCGTTGTTAGTATTAATGGCGGTGCCAAGGTATACAAACTCCTTGACTACTTCAAAGTTATAGCTGCCGGATGAAACGTGGGAGTCTAAACGCCGAGCTCCCTTGTTTGTAGACAGCATATACTTTGTTTTACCCTCATTTATCGTCAAACCCACTTTGGCTGATTCCTTTTCGATAGCGGCGAAAGCAGCGGTAACATCTCTCTTGGTTCTGCCAACAATATCAATATCATCAGCGTAAGCAAGGAGCTGGACACCTTTATAGAAAATGGTGCCATTACGATGCACACCGGCCTTTCGTACGATCCCCTCCATGATGATGTTGAAGAGATCGCAAGACAGTGGATCGCCTTGCCTGAAACCTCTTTCGGTATTGAAGGTTTCGGAGAGGTCATTTCCTACCTTGACGGAGCTGCGTGTGTTGCTCAACGTCATTCTGCAAAGTCTAATCAACTTTGCAGGTATACCGAACTCAGACATTGTTGCGTATAGGCAATCCCTTCTCGGGCTATCGAACGCAGCTTTAAAGTCGACAAAGAGATGGTGTGTGTCAATTTGATTTTCGTGGGTTTTCTCCAGGATTTGTCGTAGCGTGAAAATCTGGTCTATGGTGGACTTACCAGGTCGAAAGCCACACTGATAAGGTCCAATCAGTGTTTTTGTAATTGGCTTTAATCTTTCACACAGTACGCTTGAGAGAACCTTATATGCGATGGAAATAAGACTGATACCTCTATAACTTGCGCAGATTGTAGGGTCTCCTTTCTTAAGTATAGGGCACAGTACACTGAGGTTCCAATCGTCGGGCATGCTTTCTGCTAGCCATATTTTGCTGATGAGCTGATGCATGCGCCTTATCAATTCATCGCCGCCGGTTTTAAACAATTCAGCTGACAGGCCGTCAGCACCCGCTGCTTTATTGTTTTTGAGTCGTTGGATAGCAACTCGAACCTCTTCATGGCTAGGTGGTGATACTTCCACTCCGTCATCGTCGATTGGTGGCACTGCACTGTGCTCTCGATGGGCGGCATTGGTGGAATCGTCGCCATTAAGTAAATTGGAGAAGTGCTGTCTCCACAATCTAAGCACACACTGTGTATCCGTATTCAGATCTCCATTTTCGTCTCTACAAGTGGATGCTCCGGGCTTGAAACCTTGGGTTAGACGCTTAACCTGTTGATAGAATTTTCGTGCATCCTTCTTGCCCTGGTATACCTCTAGTTCCTCACGCTCACGCTTTTCGTGCTCTCTTTTCTTGCGTCTGAAAAGGCGCCTCTCTTCCTTCCTCTTTTCGCGGTAGTTTTCTCGCACGGCTCGCGTTGCAGCTGACTGCAGCGTTTTTCTATAAGCGGCGTTTTCTACTGCAGTCGCAATGCGACACTCCTGATCATACCATTGGTTCCGAGGTTGCGGGCGCCGGAAACCAATGACTTCTTCAGCGGCAGCGCGCATGGAGTGGGATATATGCGCCCAAAGTCCGCCGGCGTCGTCGAGTCCAGAGGTTGGTTGGTTGAGCTTAACCGAGAGTTGAGCGGAGTAGGCTTCGGCAGTCCGTTGTAATTGCAGCTTAGCGACATCTAGCTTTCGTTGCATTCCTGTGCGTATGTTCTTGGCATTGCATAATCGCATGCGGATCTTGGCTGCAACAAGATAATGGTCGGAGTCAATGTTGACCCCCCGAAATGTACGCACATCTAGAACACTAGAGGCATGCCTTCCGTCGATTACAACATGATCAATTTGGTTTCGCGTTTTTTGATCCGGGGACAGCCAGGTGGCCTTGTGGATGTCGAGGTGCTTAAATCTGGTGCTACTAACTACCATGTTTCGTGCCGCGGCGAAGTCGATCAGTCTTAGACCGTTGTTTGTGGAGGTCTCGTGAAGACTGAACTGACCGACAGTGGGGCCAAAGATGCCTTCCCTTCCGACTTTCGCATTAAAATCGCCGAGGACTATTTTCACGTCATGGACCGGAAGGTGGTCATATACGTCCTCAAGACTAGCGTAGAAAGCGTCCTTGACGGCTTCGTCCTTTTCCTCCGTCGGGGCGTGCGCGCAAATAAGGCTTATGTAGAAAAATTTTGCCTTGATGCGGATCGTGGCCAATCTTTCGTTCACAGGTGTGAACCGGGAAACAAGGTGGCGTAGTTTCCGGCTAACGACGAATCCACATCCGAATTCGCGCTTCTCCGCATGGCAGCTGTAGTAGATATCGCAGTGTGCTTGTTTAGAGCAGCCTTGCCCTTTCCATCGCATTTCCTGGATGGCGGTGATGTCAGATTGTATTGTTTTGAGGGCTTCCGCCAGTTGGATAATGGCACCTTCCCTATAAAGGGTCCGGACATTCCAGGTGCATATCCGTAAATCATTGTCCGTTTTTCGTTTGCGGTGGTCGTCAACGTAATTGGGGTTCTTATCCGAGGCTGGTTTAGTTTTCATTGGGCAGTAGTAATGTGGCGGGACCCAAACCCTGCGCACATTCCATGTTTAAGGTCTATGGAGTGACCCGCCGCTCAAATTAGCCGTCAAACTGACGGATGCCAGTTTGCCGTTGCCCAGGGAACACCACTTGGAGGTTTGAGTCGACTTGAGACGATTTCGACATGGATAATGCTGGCCTCGCCAGGTTGAGGCGGTCAGACACGTTGCCATGTGAAGGTTCGCCCCCTGTTCCCCTACAATAAGTATGAGTTACTCAAACAAATATGTCTACGTGGTCCAGTGGTTAGAACAGCCGAATATGAATGCAAACATACATAAAGTGTTCAATCCTCAGTGGAAGCAAAAATATTACAAAAATTTTAAATAGCAATTCTTTCGTTTTTATACATCTAGTGCGGCGAATTGATGAGTTGTTGTTTTCATAAGATCTGTTTCATTACATTGATTTTACCCCCCATCTAGCTCGCCGTTTTGTTGTATTCGCGGCCATAAAAGTTTCACTTCAATAAAGACAAAATCAACACATGTATAACATGTTCAATATGTGACCGAAAAATGTTACAATGCTTGAATATAAAGCTCTAGAGAGATTTATTTTCTGCAATCCATAAAGATAATCCTTAAGCAAAATACTTTTTAGTCAGGCCCATACTTTCTTCTCCACTAACACCACTAACTTAAGCTGTGAGTCATAAATTGTGATGTATTATAACATCTTGATTAAAATATATTGTAGCAAGTTAAAAGCATCGGACCATGGCCGGTAACAGGATTCAACCCCAGAACATTCTCCTAGAAAGCAAGGAAAATGGGTTCTACTAGTGACGAATACAATGAATCGCTTTTCCTTGGCCTACTCAAGAGATGTGTATAAATATAAATGTCAGTTCACGTATAGTAAGACACTCACATCTCTAAATTAACTGAAAATTATCTCGTCTTACCCGGTGCACCCCATCTGTGATTGCTTTCGGCGTTTCACAGAATATTCAGATAGGCTTCGGTTTTGAATGGTTATTTTTAAAAGTGGTGGCCGTGGTGTACTGGCTAAGTGCGTGCCCCATAAATTGTAAAAACCTGAGAAACCTGGGTTCAATCCCATCTGATATTCTGACGTTTTTTTCCAATTGATAATAATATTTCTGTAGGCCTACACTTCTCTGCAGACAATGGCAAACCTAAAAGATTAAACACTGCCATTTAAAGCTTCTAGAGAACATGAGCAATTCAGTGTCGGCGTAAAGCTTGTAGGTCCAGTTCTTGATCATTTATGTACTTCTGTTATTTTGTATTTGGGTCCTTCACGAAGTTCCATGGTTTCTGAATTTTTTGTACTGAATGAATGAATGCCTCCTGTATTTTGTGCGACTGCTTACGGCATATTTTGAAAATATGTGACACTGATTGTAGATGTAAATACAAATAATATTTTTCCTCCAGGGCATACGTTGTAAGGCGATAGAAGTGATGATAAATATCTGTTTTAATTACAATCGATACGGTAAGTGATTCTGCTTAGAAAATTATTATATACTTTCATTGCTTTTATTTTGTTGATCATTTTTCTGGTCAGGTCTTTGTTTGGTGAAGAATTCCATAAAAACGACCTATTTAGAAAATCAGAGCCACTTGCATAGCCCATAAAGGGGGCTGAACATTTAAACTATTTGCATTCTTCATATATTATTCGATTAAATGGGAAATTGTCATGCAAGAACAATTTAAAAAGTAGTTAAAATTTTTAATTTAATCTGTAATTTTTTCTGTTCTGGTTTTTCTATGTCAATTCGGTTTTTTCCGCTGTATCGCTTTTATATTATATCTTTAGCTCAAACATATAGTACTTACTTCTACAATTTATTCACTTCTACTACAATTTCATGTGACATTCCATAAAACCCTTCCCCCCCCCCTCCTCCTCCCTCGCCCCACCCATCACAACAAATCCTAAACCACAACCCGTAAGACAGACTTAAATTAACACCAAAACTCAAAAAAGTCACTTTTTAATTTTTGTCAATTCAAACCCTAAAGGACAAATATATACATAGCTACACAGTGTAAAATCATTCATCCAACCAATATGCGAATATACTTTTATAAATGAGTATGGTTTTATGTTACTTTTAAGTACCTTTTAGTACTTTTAAGTAAATAACGGCTTATATGTATCCTCTATACTGCAGTTTCAATTCATATTAATTATTTCTGATAAAATAATTGTTTTTTTAAAAACATATTTTTCTTAAATTCCTTATGAACTACATTCTGTATTTAGAACATTTAGTTAAAAGCCTAAAACCAACTTTTGCATTATATTTTCTAAGAGTACCATATATAGAGTAAAGTAACTGATAAATATTTTAACCCTGGATGGCTATGCTTTGTCAAATCGAAGAAGCACTAGTATTATATTTATTGTATTGTTTTTGTATCTAATCGTCGCACGTTTCTGTTTTTCTTACAATGTAAGTTGTTGTTAAGCTGTTAATTACAACGCATTGTTGCAAGGTGTTGCGTCTGGAACAAGCTAGCTGGATAAAATTATTTTTTATGTTTTCATACTTGTAGGATCAAAACAATAAAAAAATTGTTATAGAGGGGGGGGGGGGGGGTTACCAGCTACCAGCTAGCAGACATTTTGCAGCCCCTCTTTTACCCACAAATTAAAATTTTTACAAAGCAATAAAAATGCTATATTTCAGACGGTGTAGGTCGGAATAGACCTACTTTTGCTAATTAAGTTTGTATAGTTACTGTAGGAAAATCGATCAAAATTAGGCGTGCACAGAATATATATCCGCTCACTCTTTCAGAAACTAGTAAAATTGACTACTGGGCCGATTGCAGACTATTTTCGAGCAGGAGATGATTTATAAGAAATATGTTGCACGTCTTGTATATTTTAAGCAAATATATCCATTAAGAACCTCTGACCTTTTAGCCAATTTTTTTGCAATTTTGCACAAAACGTTGAAATTTTACTTTTAATTTTTTTACTGAGTCTTCCTGAGCGTCCGTAAAAATTTTACTTTAAGCTCAATAACTTAAACAGACTGAATTTCGTACAATTTTTGGGGAATTTTTCCCATTCTTAGAACAGGTACCATTTATCAAATGTCAAAAAATATACTCTAATATACACAAAAAAAAAATATACACTGTGCGAAAGTGTGCAAAAAGAAAATGGCATAGAAAGCAAGAATAAAAATGTAGCTTTCATAGCAAAAAAAAAAAAAAGCGATAACCGGTGGATCACAGTATGTTCTACTCTCCAAAACTTAGCAATTTAAATAGAATATCGAACTTTATTAAGATTCAAGTTTGTAAAACTATTATTAAAAAACTATAAAACTCTTTTTTAACTTTTATGTTCATTTCATTACAACTTACCCTCAACTTTGAAATTCATTATAAGAAATTTGTTAAAATTATGCACAAATAAAAAAAAAACGCTTATTTTGACCAGTAGTCAATTTCAACTGAGCAGCAATTATAATTTCAACAAAAATTTCAACAAAACCACTTCTCTCACTTCGACTTCCTATAACTATTAACTTACTTACACAAAATAAAAACAATTAGTGATTTCCCGACTTTGAGAATATTTGTTGTTAAAATAATCCGTTGTTTTCATCAAACTCGAAATTACATTTTGTCCAGCTATCTTGTTCTAGACGCAACACTGTGCGCTGTCTCAAAAATATATCTATAAATAGGAGATTTGCGGGTTTGTTTTATGTAAAATAAGCATAACCATCCAGTGTTAAGGTATAATATACAACTAAAAAAATGCAGCTTGTTCCAAAAAATTTTTTTAGATACAAGGAGATATTATTTTTTTTTTCAATTTATACAGCTTATTTTACATGAAAAGTCTTTATTAAAAGATTTCTTTTTTTTTTAAATAGTTTTCAGGCATTTATATAGAGGGCGCTTAAAATTGCACCTAAACGGTTCGATGGATATCGCCTTTCCCATGTATTTGAAACAAATCAAATGTTATTTTAAAGTTCAGACCACTAATTTGGCATTCCCTCTACGCACGATCCCCGAAGGGTTTTTTAAAAATTATGGCAAAAGTTAAAGGAAAAAATAAAAAAAGAGGTGGCCTTTCGCGCGCTTTTTTGTCAATAAAAACAAAAAAAACAAAAAATAGTGGGTACTTTTAAGCACTAGGGGGGTGCTTAAAGGACAAAATTACAAACAAAATGCAAAAAGATTTATTGACATTGAACCAATAGATATCGAGTTATCTATCGAACCGTTTTAAAAAAACTAGTTTCGAGGAAATCACGTTTAAAGTTTTTGTTTTTCGAAATTTTGCATATATTTTTAAAATTATCGGTTGATAAACTTACTATTATTTAATCTGCAATGTCAGGTTTCGTTTTAAAAACATGTATGAATATTCTATAAACCATGAGGAACATATTAAGAAAACAAAAAAAAAAATATTTTTTTTAAAAATTTACACGTATTAAAGGTAAAATTTTGATGATTTCAATACTGTGCCATAAATATTGTACATATCAAGTTTTTACAAACCTGAAGCTTTCCTTAGCCTAGCTTAAAATAATTTTGATAGAGATAATTCAAACACAGATTTTTGACTTATTATAATAATTTTGTAGTTCTTCATATCGTCTAAAAGTAACATTAATAAAATTTATGCACGTACAAAGGATTAACAATTCAAACCATCATTCCATTCAATGCGCCATATTCAGTAATTTCATTTCAGCAAAATTTTTGTTTTTAAAAGAAAGCTCTTCTAAAAAACAACCTCTACACTTTATTTCAAATATTTTTAATCTTCTTTGTATTAAAACAAAGGCAAAATTGAATAGAACAAAAAATAAAGCCAAGCAAAGTGGTGAAAAAATTTACGCTACACAGAAGGGAAACATGCAATAATAGCGACGTGGGTGCGGTAATGAAATAGTACTGAAAGGGTTAACTTAAAAGCAATTCCGGTAAACAAGAAATAATAGTAAAAGGAAGTGGTGAAGCATAAAAAAGAAACTGATTTTAATCGAAGCTTGCGTGGCATGTTAACACATGCAGCCATAGAACCATACCGTCATACAGACACAGACACACACACACACTTGTTAATATGAGTATACATTTGTGGTACGCTTTACTAGGTTTCAAGAATAATGCATTCTAATCGGTTTTTAATTGCTGCTGTCGGAAAACTTGCACCACTCTTGCATGACAGACAGACACGACAGCCGGTTTGCGTCAGTTTTTATATAACACTCGTTATACCAGAGTTGTCAGTCCTTCAAACTTTTTTTTTTATGCTTTTTCAACAATTTAAATAAATGTATATATTAACAAACTGCTACACGTAGAGGTAGTTTATATATATATATAAGGATTTGCTTAATACTTGGGTGTGTATCCATAGAAACGGGTGGAATTTTTTCATTGAGAAAATTTAGGTGCTACCGGAAGTTGTTGCTCTTGACGATATGCAAATTTTAAGTGCTGCAGAAGGACTTTTTTTATTTGAAAAATTTTTTACACTATCTATATATGCCCATGTATTGGTGCTTTAAGCACAGAAGGTTGATACTGATACTGATACTGATACTGATACTGATACTGATACTGATACTGATACTGATACTGATACTGATACTGATACTGATACTGATACTGATACTGATACTGATACTGATACTGATACTGATACTGATACTGATACTGATACTGATACTGATACTGATACTGATACTGATACTGATACTGATACTGATACTGATACTGATACTGATACTGATACTGATACTGATACTGATACTGATACTGATACTGATACTGATACTGATACTGATACTGATACTGATACTGATACTGATACTGATACTGATACTGATACTGATACTGATACTGATACTGATACTGATACTGATACTGATACTGATACTGATACTGATACTGATACTGATACTGATACTGATACTGATACTGATACTGATACTGATACTGATACTGATACTGATACTGATACTGATACTGATACTGATACTGATACTGATACTGATACTGATACTGATACTGATACTGATACTGATACTGATACTGATACTGATACTGATACTGATACTGATACTGATACTGATACTGATACTGATACTGATACTGATACTGATACTGATACTGATACTGATACTGATACTGATACTGATACTGATACTGATACTGATACTGATACTGATACTGATACTGATACTGATACTGATACTGATACTGATACTGATACTGATACTGATACTGATACTGATACTGATACTGATACTGATACTGATACTGATACTGATACTGATACTGATACTGATACTGATACTGATACTGATACTGATACTGATACTGATACTGATACTGATACTGATACTGATACTGATACTGATACTGATACTGATACTGATACTGATACTGATACTGATACTGATACTGATACTGATACTGATACTGATACTGATACTGATACTGATACTGATACTGATACTGATACTGATACTGATACTGATACTGATACTGATACTGATACTGATACTGATACTGATACTGATACTGATACTGATACTGATACTGATACTGATACTGATACTGATACTGATACTGATACTGATACTGATACTGATACTGATACTGATACTGATACTGATACTGATACTGATACTGATACTGATACTGATACTGATACTGATACTGATACTGATACTGATACTGATACTGATACTGATACTGATACTGATACTGATACTGATACTGATACTGATACTGATACTGATACTGATACTGATACTGATACTGATACTGATACTGATACTGATACTGATACTGATACTGATACTGATACTGATACTGATACTGATACTGATACTGATACTGATACTGATACTGATACTGATACTGATACTGATACTGATACTGATACTGATACTGATACTGATACTGATACTGATACTGATACTGATACTGATACTGATACTGATACTGATACTGATACTGATACTGATACTGATACTGATACTGATACTGATACTGATACTGATACTGATACTGATACTGATACTGATACTATTGTGCCATTTACTGAATCTGATTTAATTAATCGATTAATGGCCTATAAATGCCTTTTAGCTCAAAAACAAAGTATTTCCAAACAATTTTGAAGGTAAAGCTGGGTTCCATTATGAAGCCATTTCAAAAATGTTTCGATCAAGCACGGAGAAGAAATTCACGGTAACTATTCACGTGTTTTTGTGCGAATAATTAAACATTATTCGTGTGTGGAAAAGAATTTTTGCATGGTTTATCAAATTAATGGAAATAAAAAATGTAAAACACCCTTAATTGTAGGTGTAAAAATTTAAAAGCGCAGAGCTGAAGGGTAGTTTGAACTATAACAACAAAAACAATTTCAAAACACCTAAAAACTAGCAAAAAATGCTAGATGCTAGTAACAAATACGATGCCAGTGAAACAGCGTAAAAGTCATCAATTACAATAATCGCTGGAAAATAAATCGCTAGCACCAACTTGTGAGCGGTTTAAGATTGTGTGTATGTGTGTGTGTGTGCTTGTGTGTATGCTGATTGCATACATATATCAGCAAACTGCAAATCCTCACACACACTTAGGGGCGCAAACTAACAACATTGGTCCCTTTTTTCGCTGTTGGATTTTTATTTTTAATAGGATTTACTTTGCATTTTTGTATGCAAAATCTGGGGCTTAGAGTTAAGCTGGCCTGTTTAAACTGTACAACCAGCTGCTGCAACTGCGGATTACTACGTGTGAGTGTATGTATCTTTATGTTGATTTATATATATATATCAACGAGCACTCTAAATCCTACCTACCCAAGGTTGTATTCATGTGTGAGCCAAGTAAAATATCGTTGTATACGTGTAGAAAATCAGGATTTATCGTTAAAATACCCACCAAACTACAGCTAAACTCAACACAATTATAGATTATATTGGCATTGGTGAGCTTATGTGCATGCATGTTGATGCTAATGCCAATGTTTGTGTGTGTTGCGCTGTGAGCTGTAGCTTCGTTAAATGTAGCGGTCTCGCATGTTTGATTTCATTGGCAGCTTTATTGTTGCTCAAATTAGAAATAAAAGCTCTACTTTGTTCGGTTCCATCCATTAACTTCATGTCCCTAAAATGAAATACAAAAAAATTGCAACCAGACAAAAACATGCCATTTAACCATTTTAATGTCTTAATTTATTTTAGCCTACAGTATGCATTTTCGATGACCTCGAGTTTGAAAAAAATTTGCTTATCTTTTATTTTCACTAGTGAACAAGTTATTTTATAAAAACTGAATGGCCCCAAAAAGGGGATTAAAAAAGGAATATAAAGTCAGCTTACTGCAAAAAATTGGCACATTCCGTCAAAAAAGTACCGGGAAATGATAATTTAAAAGGCCGCTTAAAAGACTAGAAAAAATTATTTTCGTCGTAAGGTTGGCACAACCATCCTCCATCCTGACATCAAGTTTTACTGCGTTCTGTAATTAAGTTTATTTACAGTTAGTAGTTTATCTTAAAGAATTTGTCTCAAATGTTGTATTATTAATGGAATTTTGTGTGCCGAATAGCTAAAAATCTTACGGAAGGCTTACAGTGAATCAACTTCATCAAAAATATGAACATATGAGTGGCGCAGTGCATTTAGGATCGGTCGAGATGTGATGAAACTTCGACAGAAGTTAACATCTTAAAAGTAAAGGAAATTCTGACAGAAAACTATCACTTAAGTTAAAAAATATACCCGCTGTATTCTCTGTATATAAATAATTAATAAAACGCATTGCAGCTCAACATGGTAGAATCAATTCTGATCTCACATTCATATAACGCATTATAAATGGTGATAAAACACGGATTTTTGTCTGGGAATGTTGTCTGGGTATTATTGGGTATTTGAGAGAGCCAATTCGTCGAAAAAGATAGTAAAGAGAAAGAATTGACCTAAACAAAAAAAAAAAAAAATTGAACAATCTAATTTACCGCGGTTTACCTTTAATTTAAGGTCTAATTGTATCAGAAATTGCTCAGAAAATGTGCTGCCAAAAATAGAAAAATAGAAAAAACGGAAAACCCGCACCTTTTCCAGATAGACTAAAAAAGCCGACTATATTTATATAAATATATTAATATAAAAATATAATTTTTATATAAATTTTTGCTTAAATTATTAAATTATTTCTGAAGAGACTTACAATTTGTTTAGAGTTAGATTATTATCAGATTTTCTGCATACTGTTTATGTTGTATTTTTATTATTTTTTTATTAATAAATTATTTATTGAACTATAGGTTTTGATGAGATTTTTGCTGAAACTTTAGGGATGAATCGATTTATAAATTTATTAAGCTTGTTGAAATTTATACATATATATATATATACCTTAATGCAGCGGTTCTCAAACTATTTTGGCGACGGAACGCTTTTCGAAAGCGAAACATATGACGGAGTGCTAAGATAATCAATAACTGCTTTATGTGTATTCTTTAATAATAATCATAACTTCTTCTTAAAACCTTTATTAAAATAAATTTTGTGGATTAAAAACCAAAAAATTATTTATTCACTTTATTAAAGGATATAAGAAATAATTAAATGTCTAATGGGAGATAAACTTTTTTTTATTTTTCATCAATTGTTTGATAAAAAGCCTGATAGAAGAAAGTTGAATTCTCATATCAGGTTCGGTATCCAGTCTATTGCGGTATTTTGCTTTTGTAGTTGCATAGGTTAAAAATCCTGTTACGCACAAGTGTGTTGTGGGGGGCGGGAAGAAAAATGTAAGGTCTTTGTATAAAAAAATTAATATTTATTTAGTTTTTTATTTATTTATTTATTTATTTCAGTCTACTGATGTTACAATCTTAGAGACTATTTTAGATATTAATTCCTTAAAATTAATTAAATGTAGTGAACAGTATCAGTCTAAATTGGTGTTCAGATACATTAAATTTTAAAATATTAGAAAGACTGTTGCATAAATTCATACATCTAGCTATTGGTTCATTATTAGCATAATTGGTCCTGTGGAGATTTTCTTCAAACATACGAGTACGTCTCAAATCCCTTGGCGCATCATAAATTTGAAAAAGATTTGACAGTTGAGTGCAATTAATTTTCCCGGTATATATGTTATAAACAAATAGAAGAGAACAAACCGATCTTCTATCCATTAAGGATTGCAACCCAAGCAATTTACGGCGCGCCTCATATGTTGGGATACCATCAGCCCAGTAAGGCTTTTTAAGCGCGTATTTGCTCATTAGTTTTTGGACTCAATTCGGTTTGAATCAGCAATATAGTACGGATTCCACACAATATACTTCGAACTAAAGAAACATATAACGCTTTTATAAAGGATCTTTAAACATTTTAGTGTGCCTCTTGATAATCCCCAGCATGGAGTATGACTTAGAAATAATATAATCATAATGACATTTAAAATTAAGTTGTTTATCAAAAATTACCCCCAAATCCTTTATTTCAACTTTACGCTCTAATACACAATTATTCAATGTATAATTGAATAAAACATTTAGTATTAGAGACTATGCAACACTTATTGATGTTCAAGAACAGTTTATTTGAGAGACACCAGCTATGCAGGGCTGAGAGGTCACTTTAGAGACTTATGCAGTCAGATTTATTCGAGATATTAAGAAATAGTTTGACATCATCAGCATACATAAGACATCTGGCAAACTTCAAGTGCGTTGGTAAGTCATTAATGAAAATTAAAAAAAGGAGAGGACCGCAATGGCTACCTTGTGGAACTCCTGATGAAGCATCAATAGCAACATCTGAGATAGTTGGCCCAATTTTGACATAAAGCTTTCTAGCGTTTAGATAACTTTTGAAAAACGCAATTAAAGTATCCGACAAACCGAACTTTTTTAATTTGCTCAGAAGAATAATGTGATCAACTTCATCAAATGCTTTAGAAAAGTCAGTGTAAACAATATCTAACTGACTATCATTTCCATTGCACTAATTGGTTTTTGAAATAAGCAGTAAATTTGAACATGTTGATCTACCAAGAAAAAATCCATGTTGCAAGTCGGAGATGACACACTTCACATGCTCAAATAATTTGATTTTAAATATATGATCAAACAACTTAGCTATTGTGCATTGTTTCACAATGGCCCTGTAATTATTTACATCACAACGATCACCCGTTTTAAAAATCGGAACTACCAAGCAAATTTTCCATTCATCTAAAAAAATGCCTTCTTTAATGCATACATTATAAATAAATGCTAAAGGAACAGCGACATTTACAGCACAGAGTTTGAAAAACATTGGCGGGAGATCCCCATATTCAAATTTAAAGCTTTGTTTAAGATGATTAATTGCTAAAGTTACGTCGTCAGCTGAAATATTGAAGACATCTAGAGAACTAATATTTAGGTCATCAAAGTTGAGGTAATTTAGATTTGTTGGAGAACTATGATTTTCATATACATTTTGGAAATATTTAGAGAAAAGGAGTGCAGACTCTGAAGCATTATTAGATTTTAAACAATCAAATTCCATACTGGTTGGATACCCAGTGGTTTTTTTCTTGGAATTTAAAAACTCCCAAAAATACTTTGGATTTATTTTTAGATTACTTTCTACATTTACAACTTAAGTTCTAAACAGAAGCTTATGAAATAAATAATAAATAATTGAATAAAATTTTCTTGATCAGCTACAAAAATAGTGTTTTTGAATTTTTTAGCAGCTTTGTTTTAAAGGTTTTTTAACTTTGCTAATCTAGAGTTAAACCAAGGTGGTTTATTCCTTAAGTGAATACTTTTTTTAGGAACAAATAGAGCAGCTGAACTCAAAAGTTTTTCGCTAAACATTTGATATGCTAGAGACGGACTCTCCATACAATATAATAATGACCAATCTACCGAATTTAAGCAATCATTAATAGCTGTAAAGTTAGCCTTGGCAAAATAATTGTATTAATGAGTCAATATTTGTTGAATCAAATTTGTAGAAATCAAGTTCGATAAATAATGCAATATGATGTATGCTATTATAAACAATGGGTGCCAGGTTTTCTTCACAGGCTACTTTTAGATCACTATTGACAAAAACTAAATCTAAAATTCTATTCAAGCCATTTTTTGCAGAGTTTAATTGTCGAAAATTATTTGACAAAAAATAACTCATCACTAAGTTGAGTCATTATCGGACAGCAAATTAAATGGTAAAAGATTATTATCATCAAAAACCCAAGATATTTTACCTAAATTAAAATCACCCACTACTACAATATCGTGATTTGTGCTAAAGTTATCGGCTAGAAAGTTAATGTTATCAATATGCTTTTGATAAGCTTCAGTTAAGCTGTATGGTGGAATATACGATACGAAAAAATAAATTAAAACCGATTTGAAAAGCCTATTTCAACACAAATCTGTTCAATAATACTATCATTATTATTAAGATTTACTAATTCGCTATGAAGCTTATACACTGCCAAAAGTATATTCATCATGGATCCTGCACGTAAAACCATTCAGAAGCATTTTTTTGAACAGTGACTCCATACTGCTATCTAATGACATTTATTAAAGTTATTCAAAAAATTTTGTTTGACATACGATCAAGCTTTTGCAAGTTGAGTACAAAAGGATTTTGAATCCATGAATGCATTTTAATTTTTGTATTCTGCTCTTTGGGAAAATACGTCTCAAAGTATACCCGGACAGCATTGAGATATTGGACCAATTGTTCAAACATATCATATTGAAACATTTTTGAGTTGTTAACGAACTCACTGAGCGATGAGAAGCTTTCTATTTCTCTCTTCTCAACACGAATAATCCAAAAATCGAATTTTCTTTTGAAAGTGGTAATTTTGTTACTAGCATTGAACACTGTTGTCTGTATTTGCGTAAGTAGAATAAGAATCAGCAAGACAACAACAACCATATTTCTTTATGAACCGAATAAAACGGATTTTTACCCGATCCGACTCGTGATTTGGGATAATATAATATTTATTTGAGCCGCCGCATTGCAGCTTCGTAGAAGTGAGTACGAATCGGGTTGCGTGCACTAAGAGTTGAGTACGTTTTTGCACTTGTTTTCTAAGAGTCACAAAAAAGCTGATCACTGGTCCGTATTCGACATTGTACTCGCTTAAACAACAAATATGTATGCTTGTGTGTTAACGCAATTAGTATTTTTGCAAGTAAATTTTGTTATTGAAATAGAAACTAAATTTTGTTTGTCCAAAGCCATTTTTTTTTTTAATAAAACATTGGCCAGAATTTTCGTGGAGCCCCCACAGAGGCTTTGCGGAGCCATAGGGTTCCGCGGAGCACACTTTGAGTAACGCTGATTTAATGCTTCAAATATTGATGCAACGGAAATGCTTTTCTTTTAACATGTCGATATGCATGTTTTACGTGGTCCTTGTGCAGTGCTTGCTTATGAGCACTTTACACTTTTACATTTTACATTTTTTTGTTTTAATATGAACATTACTTATTTTTTTTTTTAATGCATACATGCTAATGCTGTACTATGTTTGCATGAACAGGTTTTTTTTTTTTTTTGCTTGACTATAAATTAAGACATTATTTAAAGTGCTGCTGCATGCATTTATTTGCATTTTTAAGTCATTGCGTGTGATATTTAAATTTTTTGTTTTATGGGTGGGAAATGTGGAAAAACTACATAAACATGTTATTAACGTTTAGAGAAATATTTTTGCTGCATTCAAAAACTCATAAAGTTGTACTTAAGGCTTGCAACTACAATATTTTTCTTAATACAACAAGAGAAAATATTAATACAAAACTAATCAACTATAAACTTTAAAATGTTTAATTTCTATAGCAAAAACTTTTTTCTTATATTAAACCCAACACAGTAAGCTTCACACAACAAACATGGTATAATCTCTTTATTGCATTATGTAAGCTAAATTATACTACTTCTACTATAACAAAAACACACACTTACGCGTTTTTTACATGTTCGTTCACTGACGTGTACGTTTATAATAAATCATACCTCATTAAAGATCGTAACATGAAATTTGGAGTTTTTAGTAGTGCCAACATTGTTTGTATTTATTTCTTGTTATCATTCCGCATAATTTGCATACTTAGTTTTATACTTTGTTTTCTCCCCCCCCCCCCCCCGCCCCCCCTCCTTTAAATGATTCGAGTAAAGTGCCTCCTTAGCTACCCTGCAGGCCGCGGCATCATGCACGAATTTATGTTGATGATTTCATTAAACAATTTGCTGCATTAGCCAGCCAGACTTCTTGATTTTTATTCTTCATTCTTTAACACGTCTATCTTGTGTTTGTTCATTGAAAAATTTGTCGAAAATTTTCCAATGCTTCTGTCTTGTGTTCGTTCATGCTTTCCCTACAAAGTATGGTTTTACTTATATATCGGGGTAATTATTTCGTTAAATGTTACAATATATACCTTTTAAAAAGTAATATATCGAAAATTATAGATTGAAAATAAACTGATAAAAAAAAGTGAAAATTATATAAAATCAAAGAATATTTAAAAGTGAGAAAGAGAAGAAAAACATTTTTTTACTTTTCTCCCTTTTCTCTGTTAAGGAAACTTCCTAAACGATTCGGTATTGTATTCGTGCACGAAAAATTTCCTTTGACTACTCATTATTCTGATAAATCTCAACATTTCTGTATCGCGTTCATGCTCGAATTTGAATTTTTATATGAGATTTTTGTCAATGAAATGTATGGCCGAATCAGCATATTTCATCGAAGATAAAGAAAAATCGTTCATGAATCCTTTATCAATTCCTTAAAACTTTTGGACTACTGGGCAGCGGTTCATTGCACACTAGCACTTCTGCCTCCAAACACACTTAAACACTCACTCATACACCATGCCGTAAACTTCAATCAAGCACTCCTATGGGAAATTTATAGATTTTTGCGTGTTTCACTGCAATTTAAGGCAACATTCTATAAAACAGTAGCACCAAATAAAAGTAACAGAATCTAGGACTTGCGTGTTTTCTTTCGTTCAAAACGAACATCCGGGATAATTTTTTGTTCCTCACGAAAACAAAATGCGCCGCCAGTAGAACAACAAAAGGAAACGTCACAAATAATTTCAGCGATGAAAAGTTATGAAGTTATTATTCATACCTACACACGTCAACACTGGCACACACTCGTACACACCAACACGCATACAACCTGCTAGATCCTTCCTGTAGGCGCAATTTTTTCGTGCTAGCCAAATCGGGTTGGCCAGCTGTTTTCCAGGCAGGTAACTATTGGGACATAAATTCTACTTTACATGTAAATGCCAAAAAAAAAACTTATATAAATTCTAGTTTTATGAAAATGTGTAACATGAAAGGCAAGGCACTTCCGGTTGCAAAATAATGAGGTTAAAAAAAATATTTGCTACAAGCAGAAAATCAAAATTAAAACTTAGAAAGGAATATCAAGAAACGTTTGCATTATCTAGATTTTGGTTAAGAATTTTACAATAAATTTAATGAAAATTTAAGAGCTGTGCATTAATATTTCCTTATTTGGATGGCGCTACAGCCTAGTCATGCCAAATGTATTTTACGCAAAATTTTAAATGTCCTCCGGTACAAAATTTCTTCCGTATTTTCAACAATTTTGCAATGAGCCTATAATTAAAAAAAAAAACAAAAAGTTATTCAAATTTTTTTATGCAAGGGCTGATTTTTTTAGAAAAGTAGTGAAAACAATTGTGTTTACGCTAAACATAAGCCCAGTGTGCACTAAACACATCCGCTCGTCCTACTCGCTGCAAGTGGCACGACCGCTGACGTTTTCGTTCGGTTGCGCCAGTGTCGTGTGATTCGTTTTAGAGATATTTGTAATATTTGTGCACTTTTTTTCTTATACTTAAATGTTTCCAAATATTTGCCACATGACATTCTTGAGATAACTCATAGTGGAACTTAACTGGAGGATCAGACTCAGCACCTTCTAGAAGTGCAAAGAAAGCAGTAGCATTACTTCTTCGATAAGTTTCAAGCGGTATATGAAGAAATCCGAGAAAAATCCGAAAATTCATCAGAAACCTTGGATAAAGAAAAATTCAAGGAGAGGTATAGGAAGACATATCATCTCTTACGCACGCTGCTCTGCTTTAATGAGTGAGCACATCGAAGCATTGAAGACAACCACGACAACTCAGCTGTGGATCAGCACCCAATGATCTGTCTCCCACCCTGCAATATTGACATTTTTCATGGCGATTATGTCACGTGGCCAACCTTTAGGGACCTTATTACTTCCCTATACATTAAAAACTCTCGGTTGAGCAACGTAGAAAAACTTTTCCACTCGATACAAAAAACCCGAGAAGCTCGTGACGTCATAAGAAATTGTCCTCTCACAAATGAAGAATTTTGTATGGCCTGGAGTAGTCTCGTAGATCAATACGAGAATAAACGGATACAAATCAGTGCGCAGCTTAAGAAACTTTTAAACTTACCACGGGTTGTGGTGAAAAGCTTCAACGAACCATAAACAAATTTATGTTTGCCCTGCAGTCCCTGGATATAAACACAGATAATTGGGACCCCATCCTAGTCTATTTGTGTTCCACCCGTCTTCCCAAGCATACCCTCGAGGAATTTAAAAAATGCTTGTCAGATTGCAGTGCCAGATTGGAACAGGTTAGATAATTTTCTCACCCATAAGTTTAAAACCCTAGAGTCTGTTGGCGATATTAAGGCTTATGTCAAGCCAAGTCAACAAAAGCCTTCTAACAACCCTGAAAATAGATGGGGAGAAAAGCGCATAAGTTTGTACCACATAAATGTGTCTAGAAATCCTGTTACCCAAAAACCCAAGCCCTTGAATGTAAAACCCAAAAATGAAGTTGATGGAGCTATCTGCAGACTTTGCAGTAGCGAGTACACTCTTCGGGAGTGCCTAAGCTTTATATCCATGAAAGTTAGGGACTGCCTAGCCACAGTTAAAAAATCTGGATACTGTTTTAACTGCCTAGCAGTCTCTCATGGAGTAAATGACTGTAGGAGCGGATTTAACTGTCGATACTGCAATAAGAGACACAATAACATATTGCACAGAAGTATTACAGACCCATAACCTACCCCAAGTACGAGTGCTCAAGCCATGAAAGGGGCTGAGCAACCAAGCTCTACAAGTCAGACATTCACGGCTCATATACAGTAGACATGGGTAACGCAGCGCTGCGTTGCGTCAATGAGTTGAAGCACTTAAATGCATTAATGGGTTGATACAATTATTTTATGAAAAGTAACGCAATAGCGCAGTAATGCAAATGACGCGCTCAAAGCAAAATAAAAAAATATTTATACAGCTAGCAAAAATTGCAGATTTTGTACGACGCATCGAACATAGAAACAGAAAGTTGAAAGCGAACATTGTTTCTGTGTATAAATATTGACAAGAGGTTGCGGGGAAGAGCAGTTGAGCATGAATGCTTGGAGTGCATTTGACTGTTATTAATATTTTTCCATTAGGAACGGGGGTTCAGACTATAGCACATGTTGTCACCCATGGTAGGACAAACCAGGTATTTGACCGTTAGAACGCTCGAAACAGCAGACTGTAAATTAGAAAGTAAATTAGAGTCCAACTTCGAACTTGTTTTGCATACCAGGAACGCGTATATATCTGTTTGATAGCTCGCATCAAATCTTAAACGAAATACAGTTTGGTTTTTAATTTTAAAGTTTTTTTTTCGGTTTTTGAGCATTTATGTAGAAACAACGGTACAATGTATATTATTCAAAGTATTGTCCATCGTTAGCTACAACATTTTCCCATCTTTCTGGCAGCATATGGATTCCGCGCCGGAAGAACGACTCGTCTTTTGAGGCAATCCACGAATCGACCCATTTTTTGGTATCCTCATAAGAAGTGAAGCGCTGCTCAGCCAAGCCATGCGTCATCGATCTGAATAGGTGGTAGTCGGAAGGGGCTATGTCTGGGCTATAAGGCGGGTGGGGTAGCACATCCCAATTCAGCGCCTCCAAGGTTTCCTTGACGGTTCTTGCAACATGTGGCCGTGCGTTGTCATGTTGTAAAACCACTTTGTCGTGTCTTTTGCCATATTCCGGCCGTTTAACCTTTAATGCTCGGCTCAATTGCATCAATTGTTGTTGGTAGCGTTCCCCAGTGATGGTTTCGTTAGGTTTTAGCAGCTCATAGTACACGACACCCTTCTGATCCCACCAAATACACAGCATAAGCTTGGCGCCATGAATATTCGGCTTGGCCGTCGATGTTGATGCATGGCCGGGTGGTCCCCACGATTTTTTTCGCTTAGGATTATCGTAATGGATCCACTTTTCATCGCCAGTGACAATACGATGCAAAAACTCTTCCTTTTATGCCGTTGAAGCAGTTGTTCGCACATGCAAAATCGCCGTTCAACGTCTCTCGGCTTCAACTCGTACGGCACCCAATTTCCTTGCTTTTGAATCATTCCCATGGCCTTCAGGCGTTTGCCGACCGTTGATAAGTCGACTCCCAATGATTCTGACAATTCTTGAAGGGTTTGACACGGGTCTTCATCGAGCAAAGCCTCCAATTCCTCATCTTCAAACTTTTTTGGCTGGCCCGGACGCTCTTTGTCTTCCGTATCAAAATCACCACTTTTAAACCGAAATCGATGGAGCATAGTCCCCGTAAGCCTCAGTAAGCGTGAGTTGTGCTTCAACCGCTTTTTTCTTCAAATGGAAGCACAAAAGTAAACCTTCCCGCAAATTGCGTTTTGTTGGAACGAAAGTCGACATGTTCACAGAGAAAAAAATATATGTTGTTTACACTTCAGTGGAATGACACATACTGAAAAATGAAGCTTAGACAATGTGCTTTGAAATGAATATAGTCACAGGTGTGCCCGATGCGATCTATTGATAGTTACGCCATCTCTTAGAAAACCTTTAAAACTAATTCCAACCCCCAATAATTAATATAATTTAATTTATTTTTTCATTTTTAATTTTTCACCGCATTCGAAAAATGAATCACATACAGCAACACGTTGGTCAATTCAAACCCTCACTGCGTTAATTAAATTCTTGTTGATACAGAAAACATAGCATTTCAAACTTCGCTATGACGCATTTGCGTTAACGCATTTCGGTGATACAGTAATCTGCGTTTGAGTTGGCGTATCAACGCAGCGATTTTTGCTGTGTTACCCATGTCTAATATACAGTCCACTAACTCGACACTCACCCACCCAACAAATGAGCTCGAAGAATTAAAGGCAGTTTCTTCACACTTTGCATCTAGCAGAAAGAAAATTCTGCTAGGAACGGCAGTGATCAACACTGAACACGAAAGAACAATACACACAGCAAGAGCACTCATTGACTCTGAATCTGAAGCAACATTAATAACTGAGCACCTGAGTAAACGAAATGGTCTTGCAACCCGATCAATAGGTGCGGAAGTAACAGATCTAAGCCGAACAGTTTCTGCAAGCCCAAAAAAGTGCTGTGAGCTGACATTGCGATCCCAAATCAACCCCACCTTTAAAATTGAGCTCCAGGCGCTAGTGTTGAAGATTCTCACTTGCGATTTACCCACACATTCGATTAATTCGCACAAATATGAGACCCTGTCTGGCCTTCAATTGGATCATGGATCATGGGGCATCTAATACTACTTGTATATAATGCTACATTTTTAAATTGAATTTATACTTATTTAAAAACAAGGCGTACAGCGTACACAGAAGGCAAAAATAAAAGCAGATACGTAAAATATATAATAGGTTCTTGCAGTTAATTTAACTCAGAAGATGTTACATTTTTTTGCGATTGCGATTATTTGAGACTCAGAGAATGTTATTCGAGTTGTAAACTGGAAGAGAACAATTAACGGGGAATATATACATTATTATCGCATCGATTGCATAAAGAAATTAAAAAAAAAAACACAGCCCAATGTTAAATTAATGTATTTTTAGCTAACGTTAAATTAGTCCTTTTAATGTTCATAGCTAATAATTTATATTTAAGTGTACACGACCCCTTTCCCAGCAATACCTTAGTTTCCAGCCGCTAGCTGTATTTTTTGCTTACGCTGCACACGCGCCACACTCAGACGTCCGGTGCAGCGATTCATGGCCAAGGGTATGAAATATCACCATGAGAACGCTGCATGCAGGCGAGTGCATGCAGACGAGTTCCCGCAAACGAGTGACGTGGCTTTGGAGGAGATGGCTGAGCTGGTGTTTAGTCTTAAGTTAGTCTTAATTGAGGGCTTGCTAAGTTTAGAGCTAAGTTTAAAACTAAGAATATTTTTCAAATTAATAAATCTTAATAATATTAAATCGGAATTGGAAGTTTTTATTGAAGGCCCGCGGGGCATTGGCTAGCTTAGGCTAAGCTTTATTTTTACCTTTATTTTTACGCGTGTGATGTGGCACCGCGTTAACTTTTATTTTGAGAGCAATATATAATCTGTTATTTTGACAATTTTTGTAATAAAAATAGCATTTCAATACTTTCCTTGAAAACTTATGTAAACACCAACAAAAGGATTAAAAAATGAAACAGAGCATAAATATTTCGACAAATTCCTATCTGTTGAACGCGTCAAAAAAAAAAATACGATAGTTTTGCAGAAACAATAACTGAAAAAACGAAAAATGCGAAACCGTCAATTGACTGTTGTGGAAGCAACAAAAATCATCAGCATTGAGCATTCACGCCTGTTGCAGCTGCATATATATGTAGCCGGAGAATACAAAGTGTTGAAAAAGAAACGCTTCCACTATGGTTATTGATAGTATTTTTTATGGTTTTGTATTCTTTTTTTTTTCATCAACTTTTGCCTCATTAAAATATTAATGCATTGTGTTTTTCCATTGTTACTAAGTCTGTAGGGCTATTTACAATCTTGAGTATTTGATATTGCATTTTTGTTGAATTGTAATAATTGTCCATCAATCGTGAGCGACCTTTTTCGGTTTACTTTGCAATACTTGTTGCAAATCATAAAATTCACAGCTGATTTGTCACTGACTTTTTAATGAATTTTTAATTATTTCCATATCTTGTTTTTAGACAGTCAGCTTAGAGTTCAATATTGCATATGTATAGTA
This sequence comes from Coremacera marginata, assembly GCA_914767935.1. NCBI lineage: Eukaryota > Metazoa > Arthropoda > Insecta > Diptera > Sciomyzidae > Coremacera > Coremacera marginata. The sequence continues at coordinate 163,988,575 of OU612043.1, read as the reverse complement.
GAGTGTACTAAACAAAAACTTTAAAAAACAAAAAAAAACCGACTACAAAATCACTACAAAGTAAAAAATAATTTTAAAAATACTTTTCCTTTTAACTTCTTGGTCATATTTGATAATTTATTTAAACATTTTATTATATATGAAATCTTATTATTTGAATTTGTTTTTTATTTGTTTTATTTTCATAAATATATTAATTTCTTGATGAATACAAAAGCTTTTAAGGTCGGCGCTAATATAATCAGACTTCTAATCAGAAGCGTCAACTTCAAAGCATTTGTATTCATCAAGAAATTAATATATTTATGATAATAGAACTACTAAGAAACAAATTAAAATAATAAGATTTCAAATAAAATAATATGTTTAAATAAATTATCAAATATGACCAAGAAATTAAAAGGAAAAGTATTTTAAAAATTATTTTGATGTTTTTTTTTTAAAGTTTTTGTTTCTTCTTTTTTAGAGAATACGATAAATTTTTGAAAAAAGTGAATAAACAACATAAATACAATTGTTCTGAAAAAATTTGTTGTATTAAATTCTGAAAGTTTGTTGGTTATTTCAAATATCTGTCCCTTAAATTTAAATCAGATGTCACGTGTTTTGAAATTATTATACCTAGTGTCAATATTATTTGAGATATAGTGTTTTTCTAATCGTGCAACGCCCCTTTGTAAATAAGGGCCCACTTTCTTGAGTGTTATTTCCAATAATTGTGCATACCCCTTTACTTTATTTCAGTACCCCAGTGTCAATATTAACTGAGATAGTGTTTATCTAGTATTGCCACGCCCATTTATCGAATCACGCCTACTTTTTTGACCGTAATTTTTAATAATTCTGCCTACCCCTGTACTAAAATAAATTTCAGTGCTCTAGTGTTAATATTATTCGAGATACACTGTTTTTCTAATATTGCCACGCCCAGAAGTCGAATGCCGCCCACTTTCTTGACCGTAATTTTAACTAATGATGCCTACCCTTATACCAAATTGCAGTTCCATAGTATCAATATTATTGGAGTTATACTCTTTTTCTAATATTGCCACGCCCATTTGTCAAATAACGCCCATTTTCTAGAGTGTAATTTGTATTAACTGGATCTACCGCTACACTAACTTGCAGTACACTAGTGTTAATATTATTCGAGATACAGTGTTTTTATAATATTGCCACTCCCATTTGTCGAATAACGCCCACTTCTTTTATCATAATTTGTAATAATAATGCCTACCCCTATACTAAATTGCAGTACTCTAGTCTCAAAATTATTCAAGATACACTGTTTTTCTATTATTTCCACGCCCATTTGTCGAATAACGCCCACTTTATTGACCATAATTTGTAATAGTAATGCCTACCCTTATACTAAATTGCAGTACCATAGTATCAATATTATTTGAGATATAGTCTTTTTCTAATATTGCCACGCCCATTTGTCATATAACGCCCATTTTCTGGAGTGTAATTTGTATTAACTAGGTCTATCCCTACACTAATTGCAGTACACTAGTGTCAATATTATTCGAGATACAGTGCTTTTATAATATCGCCACGCCCATTTGTTGAATAACGCCCATTTTCTTGCCGGTAATTTTTCATAATTATGCCTACCCCTACACTAAATTGCAGTACCCTAGTATCAATATTATTCGAGACACAGTAGTATCTAGTATTGCGAGATCTCGTATTGCCACGCCCAGTTCTCGAAGTCGGTTAAAAAGTCCTCCTTTTTGAAGTCGGTTAAAAATACTCAAACTCGAAATTTTCAAAAAGAACTCTTTTAGTCATAACCACCAAGTTATTCAACATAATTACAAAATTTTGTGCATCTGCATTAGGAAAAAGATTTCCACAAGATTATATTTAAATTTTTTCAAATTTGAATTTTTTAAATTTTTTTTTTAATGCAACAAGAACAAAAAGAGTTTTTTTTCGAAAGGTAAAAAATCACAACTCTGGAGTTTTTCGTCCAATTTTCATGTTTGATAGCTAATTATAAAGAAAAATTAAATAAAAACGAACTGCGAACCAGCTTTTTCGAAATGTACACTTATACAAAAGTTATTTGGGTTTTTAAAAAAATGAGCACTTTTTTCCCATATAGCTAAGTACTGACATCTACCGATGCAAGTCGGCATGGGTTCCAGTGGTCCATCAAATTTTTTTTACATTTATTTCAACATCATACGAAAAATTATATGCATAAAAAAAAGTAAGTTAGTGTAATTTGTATATTTTGTTAGTGTAGAGTGCAAGACCATATGCACAAAATTGTGAACAGCTCTAGTGTGTTTTTAACTTTTTTTCAAATAACTGAAAAGCTGCTACTATTTGACTGAAACTGAAATTTTGTTTTGTTAAAACAGTGGATTGATTAAAGTAATAATAGAAACAATAGCTAACATTTAAATAGATATAACGAAATAAAGTCTACTTTTAACGATCACTTTAATTCATTAAGAATATTTCTAAGGAATAAAAATACATTGAAAAAAAATCACAATCGATAATTTAGGCATTCATAGATCAGATTATTAATATTGTAATTAAAAAAATGTTCACAAATATTGCTTCACTGATCTTTTGCAAGGGAATTATAGCTGCTTTTAAAAAGCTCCATTGTACGTTTTTGTAACATAAATCATGAGAAGCACTTAAAATATCCAACCTTAAAGAACATCTGTGCAGATATGTGCAGCTTCAAATTACCAGGAAATGACTTTGCCTTTAAGAAATGATTAAACTCCCTGGCAACTTTGTTCATTAATATCAAAATGCTTTATGGATGCAAATTTGTGGTCTTTAGTGTTTGTATGCAACCATAAAGAAACTGCAACTAAAGATACAGTAAATTACAATATAAAATTACACATGTGAGTTCCAAGAACTATAAATGTTGTTTTTATACTTTCTTCAGTATTCAAAGAAAACTTTATATGGGTTGTAAAGAAAAGATAAAAAAAAATAAGAAGAAGCTGTGCAAATTCAACAGAACTCGCATTTGTTGAAGTATAGAAAATAGAATTTCGCTATAAACATTATTTTACTTAAGATAATGGTACAAACATGATCATAGCTGCTTTAAAGCGGTAGCTGCTAAGCGCTAAATAGACATTGGTCTCACAATCATGAGTATAAAAGAAAGCGTTATAGAATGCATCTGTGATATACAATTCTAATGCAATTATTTTGTTTGTTGGTCCTTTAATATAGCAATTCGCAACGCAGTTGTTTATGTAGAAATATTAAAATAATACAATGAACAATCATTATTCTTTAAAAAATCCCTCATTAAACGTGGGTGAAGCTGTTGAAGAAAAAAGTTTGAATGTTTTTCTTTCAGATTAAATGTTCAGTTGTTTTACATTTTATTTTTTTAAGTTTTACAACAGGTGTCTTACACATATACAGTTTTACGTTCAGGCTTATTTATATTTGTTTGTTTAGTTTTAACATATGTTTTACTCGTAAATAATGAAATAAACACAAATATATGTATCTGTTACAAACTGTTTTATTGGCTGATTTTTTGTTATAGGTCACACTGCATTTGATTATTTTTAAAAAGAAATTTCAAGTTCATTTTTTGCAAACTTTTCTTGTTGTCTCTCATTATATAAAAGTCTTCTTCTGTCTGATAATGCAGTGTCGACCCTTTTACATCAGAAAATAATACCCAGCAAACATTTCCTATTGCCTCAAAGTCGCCTGAGAATCGCTTGGAAGATGGACAATCGCCGGCGAGCGCATTTGTCGAGCACTGTAAGCAGCGTAAACGAATCACCGGAAGGGTTCGTAATCGATTCTCTAGGAAGAGTCGCTAATGAATCGCCAAGAGGGGTCCTGAGCAATTCGCAAATAGAAGAGTCGCGAACGAATCGCTAAAAGAGATCTTAAGCAATTTGCTGGGAAGAGTCGCAAGCGAATCGCCAAGAAAAGTCCTTAAAGGGGTCAAACGATTCGGCAAAACGGGTCCTCAGTGCAGTGTTGCCTTTTTGTGAGCAATTCCTCAAAACGTGAGGAATTTACAATGGCTGTGAGTAGTTTTTGAGGAATTTTATTTTGAGGAAATTTTAAAGAATTCGACAATTTTAACCATTTCTTTTATTTTTCTTTGAACAGAAAATTAACGATAAACCCGGAAATTATTTTAGAAAATACCTATTCCTACTATTTTTGATGGTGCTTTACACGATGCAAAAGTTGAAAAATCTCAACAGTTAAAAAGAATTAAAATCGCTTACAATTAAAAAAAATTGAAGTTTTTTTCGGTGATTTTAAACAGTTTTAAACACCTTTTCTTAGAGTCGGAAACACAATTCAAGATGTTGAGAGTATTTCAATTTTTCAAATCTGGCTAATACTTTGACTACGATTGTTTTTTCTCTCACAATGGCGGCCTAAAAAGGAAGGGAATTTTATAGGTATTATTCTAAAATATTTTTGGACTTTGCGTTCAAATTTTTCTGCTGAAAGTTTCCACCAAAAAGTGTCCTTCTGGGCTTTAGCGGGTTAAATAAAGAAACGATTGGAAGAAATATGCAATACTGCAATGTTAATGCCTAAAACTAAATTTAAAAAACTAATACGTATCTGAAATTCTTATTAACCTTATTAAAGTACCGTTACAAAAACTTTTTAGAGGAATTTTATTTAAATTTGGAGAATTTTTGAGGAATTTGGGTTAAAAAAAGTGGCAACACTGACTTAGCGATATGTTGCGAAGCATCGTTGTTGAACGCTTAAAGTTGTTTTATTCAATTAAAAAAAATTAAAGCGTGTAGTACTTCTCATGGACTTAGCGAGGGTGGGGCAGTTTTTCACTCCCCTGAACATTAGAAAATTAAAAAATTTAGTATTGAATTAAGAAATTCAAAATATTTGTCCTTGTAATTTTTTATGATTGCCACAAGCTGCGGCTAGAAAGGATTCAAAAATCTTTTACGAGGTTTGCTTTGCGTACTTTTAATACTAATGGTGTACCTCCTTCATTCAACACCCGATGTCTTTTAATTGGATTAAAATCTTTGGAAAGTACAAGATGTATCTTGCCTTTGCTTTTTGTTTTTGATCTAATTAATGGCTTGGTTGATTGCCCTGCGTTATTGGAAATGATTAACTTTAATGCTCCTGTTCGGATTCTTAGAAATTTCGATCCGTTTTATCTTGATATTTTTCGTTCTAATTATGCAGTTAATGCACCTATTAATAGCGCTTTACAAATGCTTAATTCTATCAATTGCAATGTTAATCTAGATTTTTTCCATTTCAAAGGATCAAATGAGATCTCTCTTAATTTCAATCTGTTAAATATTGTTATTTTTGAATTAATTTTCTATAAATTTTTTAGTCTGTAAGTTATTTTTAACATAGACTATAATACTAAATAAATAAATAAATAAAAGTAATCAAAAAGCACAGATCTTATTATTATTTATTAAAGCACAATTTATTTTGTTATTGCCAACTTACGGCTGACACATTTTTTATTAATTTATCAGTCACAAAAAAATAATGGTCTACCCACTGAACAAAATCCGGGCTGCGCCCATGTTGCCTCTGAACGATAAGAAAACGTTTGAAATTTGTTCACAAGTTTCAAAAGTTCTGCTTCACTCTAATGGTTCTTCAAAGACTGTCTTATATTCCAACCATATTCCATTTTCCAACGATTGGCGGAATAAACGAAGGAAGATTTTGAAAATGTTTCTGGAATCGCGCATTCATCGCTTGGACGATCGAAAAGCGAATCGCAAGATGCACCAATCGTCTCCCAAATATTTGCAGGGTTTATTTTAAACAAAAAATATAATAAAATGATTTATTTTTTTTTTTGTTTTCTTTTATCCAGTACTGACATTTCGATTTAGTTTCAGATTTTAGGTTCAAATTGTTCATTCTTGGTTGTCTTTAACCAGTTACCTATCTCTGGATAGCTTTAGCAAATGGCTGGTGGGTCACACTAGTCACTATTGAAAATTTATCTTTTGATCCACTGATATCCATAGGTAAACAATTCTGACCTTCTGTCTCGGTCTTTTCTTGTTAAGTCTGACTGTCTTATAAAAAAATTAAAACAAGAAAGGTAAAGTATTAAATTTATATATTCCTGGAATAAAGAACTAATACAGACCATGAAAACAAAACTGAACAAAAATTTAAACCCTGTCAATAAAACTATAATATAAGTTACAACAGATTTTTAAAAGTCTGTACATTTTGATTTTTAAAAAACAGCACATTAATAAATTTATTTTGTATTTATTTTTCAGAATTTGAACTCTACACCAAGAATTCCCTCAAACATTCAATTGGTAAGTTTGCAAAACAAACTACTCATTCTTAATAACAATTAACTCTGAGTCTTAGGTAACACAGAAACAGAAAAAAAAAATCTGAATTTCATACCAAAATTTTATTTTAATTGAGCATTTTTAAAAAGATCTGCACTTTACTGCCTCAAATACCGATTAAATTCTATATATAGTAAAAAATGATCCCATAAAACGAAATTCTAACATGAAATTTCAATTCAGCGGGTTAAAATACATTCACATACTTCTTGCCTTACCTTACCTTACCTTGCCTTGCCTTACCTTACCTTGCCTTACTTTACTTTACCTTACCTTACCTTGCCGTACCTTACCTTACCTTACCTTACCTTACCTTACCTTACCTTACCTTACCTTACCTTACCTTACCTTACCTTACCTTACCTTACCTTACCTTACCTTACCTTACCTTACCTTACCTTACCTTACCTTACCTTACCTTACCTTACCTTACCTTACCTTACCTTACCTTACCTTACCTTACCTTACCTTACCTTACCTTACCTTACCTTACCTTACCTTACCTTACCTTACCATTCTAATATGAAATTTCAATTCAGCGGGTTAAAATACATTCACATACTTCTTGCCTTACCTTGTCTTACCTTACCTCGCCTTACCTTGTCTTACCTTACCTTACCTTACCTTACCTTACCTTACCTTACCTAAGATTACCTTACCTTACCTTACCTTACCTTACCTTACCTTACCTTACCATACCTTACCATACCTTACCATACCTTACCTTACCTTACCTTACCTTACATTACCTTACCTTACCTTACCTTACCTTACCTTGCCTTACCTTACCTTACCTTACCTTACCTTACCTTACCTTACCTTACCTTACCTTACCTTACCTTACCTTACCTTACCTTACCTTACCTTACCTTACCTTACCTTACCTTACCTTACCTTACCTTACCTTACCTTACCTTACCTTACCTTACCTTACCTTACCTTACCTTACCTTACCTTACCATACCTTACCATACCTTAATTGTGTATTGTCATGAGAAATTTTAATTATTTTCCGAAAGAAAATTTTTGATTAACAAAATTTTAATGTCAAAATTTTTAAACACAACAAAAATACAATACCTACTATGCATAAACAAGTTCTACATCTACATATACAGTAAACAAGTATTTGTTTTATAAATCAAATGTCCTAAATTATTTAATATGTAATGCATTAAAGTACCTCTACATAAGCCTTCATATTATTTTTTATATTTTCCATTTGGTTTTCAATTCCAAGTAGTTATTCTTGATTTTTTCAGAAGGTTTTACAATAATTTCCAAGTGGTTTCTCTATCATACGTATGTCATATTTGTCTTTTTTACTCTAAAACAAATCCAAATTCCTTGATGACTCAAGAAACTTCTTAGTTTACCTCTTGTCATCACCTCGAAACGTACCTTATTAAGTTGAATATTGATTACACAACGTATTTGGCAGACATCTGTGTTTTGTCTAAAGTTGTGAAGTCAGTTCCTATTCAAAAATGAAATATTAAGATTCATCGACTAGTTTCAATATTGCAACTATCAAAATTTTAGGCAGGTGAAAATCAAGATGTGATTTTAAATTTATTACGAGTATACCTCAGTTATTTTTCACTTCTATGAACGTACATCGAATATAAACTTAAAATTGTTATTCTAAATATGAGTACTCTCGATTCAACGTGCTGCTCTATTCAGCCACAAAAATCTAATGTAGTGGCACAAAAAGTTGATCCGTTGTTCAATGCTCTTCAGTTGTAGTTAACAATCAGAGACTAAAATTCATTTAGTATCTACTTTACGGAGCTTACTCAATATACTGGCTGGGCAACCGTGCTCGGGCTATGTGGGTCGAACTTTGCTCCAATTTAGGCCTGCAATACACTTAGAGGAGAGTGAAAGTGATAGGAGTGAAAGAGTGAAAGAGAGGAGAGAAAAGAGTGATATTGAGGTGATGGTTTTTATTAGAAGAAATTTGCTTAGAGTCTTAAAATTTTCAATTTTGGTAAAATATACATATATGTTTAAAAAAAAATTGTTATTTTTTCAAAAACAAAGATGGCGCTGGCTACCACCTTTGCTGTAAAAGACCTTTTTTCGCGGGCATTCTGCTGGCTCCTATGTTGACCCGAAAAAAAAAACTTTAAAATTTTAAAACGTAATGAAAATATCTGAATAAGACCGAATCGTAAAAAAATGTTTTTATAAAAATGTATACGTACATGAAAGAAAAAGATTACATTTCTTTACATATACTTTGTTTTAAAATTAAATAAAACGATTTTAAAAGGCAATTTTAAAAATCAATTTCATTCAGTTTGGTTAAAATCAGGTTGGTTAAAATGTTATTAAAAAATGTCATTCCAAATATTGTAAGAATCGGTCAAGTAGTTTTTGGAGCTAGGTTGCCCAGCAGGTTTGTAAAACGTTGTTCTGATAAAAACTTGAAGATCTTAAAGTAATACGAAACAAATAATACGAAGACGTCAAAACTTAATTAAATCACACAAACAATATATACACACAAAATAATTATTGTAAACATTCTTTGGAATTTTCCCCTTCTCAAATATACCGGTTTGAGCAGATAAAATTTTCAAGCTTAAACCTTTCTTAATATTTAAGATATCTTTATAAATATTTTTTAACATATTTTTGAGATGTTTTTAAGTCACTAAAAAAGAAAAAAAAAATCAATTCTGGGTTGCCTCTAAATGTATTGCCGGCCTTAAATAAGTTTCTTCGTGTGCATACAAAGATTATTGCACTGGATTTTGAAGTGAAATCCAGTATTAGAAGTCTGAAATCAAAATAAGTATAAAATAATAATTTTCACTGAATACTATGTACGTCTTATCGATCTTAAAATAAAACCTTACTAGCTAGCCTTTGAGGATATGATATTTTTGAGAACCTTTAATCTATTGACAGTGTCGAAAAACTCTTATGGAGTTTTCTGTCTCTATTCTATCATATAATGCCTCTAAGCAACTGAAAGCCATAAAAATTTTTGTTTTCTAAGTATGATTTAAAACATTATTCCAAAAAAAAAAAAAAAAAAAAATACACAAAGATGCGTTGTTGGACACAAGAGAGAAGCGGAACTTTTCCACTGTTTCGGAGATTTGATAAATTAATTTTGTAATACAATCTATCTATACTATTAATAAATCTGTAGCCACTTTTTATGTTCACTCATCACGTTTAAACGACAACTCAGATTTTTATAAAATTTTGTACACATATTTATAGGTCAGCAGAGAGTGCAATAGGATACTTTATTTTAACCCATTAACGACCAATGTTACTATATGGAAACATATGCGTCTCGAATTTTCATTAAATACTGCATAATATTTCAAAAGTTTTAGTGCCAGTTTTTTAAAAAAAGTAAAATTAACATGCAATAATAACTTATTTCTGCTCAATGGCATACATAGTTTTCACCAAAATGTTGCTTCAAGTCTAAAAATGTCTGTTTTTTATGGTTTTCTTTCGGCCCTAATGGATTAAATTGCACTTCGGTTAAACGAGAACAAAATCAATAAACGCTTTTAAATTTCCTTCAATTTGATACCAAAATCATGTATGTAGTTTGAAAACTGTGAAAATTTTAGTACCAGATCTTTTTAGTATTAATAATAGCTGAGAATGAGAGAAAAATGACTTGAAATTCACACTTTTAGCTTTGAAGGCAAATATTTCAGTCAGTTTGCAATGGATTTCAATAATTTTTTTTGAAAAATGTTGTTTGTTAAAATATCCTTCAAACATAAGTTGAAATTTTTACTAAACCAAAGTATTAATATTTTTAAAAATTTTTTTAAAAAATGTTCAAAAATTTTTAGTTTAAGCCAAAAAATTGAATAAAAGTTGTTTTTGTTGTAAAAAAAATTACATCCAAAATTTAGGTTTTCGATTTCCTATCAGATGATATAACAATCTTAAGGTTAATAATTTGTAGTATTACTTAAACAATAAAAAATCGTTTTGGTAGCGAAAAATCAAGCCTACCCACTATCAATTTTTGAATGAAAACTTTTTGAAAACCCGGCGAAGCGGCGGGTTTAAGCTAGTAAACTCTATATTCAAAAATTTTAAATAACATAAAGTAAATTAAAAAACATACGTTAATATTCGTGCCAGCAAATTTTTATACCCCAACGCGTACTGCGTAAGGGGTATATTAACTTTGTCATTCCGTTTGTAACGCCAAGAAGGAGGCGTGGCAAGCATAGAAAAATATATATTTTATTAATCAGCATCATCTCCTGAGTCGATTTCCGTGTGTCCGTCTGTCTGTCCGTCTGTCCGTCTGTCGACACGATTACAGCCGCAATTTTAAAGCTATCGCGATGAAATTCAAAATATAAGTTTATTTTTAAAAAAGGAAAAACAAGTTCGAGAATGGGCCAAATCGGATGAAAACCACGCCTACCTCCCACACAAAGTGACTTTATTTTAACCGTAAAATGTCTTTTAAATCCACAAAAATTAAAGGAATGCCTTGATATTTGGCATGTAAGCTTTGCTCTTCAGTCTTAACTCTGACTATAACATTTGGAAAAATCGGATGGAAACCACGTCTACCTCCCATACAAATTGGCTTTACTTTAAATGTTTAACTTTACTTTAATCTCTTCAAAATCTGCAAAAATTAAAGAAATGTTTTAAAATTTTTCACATAAGCTTTGATATTTAATATAAACCATCTGTATGATAAATGGCAAAATCGGATGAAAACCACGCCCACTTCCCATACAAAATGGCTTAATTTTAAACGTAAAATCTCTTAAAAATCCACAAAAATTAATGAAATGTCTTGAAATTTTGCTCATTAGCTTTGATATATAATATGAACCATCCCTATGATATATGGCAAAATCGGATCAAAACAACGCCTACCTCCCATACAAAGTGACGTCATCAAAATAGGAAAACTTTCGGTAATATATGAAACTGAATATCATCGTGTATGTCGTGGCTAAAGACTTCGGATATACTTCAATAAAGCCGCGGGGGTATTTTAGCGTCGGTACCCTGCCGAAGCTCCATTATCATTATTATTTTATTACCTATCATAATCATTGTTATATCAACGCCCTTGCAAGCAATTGATAATATTTTCTTCGCGCCATGAAAAACAAAAAAAAAAAAGCATATGCCAACAACAACGCATTCTTATAAACTAAAAATGAACACAAAACATTTATTAGTCTACCGTGGGATTCGGACTCTTGGCCCCATAGATTTATAGTTCTATACACAACCAACCAATCCAAACACCTTCGTTACGAAGAGTTCTTGATTCAATATTAAGTATAACTGAAGCTAGTTGCAGCAGATCACAATAATCTATAATTATTAGTAGTTTTATACGAAATGTCGGATTTTCTGTCAGCCTTAAAGGTGCTTTCATGGTGAACAGACGTGTTTGGTAAAAATTCATAATAAGTTTCGTGTTTGTAAATAGGGGTAAATACATTTTCTTATTGCTTAATTTATTACCTGTACGGTTTACTATGTCTGTCCTTTTTGCACTTACATATATGCTTGCAACAAGATATATTCGTGTCCTTTACATATTTATGTTTAAAAAAATAAAAAAATGCAACGGCGAATAAAATTAATCATGTTTTGGGACCAGATACTTGCAACGAACGCACAATGCAACTTTAGTTTGCCAATTTCCTAGAAGGCAATTTTGACATGGACAATAAACCACGTGGTCAACAAGGTAGCATTATTGATGACTACGAACTGCGAGCAGAAATTAAGCGGAATACATTGACAACTTTACAATGCCTTGCTGAGAGCTTCAATGTATCAAAAGCAACCATTAGTCGCCGTCGCAAAGCATTTACAAAAGTGAAAAATCTCAATCATTGGGTTCCACTTGAGCTAACCGAAAGAAACAAATTGCTCAGACCTTTTTTGAAGAGAATTGTCAGTTGTGACGAAAACTGGATCTGATATGATCATAGGAAGCATTCAGGACAATGGTTGGATTGCAGGGAAGCTCCCAGCCACCAGACAAGAGCGGGACTGCACTCTTAGAAGGTTATGGTGACTTTTTTGTGGTTTTCTGAAGCCATCATTCACTATTCTCTTTTGAATCCTGGCGAAATGATAGCTACGGAGTTCTTATCTGCACAATTGGACGAAATGCATGCGAAATTGCGTTAAAAACAGCCTTCTCTGATGAATATGCATGGGCCAATTTTGTTTGACCCTCCAAAAACTGCAGGAGTTGCAGTACGAAGTTTTGGCTCACCCTCCGTATTTTCCACACCTGTCACCAACAAGTTATCATCTTTTCCAGAGTCTGAAAAACTATTTAGAAGAACTGCGGTACTTCAACAAAAAAAATAAACACATTTCATTTGAAAATAATCCAGTTTTACCTTTACCCTAAACCCTTCAAAATCTGACATTTGGTATGAAACTACCTGATATATTGCCGGAATCGTCAGAGCACGTAATAATAATAAAACTAAGTAACAATTAAAATAACAATTTTTTAATAAAGAAAAATTTAAACTTATGTTTTTTAGTCTAATAGTTGTAATTACTATTGGAGAAGTATGGAACTAAAGTTGAATAATGTTACTGCATAAAACTTTCCTCATTCTCAAATCCTCATATTATTGTTTTCAATCACGTGAATATTATTAAAAATAATATTAAAGCACAGTATGTGGCTTGTGATTTGCGGATCGAACCAAGGTTCTGCTCAAATCATCAAATTAAAATAATAAATTCTCATAAAAAACCAACTGGGCCAAGAAAGTAAAAAAATTGCACGATCTAATCGCGATCTATTATAATCAAATAGAACATCCTTTACGTTTTTTGCTGAGTTTCTTTACTCTGTTACTAATTTTCCATCCAATTATTGAACCACTGCAGACTTCACTTGAAAAAAATGTGCAGTTTATTAAAAATGCACTTTCCGCTTTAATATACTTCCAGGATATTTCCTAAAACATTCCTTGAAGAATATATGGCAGAGCTGTGTAAGATTGCAATCATTTCATGTTTCAAGTCTTTTGATTTTGTTCAAATTGACTGCAATACATAACTCTTTGTCAGTACTTCTGACTTGAACATTTGAAATTGGCAATCATTTGTCATAATTTGGTTGCAGTCTCGCATTCATTTATGTGGCAATTGATCGCATTCAAGTCAACTGGGACTTCAAATCCCTTGATTAAAATTGTTTTTCTTTAATTTATTATTTCAGTTTTAATAATTACAGCCGAAAAAATTAAAGCCATCCAAAAAAACGAAAAAGTAAAAAAAAACACATATGCGTCGTTGGTGACACGAGAGAAGCAAAGCTATTTTACTTCCATATTTAAGTTAATACCAGAAAAATTGGGTGTGATGGAACAAAATGGAAACAGAATTCAGAATCAACACAAAATTTTGCTAAGTATATTGCATAAAAACTTTTAAATTTGTGTTACTTTAATGCATTCACAAGTCAAATCACAATTGATTTGGAATGGTGATAACGAAATCAAGTCATGATTGCGACTTCAAAGAATGCAGCTCCAAATGATTGCAATCTTACACAACTCTGATATATGGGTATTTTTGCAAATAACTTAGGTGTGTTAAGCAATATCTTATTCGAGACATAATTCGAAACCTACGCTCAGAAAGAAGTTTATCAGAATATGAGAAAAAAAATCATCATATTTAGAGAAAAATTGTAAAGATTTTACTCCAGAGAATGCTTTTTCTAAATGTTATACCAAAAATTCTCTAAAAATGGTAAAAAGCCTCTATGAAAAAGATAAATATTTTCTCATCAATACAGACACCTTCTCTTTAACAGAAGCATATTTATTTATAGCACGTTCAACCGTTTTCTTGATTGTGTCAATTTTTTTCGAAAACAGAGAAATATTTCTTTAATTTTAATAAATCTTTTCTTTAAATTGTGTTTATAGTTTCTCACAAAAAAACAACGCTTTCTTCAAAGGAGAGATATATATTCTTAATATTGTACAACATATGTCTTTATTGCGTTAATTTTTTCTCTAAAACAGAGAAATATATCTGGAACTACGATTAAAAATTTATTTTATCTGTGTTGAGACCGGATCGAGCATGCATTTTGTAAAAAAAGCAAAAACTAACACTAAGAATCTTTTGATTTGTAAAATTTAATTTTTTTTTATTTTTTTTTTAATTTATTATATGCAAAAATAAAATGGAAAATTTTTCTGAAATTATACAATACGATAGGTTCTCAACTTTTTCACTATGTTATTTTGGTTTGAAAATAAAAACATAATTATTATTTACAATCTCTGATTTAATGAGGTTACACTCCTTTTTTTTTTTTTTTTGTGAACCATTTGCTTTAACTCAGTTCTACACAAATTTGAAGTATAAATATTGCATTGTGATTCGGTTGCGAAAATATTATTAAATATTAGAGAATATTAGAAATAATATTAGAGGCACAGGTAGAATAAAAAGAGGGGCTCATTACTTTTCAGGGCCCCTTATTAATATTCCAAAAATTTCTTGTGAGAAACGATTTTATAAATGCATCCAAAGAATCAGTGGCTATAAGCTACATCAACAAAAATCCCTTTGAAGGAAAAATCGTCAAAATATGTAGAATATGCAACACTTGCTTTTCACTCGCTCTCACACTTTTTACTTGTTTTTCCGTTCCTTATTCAATGAAGGACAAATATATCGTTTTTAGAGAAGAAGACTTTTTTATTTTTTTGAAAAGATTTGTTTTTGTTAAAGAAAATATTTCGCATTGTGATTTGTTTACCAACAATAGAAAACATTTTTGATTTTCTATAAATTTTTCTAGACAAAGGAGAATTTTTTAGTGCGTGAAAAATAATTATCATTATTAGAGTCATGAAATATTTTCATTTCCCACAAATGAAGAAAAATTTCTTCGAATATGTGAAAATTTACTCTTATTGAAGAAAATGTTATTTGAAATTTTTTTTTTTTTTGAGTGTAAATGAACTGATTTTCAATGATTGCGGTGCAATCTCTGATTTTTTTTAATGCATTCCACATGTATTTATAAAAGACAATTTTTAAAACTTTATTCAAGATGCGGATTTTTACGCATTTTTTACGCAATCCACAATTTTTTAATTTAACTCCGTTCTATATATATATATTCAGCTCTTAGTTCTACTTCCTGTTCTTAAAAATAAAGTCACAGTGCATTCATTGTGTTTCAATCCACTGTGGCGCTTCTCTTGATACTGGTACTTTTAAATTTGTGCATTCATTATCCATTAGCAGAACATTAGATACAATAGTGCACTCAAGTAGAATTTGCACAAATAGCACAATAGTTATACATATTTTTTTTTTACATTCACTTTTCACTCTTTTTTTTTAATGAGTTTGACATATAAAGGACACACTACCCACATGAACTCAGTCTGTATTGACTTTAGTTCTTTTGTATTTTTTTTCTTGTCTATGTACCATTATTATCTGCTACTTTGGCTACCTTTAACACAATTGCATTGTTTTGTATACTTCGTGATTACTTTGTTTTGCTTTTTTTTTGTTTTTTATCTGACATTTGTTAAATTTTTATTTGAATATGTATTTGGGTTGGCAATATTACAAATGCAGAGAGACGCAATGTTGCATACTCTGGAATTTGAATTTTTTTTTTGTTTTATACTCGTATCTTGTTCCCGTTAAATATTTACACAGAGTAAAAAGTTGTACTAATTTGCATAATGAGTTGAGTAGCTGAGTGTGGAAAGCAGTTGTTGAAGTTGGTGTAGGTGGTGGGGTTGAAGAAAGTCGCATAACTAATTAGTGTGATTTGCATTTTAATGATAATAAGGTCTTAGGATTAAAAAAGAAAATTGGGCAAATATCTCTACTCAGTTTTTTTTTTCTTTTTTTTTATAGAAATAAAAGGTTCTTTATAAACTGTTATATTCCACTATATATTATTACGGATTTCTTCTCCGTTTATAAAAAACGAAAAAAAGTTTATAAAAAAAAACATGCTTGAATTAAAGGCAAGCATGCTCAAAAGCAAATAAATATAAGTTCTAGTGACATAAAAGCAAAATGCAAATTTTATCAGGTTACTACAAAACATGAACCAGAACCAGAAATGATGAAGGATCGTTTTTGAGAGAGAAAAAAGCACAGCTGGTACCTTGAAAATGTACTGGTACTTCAAAACGCTATTAAAATTCAGAGATTAAAATTTGTTAGTATTTCTTAGACATATTGCAGTTACTATAGCACACAACAGCACAATTTATGATTTTCTAAAAAATTTTGTTGCCAGTGCTAATTTTGTATTCAAAAGTATACTCATGGTAGAAGTAAAATTTTTAAGCAAAAATGAGATTCCGGGGATTATTGCTAATTTATTTTATAAAAATTCCCTCCTGTAGTGCATTCAAACAGTTTAACATTAACATTAACATTAGCATTAACATTTTGAACATGGCGATGTCATAGGGAATATCAATTGTCTCTTTTTAACCGCCTTCAAAAAGGAGGAGGCTCTCAAGTTCGTCGGTTTCTCTGTTTGTTTTTTTTTTTTAAATGTATGTACATCGATAACTCCTAAACCATATGCCTGATTGCCATCATTTTTGGTGAAAAATAGAATCATAAACACGGAGGTGCCCATGTAAAAAAGTGGACGGTATTCGAGAACGGGGCGTGGCAATACTAGAAAAACGCTGTATCTCGAAAAATATTCACACTAGCGTAGTACTGCAATTTAGTCTAGGGGTAGACAAAATGATTACAAATTACTGCCAAGAAAATGGGAGTTAATCGACAATTACTTACTTACTTACTTAGGTAGCCGTAACAACCCGTGTCCGGATTTCGACCGACCTCATCAGCTCTCGCCAGGCGCCTCTGCTTTGCGCGCGCCTTCTCCAATCGGATACACCAAGTGCGTTTAGGGCTTCCTCAGCCTGGTCTATCCATCGGAAGCATGGTCTCCCTCGTCGTCGTTGACCAGCGACACTCGCCTCGAGCACTTTTTTCGCTGGAGCTTCGTCGTCCATACGAGGGACATGACCCAGCCAGCGTAGTCGCTGCACAGTTATGTCGACTCGAACAGGACCGAAGATTTTGCGAAGAACTTTTCTCTCGAACACCCCCAGAGCGGCTGCGTCAGTTTGCGAAACTACCCATGCCTCAGCGTCATAAAGCAGCACAGGTAGAACTAGCGTCTTGTAGAGTGTTAGTTTTGTCGATCGAGAGAGGGCTCTGGAACTTAGTTGCTTACAGAGCCCGTAGTAGCACCTATTAGCAATTATTGTTCTTCGCTTTATCTCCAGGCTGATTTCGTTGTTAGTATTAATGGCGGTGCCAAGGTATACAAACTCCTTGACTACTTCAAAGTTATAGCTACCGGATGAAACGTGGGAGTCTAAACGCCGCGCTCCCTTGTTTGTAGACAGCATATTCTTTGTTTTGCCCTCATTTATCGTCAAACCCACTTTGGCTGATTCCTTTTCGATAGCGGCGAAAGCAGCGGTAACATCTCTCTTGGTTCTGCCAACAATATCAATATCATCAGCGTACGCAAGGAGCTGGACACCTTTGTAGAAAATGGTGCCATTACGATGCACACCGGCCTTTCGAATGATCCCCTCCATGATGATTTTAAAGAGATCGCAAGACAGTGGATCGCCTTGCCTGAAACCTCTTTCGGTATTTCGGTAGGTTGCGGAGAGGTCATTTCCTACCTTGACGGAGCTGCGTGTGTTGCTCAACGTCATTCTGCAAAATCTAATAAACTTTGCAGGTATACCGAACTCAGGCATTGTTGCGTATAGGCAATCCCTTCTCGGGCTATCGAACGCAGCTTTAAAATCGACAAAGAGATGGTGTGTGTCAATTTGATTTTCGTGGGTTTTCTCCAGGATTTGTCTTAGCGTGGAAATCTGGTCTATGGTGGACTTACCAGGTCGAAAGCCACACTGATAAGGTTCAATCAGAGTTTTTGTAATTGCCTTTAATCTTCCACACAGTACGCGTGAGGGAACCTTATATGCAATGGAAATAAGACTGATACCTCTATAACTTGCGCAGATTATTGGGTCTCCTTCCTTAAGTATAGGGCACAGTACGCTGAGGTTCCAATCGTCGGGCATGCTTGTTATTCGACAATTGGGCGTGGCAATATTAGAAAAACAGTGTATCTCGAATAATATTGACACTAGGGCACTGAAATTTATTCCAGTACAGAGGTAGGCAGAATTATTTAAAATTACGGTCAATAAACTAGGGGTTATTCAACAAATGGGCATGGCAATAGTAGAAAAATACATTCTCAGTTAATATTGACGCTGGGGTACTGAAATGAAGTACAGGGGTAGGCACAATTATTACAAATAACGGTTAAGAAAGTGGGCGCTTATCTCGAATAATATTGATACTAGGGTAATGAAATTCTTTATAAGAATGGGTATAATTATTTAAAAACACGTAACATCTAATTTAAATTTAAGAAACAGATATTTGAATAACCAACAAACTTTCAGAATTTAATTGAAAAAATTTTTTGAGAACAATTGTATTTATGTTTTTTATGTTGTGCTGTACTGGCTGAGTGGAAAAAGAGAACAGTAGAAATTTAAATTTAAGAAACAGATATTTGAATAACCAACAAACTTTCAGAATTTAATTGAAAAAATTTTTTGAGAACAATTGTATTTATGTTTTTTATGTTGTGCTGTACTGGCTGAGTGGAAAAAGAGAACAGTAGAGAACAACATGGAATTTATTGAAATTTTCGCAACACAAACACGTGGAAAGAAAACGAACAAGCAATTCGTGGCATCTTAAAAACTTAAGATTTTAATTAAACATTATTAATATTTCGAAATAAATGCTATGCTATAGCACAAATATGACATTTTTCATTTTATTTCATAAAAATTGACCCAGTACTTTTGGAGTTCATCTGGAAAGAAAAATTTCCACTTCAATTTTATATAATAGTATAGATTTAAAAATATTTATAAAAAAAAGTTGGGAGTGGGAGGACTGCCGACCGAAGTGAAAACTTAAAGCTATGAATTTGAATTAACATTGAATTTCCGAAGTAGCTAGAGTCGGCAGATCAGACGCATTCTACTTTTTTTTACTCTTTTTATCAATTTATGCGTTATGGAATGTATATACTGCTATTTTTTAATGTTTTTATATAATATATTTGTAACACAATTACTTTCGTGGGGTAATCGGTAGTTAGCTCGGTAATCGGTTAGCAATCACTTCGGTAATTGGTGTTGTATTGGTAATCGCTTTGGTAATCCGTAATTGGTTGGTAATCGCTTGGGTTATCGGTTGGCTATCGCTTCGGTAATCGGCGGGTAATCGCTTTAGTAATCGGTTGGTAATCTCTTCGGTAATTGGCAATGGGTTGGCAATCGCTTCGGTAAACGGTAATGGGTAATTGCTTCGGTAATCTCTTCGGTAATTGGTAATCGGTTGGTAATAGCTTCGGTAATTGGTAATCGGTAATGGATTGACAATCGCTTCGGCAATCTCTTCGGTAATTGGTAATCGGTTGGTAATAGCTTCGGTAATTGGTAATCGGTAATGGGTTGGTGATTTCTAAGGTAATCGGTTGGTAATAGCTTCTGTAATCGTTAATCGGTTGGAAATTGCTTCGGTAATCGCTTCCGTAATTGGTTGGTAATCGCTTCGGTAATCGGTAATTGGTTAAGTAATCTATTCGTAAACGCCCCGGAAATAAAAAAAACTCACCAAATATATTTGCCTAGCATAACCACGGCATAAGCAATGGTGTAAAATGCAACATAAATGAACAGCTAAATGCGAGATGATATCGCGAATCTATAGATTTGCTCTCAACCAAAAAGTGCTCAATGCGCCTAAAGAAGTTTTCACTTTAAAAATTTCCAAAAAACCTGTCAGGAATCAATTGCGTTTTCTCGCGCCGAGCTCGCATTGAACATTAACAAAATAAGTATTATTTTGGGAGGAAAAAAATAAAAGTTAAAAAAGAACTCTTCTTTGTAAAGGTAAACAGAAACCTCAAAAATAAGTTATATATTGTGAGTAAAAAAATATAAGTTAATAATAACTTTTATTGAAGTGGAAAAAATAAATCTCAGAAATAAATTTTATTTTGAGAGGAAAAAAATAAAAGTTAAAAAATAATAATTATGTGTAAGGCAAAAAATATCTTAACTCAAAAATAAGTCTTATTTCGTGAGTTAAGAAATAAAACTTACATATATAAAAGTCTTTATGTTTTTGAACAGTGAAGAGCTAAACAAGAATTTTGGTATATTAAGTTTTTTCGTGCAGTGATTTTAACATAATGATTTTTTTCCATTAAATTTTAAAAATAACTATTATTAACGGTCCCTAACTTATTTAGTTTGAAAACTGTTTAGTTATAGTTTCTAATGATCTAAAAGATCGCAGCACTTTAAGAAAATTTTACAATATTATGATGTTTTATCGTTTAAATTTTTTGCAATGGATGTCTAGCGGGAAAGTTTCCCCTTTATACACCTTAGTACGCCCATGCATCGCATATTTTATTATAATAGAAAATGTAAAAATGACAAAGCATACTTTCTGAGAATTGAATTTGGTCTTTTCATGCTTTTTTGCACTTTTCCCATTTCTAAAACCATCCCGCACAAAATTTATGCACGTTTCTTTTGTAAAGGTTAATTCTTGTTTAACTCTGTATGCAAGGTAGGCTCAATTTAGAAATTTTAATAAGTGCCAAAACTAGACCCTCATCACTTGATTACAAACGAAAATGTAAGACTCTTTACATAAGCAGACCCAGATCCAATGCTCTTTGATTCAACACCAATGACGAGGGTGTTAATTAAATATTTCTCTATTCTGGTAAGCATCTCACACATTTTGATACGTGTGCAAATTGCACATTTCTGTCACATGTAAATGTAAATTGGAAAGAAAAGATTTTCCGACTAACAAACCATAGCTGAAATTGTGCTATGCCACATACTATGCCACATAATATGTGCCACACACACACACACTTACCCAGACATGTTTTACACAGCCGGAAAACTTACCATGTTAAGCCTTTGTATAAATTTTCAGTTTGAACCCAAACATCAAGCTTCTAAAGGCTTCAGCGTGTAAATGACTTTCATTTTGCCCGCTTTTGAATTATTTTGGGTTGGCTTA
This sequence comes from Coremacera marginata, assembly GCA_914767935.1. Lineage (NCBI taxonomy): Eukaryota > Metazoa > Arthropoda > Insecta > Diptera > Sciomyzidae > Coremacera > Coremacera marginata. The sequence goes on along the minus strand of OU612043.1, from coordinate 163,967,021 downwards.
GTTCTTGTACTGGTTTGGTCTGGTATTCTTTGGTCATAGTTTTATACTATCGACTTGCTTTGCATACGACCGTTGAGTGTTGCCGAAAAAGGGTATCGTCTTAAACTTGCCTAGATTTCCAAATTTTCTAAATTTCCATCACAAAAGGTTGTAATCACATTACCTGCTTCTCTTACGGCTTGCAAATTTTCTATTAGTTTCAATTTATGAAGGATTTCCTGTGCTTCAAACACATACAATTGTTTAGTTAAAGCCTAGTAAGTAATAAAGCTTGAAAAGCGGTCTGTTTTAATCTATTTAAACAGACAGGTCGTAAGCATAAATTATGCATTATTTCAACAATTATGACAACAAAAACTACAACAAAAGCTTCATTATCGTTATTTTCATTTTCATGATTGAAATCATAATTATTGTATTGCTGTATTACATGCTTTATTTCAATTTCCACATGCAAATCCTTTCAATGCTGATTGCTTTATTTCTTGAACTTAATTTTCAAGCTTACATATTTCGAGTAACTAAGCAATATAAATTTTGTTAATTCATGTAAATTTGCTCCTACAGTTGTTATTTTGTCTTGTTTTCATTTTGGTATTAAAGGGACTCTGATATAAGCAACAACATGAAACTGTTACATAAACTGTCTTACATAAAACTGTTGAAATTTGAATAATGTTATTGTACAGTTCAATTATTGCTCCATCAAAATCATGCATTTTACCGCCTACAAGCAATTCAGAATACTTCAGTGGCGATATGCAAATAATTCAATGTTTCAAGGATCAATAATTAATGCACTTCACAGTGTTTGATTAAATTTAGTCTTGTGTTTTTTTAGAAAAACTTAAGATATTAATCAATCGGTCTGCATATAAATAATTTAAATGTCATATTTTGAATATTTTATCATATTTTGATAACGTGATATTTCTAAATTGGTATTAATAAAAATTGTTTTTTTTTTCCCACAATTTCATATTGTCAAACAATCCAAGTGTATCATAAAATTTCCCCCAGATTTCCATTGATTAAATGAGTTTAAACTAATTACTCATGTGGAAAATATATGGCAATACAATGTTATGACGATACTTAAGCACACTTAAGCCGCTCGTAGAGGAATCTTGGTCAAAATTAATTTTTAGAAAACCGGAATATTACAAACTATATGAGCAATTTTGATAAGATATCTTTTATGCTTAAAATATTTTTAAAAAGGGATGAGATATAATTTAAAAGAAAAAATAAGGTATACCATATCTTTTCCTATATACGAGGGGTGCCTTTTATATTTAGGGATTAGAGAACAAAAACAAATATTAATCATCGAAAATCACTTTATTGTTTTTCAAAATATTCTCCATTAAGATCTATACACTTTTGCATGCGCTTGAACCAATTGTCGAAGCACTTTTGCCACTCTGATTGAGGTATCTCCAAAACATGCATTCTGAATGCCGCAACCGCTTCTTCGGGCGTCGAAAATCGTTGTCCACGCAGTTTATTATTCACGGTTGGGAATAAAAAGAAGTCATTCGGTGCCAAGTCAGGACTATACGGCGGATGACCCATCAAATCGATGTTTTGGGTGCTCAAAAATGCAGTTGTTTGAGCCGATGTGTGAGAGCTCGCATTGTCGTGGTGAAGAGTGATCCGTCTTCGGCGGTTGGTTTTCCTGATTTCTTGGAAGACAACTGGCAAACAAATGGTTGTGTACCACTCAGAGTTGACTGTTCTGCGTTGTTCTAGTGGTACGGTTGCGACATGTCCATATTTTCCGAAAAAACAGGCGACCATTTGCTTGGAAGTGCTTCGTGCGCGAACAACTTTTGTTGGATTTGGCTCATCTTGAAACACCCATACAGTCGACTGCTGTTTACTTTCGGGCTCATACGCGTAAATCCACGATTCATCACCTGTCACGATGTCATAGACGTGTTTCGAAGCACCGCGATCGTATTTTTTGAGCATTTCCTTCGACCAATCGACACGAGCCTTTTTTTGAGCGATTGACAAATTGTGTGGGATCCAACGCGAACAAATTTTTTTGACAGTCAAATGTTTATGCAATATTGAATGTATGCTGGTCCCACTTATGCCTAAGGTTGCCTCAATCTCACGATAGGTAACATGACGATCTTGCAATATCAGTTCGCGCACAGCATCAATGGTTTTCGGAACAACAGCTGATTTCGGACGACCTTCACGAAATTCGTCTTGGAGTGAACTACGACCACGATTGAATTCACCATACCATCGATAAACACTGGTTCTTGATGGAGCTTCATCGCCAAAAATTGAATTAAGTTCATCCATGCACTGTTGCTGTGTTAATTCACGTCGAAAGTTGTAAAAAATAATCGCACGAAAATGTTCACGATTTAATTCCATTTTTAGACCGAGATGAATCTTTTAAGTTACTATAAACAACACAAATAGCGCTCGTATGTCAAAACGTTCTGAGTACGTATAAGGTGCTTATCAAATCTATACGACACCAAACATATTTTATTATACATTCTCGGTTATATACAGTTAGAAGAAAGCTCAAACACAGAATGAAAGAACAAACTGTACTACTTTAAGCAAAGTATCTTTTTTAGCTCTAATCACTGATTTGAAGGAGTACCGTTAGTTAATGTTGAAAAGCACCCATTTCTGCTTAAATGCAATCGTATCAAAACTATACGACAGTCATTTAAAAGTTGATCAATAGAGAGGTCGTGTCATTATCCAAACATCAATTGTGATTCCCAGAACTTGTTGATTAAAATATCGTCGCGGACTTTGCTATCCAAAGAAGAAAGGGTCAAAATTTTAGAATATAATAACCTGGGGCTAAAGTTTTCACACATTTAAGAAAACATTGGTGTTAATAACTAAAACTTTGTGTTAATGCCTCCGTTAAAAAAAAAAAACAAAAATTTACGTCAAAAAATACAAAATCGGTTGTAAAGCTAAGCTCTCGCAACGTTATAAGCGAATGTTTATTAAGAAAGCCAGAAATTCAACCTTATCTTGCAGCCAATCAGTTTAGAAACTGACGGTTTGCCGAGTCTCAAACAGTTCTAAAGCAATTGTTAGATCCATAATGAAGAAACTTCCTACTTTACTTGCCCACCATAAGACGGCACGCTTCATTTTGCATCAAATAATTTGGATACCAACTGGGACTCGTTATATAATAATATTTATCTTCCTAACACGTACCATTTCAACATTTTTTTTTTTTTTGCATAAAGCTATCTTTTCAGAAGAAAAAAAGTTAAACTTAGATGATCCAGATGGATACCGATATTAATGGAGGGATTTTAGAAGGATCCGATTCTATTTTCCAAAAGAAATTTTGGTGGTTGTTCCGTCATGGTGTGGGGTGCCATTCACAAGACGTGTGAGGATGATATCTATTATTATATACCGAGTCTCCGTTGGTAACCAAATTATAACCCGCGCCGTCTTATAAGCTTTCTTCATTATGGATCTTACCATTGCTTCGGAACTGTTTAAGACTCGCCAAACCGTCATTTTTGAAACTGATTGCTTGCAAGTTGGCCACAAGATTTGGTTGGATTTCTGGCTTTCTTAATAATCATTTGCTTATCACGCTCCGAGAGTTTAGCTTAACGACCTGTTTTGTATTTTTTGACATAAATTTTCGGGTTTTTTAATAAGGAGGCAAAAACACAACGTGTACGACCAATTTTATTTTAAATTTGTGAAAAATTTAGCCCCAGGTCATTATATGCTAAAATTTGGCCCCTGTTTTCTTTGGATAGGAAAGTCCCGCGTGATTAGAGCTGATAAAGATACTTTTTTTAAAGTAGTACAGTTTATTCTCTCATTCTGTGTTTGAGCTTTCTTCTGAATGTTATCAACATTGTTTTGGAGAGAGTGCATAATAAAATTTGTCTGGTGTCGTATAATTTTGATGAGCACCTTATAAGATATCTTTAAAGATAATATATCTTTTTTTACTTTCCGTTAAGAAAAAAAGATGGTAGAAACTTAATCGGTGCAGAAAAATTGAATTGAATTTTTTTAATTGCATTTACACACGTTGATCAGAAAGCCAATTTTTTGGGGCAAAAAGTCCGAGCTATTGTCTAAATCGTAAAAACCAATCAGCCTTAGCGATTGTCATTTATTATGAAACTGTGCATGCACAATGACCTATAACGGCAACTATTATTATCGTTTACTTTTTCAGAATCCTGCTACAGGTCACCCGTAGAGCGAGAGCCCAACGGAAACCATATTAGCCGAGCAATTTGTCGCGCTCTAGATACTTCAGTAGGTAGAAATTTATAACGCTGTCTATAGCGTTAAGAGAGCGTAAAGCATATCGCTATCAGTCAGTAGTTTGCGGTGTTCGTGGCATCCATCCAACAGGATGGACACACCCCTAGCCTATAGGAGATTTTGAACAGGTTGCGCAAAAGCCGATTAGAAGCACAAGTTTTTAGATTAAGTGGTGGTATGCCATCAGAACCAGCATGCTTTGTTAATGTTGAGTTTTGCAAGGACTTTTCACGTACGAAAATATATTTCCTGCATTGCAGAAGACGTACTTTCAACAAAAGGCAGTGGCTGATTGCTTGCTGAGAATGTGGAGATATGTGCAAACAATCCAGTCAACAGGTTCGCATTATCAGCAGAATCAGTGAAGATTCGACCATCTTTCAAAAGAGTTGGAATAGTCTATGACGTCTGATTCTTTACTCTTTTAACAAATGACCAAAAGTTTTTGCTCCCTTTGGGGCGGTGAAGAATTTGTTCTCTGATGCGAGTTTCCTGAAGACACTTTTCGCATTTTGAAATTTCATTACAGCGGGTCCTGTCTTCAATACGAAGACTTTTTGTAGCGGTATTCTTATGAGAACGCCATATCTGAAAGGCTTCCTCTTTGCACCTGACTGCAATCCTGCAAGTCTCAATAAAATATATAAGCAATCCTAGAAATTCTGTTTTTGGGATGAAGTTTCACTTCCACCGTATGAAAGCCACACACATTTTTTTTATTAATAGCTTTTGCTTGATACCAAATTTGTATATGTTTCCATTTCAAATAATAAAGTTAAGGCGCAAAAATTAAGTTCCCGCTGATTTAAAAACGCCATTTTGAAACTATGAATTGGGTACGCATAAAAAATATGTTAAGCTTTGATTTTGTCGTCTTTTACATATCCGAAATCATTTAAATTGACAAGTGGCACCTATCTATCTTTCCCCATCAGACATAAACTTTTAAAGCGCCGATGCATGTATAGTTCTTTTTTTTTTCTAATTCTACCAGAATCCGTTGATTAAAGACTGTAAGTTTTTCATGGGTTGCACTGTGTAATAAAAATTTATAAGTATTTTTTGTTCACACATGTTTTTCAAAAAAATATCTTCATATTTCAGGTCTTTCAACCACATATTTTTTTTTTTTTCCTTTCTCTGAACGTCATATTTAATCATATTTCATATTTGAGATTTTCACTCTACCACAAAGTTTCTCTAATTTGTCAGTTCATACAATTTCAAATACATTCACCTGTTTATAACTCATGGTGAACACAGACCCGAACTTTAAGTGTCCATAAACAAAGCATTCAGTATTACACTGAAGTATTCAGTACTGGGTCGTCCTTAAAAAAAGAAAAAAAAATGACCATTTCAGCCCTTGAAAGGACTTTGACCGAGCTTCTTATGATCAATTGTGTTGTGTGTTGTGAAATGTTTGAACACAAATGATCGAGAACTGGACCTTCAAGTTTTTATGCCGACTCCGAACGGCTTATGTTCTCAAGAAGCTTTTCATGTCTGCAGAAAGGTGACGGCCGAACAGAAAAATTAATTCAATTGAAAAAACTTTCTGTGTCAGATGGGGGATTCGAACCTGGGTTCTCTGGCGTAAGAGTCACACACTGTACCCACTACGCCACTGCAGTGCACTGGGTCGTCCTTGGCCTGTAAAAAAATCGGATTCAAACCACATGTGGAGATATTTTGTACATATTTTCTGCATATTACATCAGAAAATGTACATAGCACACAATATTCTTGTATATGTGAATATCTACCTTCAAGTGATTTTCATGTTGAACCTCTTCAAAGCACCTTCATGCTATAATCTCATGCATAAATTGTCTTCAACTTTTGCTTCCCTTTCAGTTAATTTCCTAGAACTAGCTTATATAGGTACACATAGACGCACTTTAACACTTTTTTATGGATGTATAAAACTTGCTTCGTTGTAGTGAATAAATAGTCTTCAACTATGCAATGCTACCAATACTTTTAAGCTATTTTTATTTTTCAGTCCGATAACCTCTGCATCTTGCTGGTTTTTACTATTTTAAAATAGCTTTACTCAGTACTAAACTCGCATTGCTACTCAGATCGAAAGTGGATAAAAGTTTGCATAGACTATTCATAAATAATATTGTATGCATATCATACATGCATATGTGTGAGTGCATTTAATTTAAGTTTTTAAGCTTGCTCAGTACATAAAGCTGTTAGTATTGGTATTTTTTCTATGTCAATTACGGATTGGTCTTTATGTTTGTGTACTCTAAGTTACCTTGAATGACATGACAGTCTGTAGCCATGGTTTTAGAACAACAAAAAAGGAATTGCTATCCATTTTCATATAACTGAATACCTGTTCTCTATAGAATGAATGAATTGAAATTGCATTAAAATATGAAGCTAAGCCGGAACTTATACTTCTGGTAAAAGTTTGAAGCTCTACAAATCCTTGAGAGCTTAACTGATATTTTTTTTTTTTCTTTGCTATTCATGTTAGTTATGAATGCTAAAAATTTTTCTCTAATCTAACATCCCCAAAGTGATAGCATGTGGATTTTATGATAAATCTAACAACGTCTTTGTGTGCTTTTCATCTACATACCTAACATAAAATCTTAATTACTTTATATTGTATTTGAGACAGATCTTTGAAAGAACATTCTATAATTCCAAACAAATTTCTACACATTTCATTTTATTAACTTTAGAAAAATACAAACAAGCAATCAAGCTTGCAAATAGATATTTTGTATTATCTATATTTATTTATTTACTATTATTGACCATAAATTGACGAATTTATACAAATGTGTGTATCTCTGCAATGATGACTTAGTCTTGTCACTGTATTTTACTACACATTTATGCAGAACTAGACAACCTCAAAATTTATGCTTTTATTGTTATTCTATCCATTTAGACTGGTATTTATGCGTGCATACATGTGTGCATTTTATAAATGGAATTTGTATTGCATATTTTTGTGCATACAGCAAATTATTTTAATTCTTAATTTTTGCCAGTAGATTAAATTTTATTGAAGTTTTGTTATTTGTTTGTGTGTATGGCTCATTAAGACAACAATTATATAGAAGTAGGTTTTGATGTTGTCTTTAGTGAAAGAAATATTGTATTTAAATTGCCACATTAAGTTATTATGTGTTATTATCATACAAAGATATTGAAAATTTTATTAACAAAAGTGGCGATTAAAACCGCCTTGGAACCAATTTCAAACACTTGTGTTATTCGAAGAAATTAAGGCAAAAAGTGAGAAAATTTCTGATAATATTTTATGTAGAGTAATGTAGCAATGAGTGGGA